>OV725082.1:140546134-141146134 GCA_928085145.1 Nezara viridula
TGAGGCGCTTTGGAATAGAAAATGTCCAAACGCACCTATTTTCACTTTCTGTTGTAAAGAAGTAAATCAAATTAAAAATAAAAAGTATAAAGAAGTATAAAGAAGTAAATCAAATTAAAAATAAAAAAAGCTAATTTTTCGTAAATGATAAAATTATGAAATTATCCACATAATGGACATGTCTATAGTAAAAGAAGAAAACACCGCTGATCCGGGAAAAACCTCCCAACAGAATACTATATTATCCTCTAGTTTTACCACCAACTGTCGTGGAAATAGCAAGTAACGCTTCATTTGATTCTATATTTTTTTCTGTTCAATAGTACTGCCGATGATTTTGGATATTATGATAATGATGAAGTAAGTATAATGAAATGTTTTTATTATAAGTTTCTTTCAGTAAAATCTGGCAAATTAAGCATAAAATCGTTTTTAATACCAATGTCCCATAAGTACTCAATCAAGAATGGTTACTGCACACAATATTATTTTTAAGCAATGTTCAGAAGAATAATGGCTCAAAAATATTATAAAAAATATAATCTAAAACGGTTAAATAAATAGTAAAACGAAGAAGTGCCTAGTAGAATGCTTAATTTACGGGATAACTTGGAGTCTATGCCTCATCTGAAGAAAGTCCTTTAAGACGGGACGATTTATGGGACAAGTTCCTTCCCACAACTCCGCCAAGTTGCGGCGCTAATCGGAACTTATATATGATGTTTTGGAATTAGGTGAAGGTATGTTATCAACGGAATAGAGGTGAACAGGTCAGTAACACCGGTCACTTATTGGAATAGAGGTGAAGTGGTCAGTAACACCGGTCACTTATTAAGGAAGGGGTTCCCAAAGTGGGTGACGAGTTAATAATATAATTTCAATATTTAATATTAAAGGCGAAAATTGTCAATTTGTTAAATAGAAGTTAACAATTACATATTTCAATATGAAAATTGTATTTGGTATACAGATATTGCATAGCAAATGAGTAGAGATTCTATTATAAACGATACAGTATAAATCAACTATTTTAATAAAACCTAAAATTTTATAACCCCATAAAAATATTTTAATAACCTAACTCCCACTCCATATGATCAGTGCCTTCCATATTTCACAGCTATTATATTGTTAACAATTATTTATACTAGTAGGCTCGTGCGAAAAATTCGCACAGCATATTGTTATCAAATGCCAAATTAATAAGAAAATAAAATAATGAAACGTATCAAAAGATAAAGAAATCAATTGTTACTATATCCATAAATATAATCCACAAAGGAAACAAAATTAATTTAAATCTTCATTTTTGTTTGGAACCTACATATTTACAAATTTCAATAAGCTGTATCTTTGCGAAAAATTGTCCGATTTCAATGATTTTTTTTTTTCCTTTTGTAGACAATTAAGTAATGCTTTATATAATCAGTGAAAAGTTTGTAATTTTTTAGTTATTCGCAAATAAAGTTTTTTTTTTCATAACTTGTTTGCCTGAATTTTCGGGGTGATTGGAATATTTTTCCCGCCTGAAGGAGAAGGAAGCCTTCGAAATTGGTGGCTCAATCTTGAGATTTGGTGAAAAATTAACGATGATATGGCTTGCCGATCAAAAACATCATCGATAAATAATATAAACTCCTCCTGTTTCGATCATAGAGACCTCAAGTCGACGAAATGAGACATGTATTCAATGACAGTACTACAATTAACGTCAGGTTGTATGGATGCGAACCCCATGCCTTGCGTTATCTCGAAAATGGTACGTTTTTGGGGGACGGAGGATCCGATAGTTCCGGAGGAACTATCCGGGTCTTGCTGTACGCATCAAAATCTTTAAGGTCCAATTTATCCCGCATCGATGTACAGACCTACCACCGTTCCAGTATTGAAGCCTAGCAAAATGTTTGTATCGACTTTATTTATTTTAGAAAGAAAAACAAAAGCGGAGAATACGATTCGCTAACTCCCCGTGAAATTCTGAATCCAACGGTACCCCATTCATGGTATTTGAGCATGGCAGGAGCTTATATTTGGCACAAAACCGATTTCGAGCCTTACTGTAATAATATATGTACGGATTAATTTTAATTATTAAATGGAATTCAATGAAATTGACACTAGGTAATTTATTTACTATTCTCCAAATTTCATCCAAGTGTGGGTCAAATGGAATGCGCCGTTTTTAAACTATAGGCCTGTCAAATAATACATTCCCTGATCTGAAAGCGGAAGTATTTTTTTTGGAGTAGTAGATGAAATTTGATGATTATTTAATTATAGGTTTACCAATCCCTAAATTCCTTCCAAATTTGAGCCAAATCGAACCTGCGGTTTTAGAGATATAAATGTATCAAGACATTTGTGCATATGTAAGAGAAAGTAATGGACAGAATTCAATAAAATTGACACTACATTATTTTTTCACAACTATCTTTCTGTCAACTATGAGGCAAATCGCCATTTCTGAAATATTGGCATATCTAAAAAAATACGTTACGGCGTGCGGAAGTGCTTGGATGGAATTTGATAAAATTGATATAGGACTATCTAGGCATGAACCCGCACAATTCATGAAAATCGGATAAACGGTTGTAGAAGATATGCCCGTTACATCGATATGACTACAGACAGACGGACACCGAACCAAGTTTGATCCTTAATGTCTGAAAAGTGAAACGCAAATGGAAATTTTTGATTCTGAGCACAAAATTTTCTTTAACCTGTCGCAGGAACACAATGCTTCCCTACCTTGGATAGTAAGGAAGCAAAAATCATAACTTATCAGGTTATAAGTTATCGTCGGCGCCATGTTCAAATAACGAATGTGAACAATCACATTTTTCAATTTCTTTCGTTCACCACTTTCGTTCACTCCATGCCCACCTCGTGGCGAAATGTCGAATCTAAAGGAGGACCGAAAAAGGAAAATCAGTAATGTCATTTTTACGAAGTAATAGTTTTGTTATAAATGTAGCAACATGTAATAATTAATAACCATCATCGAAAGTTCACGCTATGCAAATTCACACCCGTTACTTCAACATGGTGCCGACGATATGGAGTATTATACTGGAAATATAATCAATTAATTATACTTAAATTAAGCACTATAGATTATTTCATTAATTATCGTTTTATCGGTTTATTTATAATTTTTGATCGTCTGCTTCCTTCATACTATATTACTAAACTAAATGAATAAAACTTGACTTTTTAAATTTCTTCGATAGGAATAAACATTTTTAATAAAGATACTACAAAACATATGAATATATTAATATTAAATCAAATGGGGAGTGTTCCCAGTTTTTCACAGCCGTTTTTAAACACTATTGAAGGTCTTCCTGGCCAGTGAATTTGCAATGTTAATTAAAATATATTTAGTATTCTTCCTGAGTCACTTCCAGCATATAAACATCACAGGCTTGGCAATTTTTTTTTTTAAAGTTAAACATAGAATAAAATTTATTTCGGACGATATTATTCCTAGCCTTTTTCTGACGAAGGTTCTTGAAGGACGTATTTATAAATAGAAATACCTTTCTATAAGATTACGCAAATCTAATCTTTTAGAGATGTTGGTTTAGGATTGCTTTAAGGAATGCAGGCGAGGAATAAAATAGAAACTATTTTCTTTTCCACTCAAATTAACAATATGTTAGTTTTTAACATAAATAACACCCTCTAAACATAAAATCTGTCTGAAGGAATACTGTGGAGTACACAATCAGGCAACAAAAATAATATATATATATATATATATATATATATATATATATATATATATATATATATATATATATATATATACACACACACACATATAAAGGTTAATGTATAAGATAGGTAATAATCGTCGATATAGAAACACTGTAAAAACCAAATACCTTACATTAATATATTGAGCATACAAATGTAAAAATTACTGTTATACGTAAATAGCAACAAAAAAAAAATGTTTGTTTATGTAATTTTTAGAATTGTTATTTATATACGGTTCTCAGCCTTAATGATGGATCTAGAGCTGGCCGAAACGTCATTTTTAAGATTATACAATAAATAAAAACAGTTGGTGATAAAAATCATAGTATTTAAAAGAATAAAACTACTTCTCATTTTCCATTAAAAATAAGAATATATCGGTAAATTTCTTCCGGTATGAATAAAGCTGCCTAGGGAAATGTAAAATAAGAAAAAACATTGTAATATTTATGGGAAAGAAAGCTTATCCGCTTTAAGCTTTTCATAAAGGAATCTCGTTAACCTTAATGGAGGGATCTCATTTAAATCCTCATTAATAAGCGGATTTAGCCAAACATTAAACCAACACAACAATGTAACAATGTTAATTTTGTTGTTTAAACATCAAAAATCCAAACGTTAAGTGGCCCAACTAAAATCGAAGGGGTAATGCCCAACTCATAAGCTTTTATTTTAGCCAATATTCGAAGCATTCGGCACAAAATGTAGTCATCACTAAATATTTATCGTCTAGTGGACCGTTCTATTTCAAATCGTCCCTCCAAAAATTAATATGAAACCTATAATAATTATCATTTTTCATAACTTCTATTCGCCATCCTTATTAATCATGCAAATTTTTATTTCGAAATCATAAGTACTTCTTGAGAAATTAAGTTTCGAAAATTTTTGAAAAATTATGTTTAGTAATTTAAAAAAAATTTCTGAAAGTAAAAAAAAATCTAATTTTTCTTCATATTAAACTAATTTTAGAACAAAAAAGTTATACAATTTTAAATAATTAAATTGAATTTTAATTAGAATCAAAGCAGCATTATCTATTAAATGGGTACAATCAGTGCCTCCTCAAACTTGAACTTCAAAAAATATTTCAAAGAGAAATCGTAAAATTTAAAATAATAATTAAGTATCAAAGTATTTGATTAATAACCTTAAATGAGTCAAATCCTGCCATAATTCATTTTAGGTAGGACCAAACAGCAATGACGTTCCGAGACCTCAAAAAACAGGTACCATAAAAGAACTCGAGGGACAGTTCCACACCGAGGTATCCCGACTAAGCCTGGGAGCTGTGGACAATTTTCTCTGAGAGACAGGACAACTAATGTTCTATTTTTAAATGCTCTTATCTGACCTTAACTATATTAACTCCCCAAAACATAAAGTTTTCAATCTTACTTTGCCTTTTAAGCAAAATATTTTTTTAAAAATATACATAATTTGCACTTTTTTTTAATAGCGAAGAATAGGTTTTTACATAACAAAGAAAAATAAATGTACTTCTAGTTGAGGATTGATAGGTCACCTCTAAGCACACGTTGAGTCTTATTTATGCACAATGAGAATCATTTAATAGATCATATTAGGTGTCATCTAAAATGCCTCGTCAAAGGCAGTAAGCAGTGGAATTATTGTTATAAAAAACTGAAAATATCAATAAATCAACAGTCGAATTTCCATATCAGGAGATCGCCACACAGTTCACAATCTTTTTGTCATCAGGACCTCATGGGAAATGTTTTAATCGTCTTCATATTCATTCTGCGACAGTGCCGCACTAACCGGGGAACAAGGCGAAACACTTTGTAAATAAACTACGAATAATTTTAAAATGAATTTATTATTATCTTACGTTTCTCAGGCCAAACACTGATGAAGGCCATCTATGAGATTTGTAACATCCGGATAAAAATAATTAAAACAACAGAATGAAATGTAGTAGTATTCACTCACCCAATACGGAAATTAATAAGCTTGATTAATAATAAAGAAATCATAAGTATTAATAATAAAAAGACTTTATCAACTCTAAAGTGTTCATAAAATATGGCAGATCAAACAAAAAAATGTGTACAACTTGCGTACAACCTCACAAATTATTTATAATTATTTTTTGTTTGTAATTTCTAGATTTGTGAAAATGTACTATAAAGCAAATACATGCAACAATAGATCCCTTCCATAACGTGTAGTATTCCAATAGGAAGTTATGTCTGAAGGACCGTCAACCAAACTAACGATATTATTTGCTGGCCCTGCCAAAGGTGAACTATACAACAACAAAACAATGGGATGGGAAAACCTTGGAGCTTATTGAAACAACATCAACATCAACAACAAAGCGTCGCCTTCGAGATATCACTCGAGGAGCACGGCACCTTGGACCTCCGATGAATATTCAAAGCTGATGGTAATAAAGGCAACCTCGCTAATGGCTCTCGTTAATTTGTAGTCTATTGTTAGTCCGCGGAGGAATTCGCCAAACATCCAAGGCCGGCGTCTTAGCCTCAAGCGACTTGATATTAAATAGCGAGCTGCATAGCTATAATGTACAACATGACACTTCTAAACTATAACAACATGGTTAGGCACGTTCTATCTGAGTAGATTCCTAACTTGAATAGCGTTCGTTTTGATATGGTTGTAATAGTCTCAAAACTCTAAAATAATGCAACCTCTAATAGTTGGACAAAAATCGATTAAAAAGAAGAGAATTTCGTTATCAATTAAAATCTTTACTAATGCTTTGACGTTTGACAATTTTGTTTTTAAAAATACCAAGATTGATTTCACTTGTTTTATACCTGCTGTTATTTGAATTTTACGTCTCTATTTCTCTTTTTATCTTTATAATTTACCTCTCCCTTTGTATATCTATACCATATTTATTTCGAATTTCATTTTAGGCTCGATGATCATTCATAAGCTTGGGTCGAAACGTCAGCAACCATGACAAAATATAAGACTGATTATCCACCATTAAAAAAAAGAATATAATTGAAAAAGAAAATATTTTCAACTTACATATTAATATTTGTTAATATAAGTGATTAGTATCAATTGTTATATATTGCAATATGGATAGTGTGTTTATCATAAGGATAGCACATTTAATCTTACACCAAGAGGTCTCCAGACGACTAAGAAAAATATTTATTTCACAAATGTATTCTTATTCAAATGTTAATTCCGTATTAATTTAAGGAGCACAAGACAAATAACAACAAAATTTTGTTTTGATCTAAAATTAAGAATGTATAATTTGGTGAGTTGGGATACTTTTCATGTAATTAATTGCTGCCTTGAAGAGATGTAAATTAAGTTGAAATAAGAGTTGCTATTCGCGAGCTGATCCGGGTTCATCCTTCTATGAACGGGCCTCATTAACCGATCCTTAATGGAAGAGGGCTCATTTAAATCATTAACAATCAGCAGGTTTATACCCGGCCAACTCAGCTGATGCAACAATGCAGATTTTGTTGTTGTTTTGGAGGAAAAGTATACAAATGTTGACCATGCTCACCCCTGACCTTTTGTCTCTGAACGGTAACTTTTGGCCGGACATATTGATCCATTTGGTTCCCTTCCCTGCCTCTATAAATACCGTGGAAGGACCGGCTAAATATTTACGTCCGCCAGTCCTTCAGCAGCCAAGCCCAAATCATCATCATCAAACCTGGCAAAATTCAATATCACCGATATCTTTTGGGTACATTAGATAGTACTCTGATAATCGATTTAAGCTGCAGATAACGTAGATGGGCTAAACAAATACAGGCACTGGTCACTTTCGTTAATCCAAGATCACACAGAGCACGCTGCACTCGGATTTCCGGAAAATCCCACAGACCATCGGAAAATCAAAGATGAATTATTGTTTGTAAATTCTAAGAGGGAAATTTGTATTAAATTGTAAAAGTCGATAATAATTGTTAAAATAAAAATAATTTTAGGATTCCGAGCTGATAATCGAGTTATTAACTACGAGATGGGCGGGGTGGCCGAATGGACTAACACGTGTGTACTGCCCCGTGCGTTGCACGCCAACCTGATAACCGAACTATAGATAATAAAATAACGACGAGTTCGCGTCCCGGTACCGGTGGGTTTTTTTAACTCAGGCATTAGTCCTCCGCCCTCACCCCCCTGGCCCCGGAATAGTCCGTATAGCCTAAAATACAAGATATGAGAAGAGTAAAAAAACGTTATAAACTAAGAATAACAATAATATCGGTGCTAAAATTTGTTACAGCTATCAACATTTGCTCTGTATATTATTTTATCATGTTTTTTTTATTAAACATTTTTATTAAAGATATTTTCAATGTTCTGAATTCAGTATCTACTAGGGAAGAGGGGGATTTCAATTTGATTTTGAAAAGTTTATATGAAAAAAAAATGCAATACTACAACCCATGAACGGTCTCGGTAATACGATTTCTTCGTCGACGGTTGTGCAAGGTGATTTCACCAAGATCACGCTCAATTGCCAGGTTTCTCCCGTTAAGTAATGATTTAATTAAGGATACCCACTTCACAGAAGCTGGGTTATACCCCAGGAGAGTTTCCCGATGAAACAGAAAAAATAATTTATCTGTCATCAAACGGTCTCGAACCTGGGACCTTGAACATTGGAAATCATCGCCCTGCCACTGAGCTAACCCACATACATAGGCTTAACTACATAATTATTTTTCTATATTTATTCAATTATTATACCTATTTCCTCCCTATCTATCAATGTGATAAAAATCGAAAGTTAATATTAAGTGAATTTTCAAATAAAATGAATACAAAAAAAAAAAAAATGGATTATAAAGAATATACCCTAACCTAAACTAAACAAAAAGTGTAAGTCAAGCACCTGATTCAAATGTAACCAAGATCGTCAATAATCGGCTACTATCGGAATTTATCGGGTATCTCGGAATAGTCATATCGGGCTCAAAACATTTTTTTTTTTTTTTTTTTTTATCTCGTTTTGAAAAATTATCCATTATATTTCGTGTTTATCTTGGTTCATGCTTGAACCAATGAGGAACGGTTTTACAATATTTTATGTTGGATTTAATCAGTGTTGTAAAATAAGTTGTTAAAACATAATTAACGAGAAAAGTCTTTGTAAAATTTAAGTATGTTTAATACTTCCCATAATACAGATTTTTTAAAATAATTAAATTTTGGCTCAAATTTTAATATGATGGATATCATCTAATAAAAATATCATCAACATCTAATAAAAACTTAATGCACAATACCAAAAGTTTGGCCTTTTGAGAGACCGATTTCTGTCGTGATGAAACTTGCAATAGCACAGGAAATGAAGCTTTTCTAAATTCATAAGACTGGGAATTCTGAATTCTCCATATGACGTAGGTAGCGAATTGACAATAAAAATTCCCATTTCTGACCTCGACACCTCAAAGTCATGCGCAGAGGGAACCAGGATCTTCACTCGCCAGCTAAATTATACACAATTTCATCAGTTTCACAAGTCTACGAAGTATTTTTTGTATTAACGACTTGATAATATGTTGTTTTGCATTTAAATGAAAAGTCATAAATTAGTAAAATGCAAAAATTGTTGTTCAATAATACCACCCTCACTATGACACAATGAAGCCTCATTCAAGACAACGCCTCAGGCTTCTGTACCGAGGTAGAAGAGGAATATGAAAAAATGGCCCGTAACAGATAATATTTTGAAAATGCTGCGTACTAAATTCTTTTTCCTAGTCACTTAAGCATCTAATAAATAATATTCACAGACAGACAATACTGTAACAGAACAATAGTAATAACCCAGCGAGCGATTGGAGATGTTCCTTCGCCAGCTGATCCCTCGGTGCGTAGAGGAAGGTATCGAAGCTATGATAAATGTTATTTCTAGAACTAATTAGCACTTCCAATAAACAAATAATCCTTTTAGCGAGGAGCCATTAGCGCCAACTTGACAAGAGCAACTTTCCCTAGTGTACCGCTGCAATTAGAATAAGGCGAAGGGGCGGGCTCCCTGTCCCAATAGTCTGCCAAAACTGGTTTCTAACCCTTCATTATCACCAATTTGTGAATGTTGCGGCTGAGTGTCCTTCATTTTTAACACTGCCAATATTTCCCGCACTCATCCCATACCCGGGAAAAACCCGTATGGACCGAAGGGGCGAAAAAGTAAACGGTGGTAAACCTCCACTGTGATTGCAATGTTAATTATATAATAATAGATTTGTTATTTTATAAGTCTTTCGGTGTTTCTAAAGTCGATCTGATGTTCAAATGGATTATATACCAAATTCGTAAATGCATTAAATTATTTTTAAAACCTAAGTTGCACATAGACCTTATTACAAACAATACATTCGTAGCGGCCAAAAATACCCACTACTTTAGTAGTTCTTGGTACAGACCCCTTTTATCAAATTATTAACATCCGGCTGAAACTTCGTCAATAGGTTCATCTCATCCTGACCTACAAATATTTTATTTACGAAAATTCTCGGAATTGGGGTATTTTCAATCAGGAGATGGACAAACTTTGTCTACTTAATTAGGTAGTAAAAACTCGTAAATACCCATTTACTTTCCACTTTAATCGTAAGATAACTTGAGCACAAAGTCGAGAAAAAATGTGGCCTTTAAAAATATTGAGGCGATTGGTGTGACATACACCCCCAAATTGTCAAAATAACGAGGTTATATAGCCCAAACGGCTCAATATTTTCGAAGGCCACATTTTTCCTCGACATTGTACTCAAGTTATCTTATGATTGAAGACGAAAACAAATGGGTATTCACGATTTTGTAGTACCTAATTAAATAAACAATGTTTGCCGATCTCTAGATTGAAAACTCCCCAATTCCGAGAATTTTCGTAAATAAAATATTTGTATGTTACGATGAGATGAAGCTATTTATGAAATTTCGGCTGGATGTTAATAATAATAAATAAAGGGGGCCTGTCTGTACCACCAGCGGTTCCAGGATTTAATTTTTTTTTCATATACATATAACGATAATTATTTTTTAAAAAAAAAAGAGTGAAATTAACTACCTATATGAAATGGTGTTTAAGTGGTTCATGAAGTGCTATTAAATGTAATTAAACGAATAATAATACTTTAAGAGATAGTATTTAATATTTTATTCTGTAAAACATGATTATATTTTACCATTTTGGGGGGGCTTCAGCCCGAAAGCCCCTCCTCCCCGTAGATCCGCCTGTGGTCTGTACCACGGACTATTGAGGATTCCTTCCATATTGATTATGATTATTGGATTATCGAACGAAATTTTATTATTTTTTTATGAGAATACTATCGATTTTTCAAATAAGGCCATCAGGTATCTAATCATAGTAACTTTTGGAATTCGATAGTTTTTATATACTAAGATCACCTTTCCCTACCTAACGTATAACTGATTCTTTTTATCTATTTTGTAGCTAGTATGTAAGCTAGCAATATAAAATATTTAATTCAATTCGAAGCGACCCCACCGCCTCGGCAATGTGGGCCAAGGTGCAGCGACGTATTGGCAGCCGTGGTGAGGCTGGGCTTGAGGTACTTGCGGTCTTGGAAATGATGTCGGGACCTCTGCCATCTCTATTAGTTGCGGTCTCCGGGCTGATGCAAACTTGCTAAAAGTAATCTCATACGGTAATCTCGTACCCCGATGCTCAGAATGGAAA
Organism: Nezara viridula; assembly: GCA_928085145.1. Classification (NCBI taxonomy): domain Eukaryota; kingdom Metazoa; phylum Arthropoda; class Insecta; order Hemiptera; family Pentatomidae; genus Nezara; species Nezara viridula. The sequence goes on from OV725082.1 coordinate 140,557,581, forward strand.
TACCAAGAAGAGTAGTAACATAGTATTTCATGTCAGAACATACGAAACATCTCACTGATCATTCCGTCATTCATCTAAACATAAATAGCTTAAAGGTTATTAATTCCTAAAGTTATTAATTCGATACAGATCTTGCCGCAGACTCGTCGGTTCCTGGCCCGGAGAGGAGATCCATGACCTCGTTCTACAACCAGAGGTGAGTGAACGAACCCTGAATGAAGACCATCCCAGCTGGCGATCGATATCATTTCTTCAGGATTCTCATCTGCAGTCTCTGGCGGCAATACTGTCCCACATACCTCCACTCATTTTGTATAATTTATTAATATATACCTCCCATGTTTGTTGGAAACGTAAAGCAATCTGTAGCCAATTTTACTAAACCATGTAAAATAAAATGAGCCAATAGCATTTCATTCATAAACTTGAAAAATAAATGTGATCATTATAAAATAGATAAATATATTTTAAATAAAGTTAATACAAATATTAGACGCTCCGAATATTGAGCAGTTAATTAAATAAAGTAAAAATTTCTAGAATGGATGGCTACATTGCCTCCAAAAAGGACCTTGACATTAAGATGGGTCAAACTCATCCAATAAGGGAAGGTCTTTAAAATTCTTAAAATCATAATCTAATTACTCCACAAAACATAAACTTTCAAAAATTCAGCTAATAGTAATTTAACTAGTTATGGCAAAATAATTAATAAACTAAGACAAATGTTTCTTCTAAATGTAATCTTGATTATTAACTTATTAGGTTGAAAAAACAAATGGCCTCTAGCAGCCTCCACTTTCTTATTGAATTTGCAACCTATTACTTAATCTTTAAATATTAGTATACCTAGGACTAACAACTTGAAATGGAACAATTTAAATATAAAATTTTGAATTTCTATTATTATATTTTCAATCATAATAGCTCATGTATTTTAATCAATACTTTAACAAAAAATGAATAGTTTAACAATTTTCAATATCTTTTGTATTTTTGAATCGAATACCCAACATTTAAAATTATATTTCATTAAAAATTTATAATAAGATTAATAAATTTCAATGATTTTTGTATACTTTAGTAAATAATTAAATAATAAATATTACAAGTGCACTAATTTAATTGTTTTAATCCTTCTTAACTGAAACAGAATCTAGTGAAATACTTCAAGTCTATTATTATCTGAGTAATGCTTTTGAGTATTGCGCAACCACAAATAAACACTCCAAATTCTCTTAAAGAGATTAATTTAGGGAAAATCATTTTTAAAAGAATTTAATGAAAAACCAAAAACATATATAAGATTGAATAAATTACCTCTGGTCATAATTAGGTACAATAAATTCTTCTGACATTGAAAATAGTTGCTTTCAAAACATACTTAATCATTTGTAAAACAATTATTTAAAACAGTGCACAGTAAGATAACAAATGATCCCAAAACTGAATAAATGGTATTAACTTTATCATTTAATTATCACAAATTAGGAATTGACACTTTTTAAAAACACTAATACAGCCTTAAAAAAATGAGCAAATTGAGAGAGAAATCACAATGCTGCCAACACCAGATTATAACAATTACAAATTATTCCACTTAATAAAATATGTTCTAATGCAACTACTTTACTGCATTAGATTAAATTAAATAGTAATTCCGGGAAAAAACTAATCAAAAAGAAAAAAATCAAATAAATTATCATTGTATGTTAGTGTTAATTAAAAGAATAAAAAAAGGAAGATAAGTTTGTTATCAACGCCTTTTAAATTTGATACCCTCTTTCCCACAAAAATGAAGAATATGTAAATATTTTTATTTCTATATATTTTCAATTAAAACAGAATGTAAAGGGAGTGGTATTTTATTGTCATTGCAAGTTTAACTTATAGATTCCTATTGAATCAACAATATAAATCATACCTTTTTGACTGCAGCAATGAAATAAATTGCATAAAACAGATAATCACAGGCAAATCAATTCGGATTCAGAATTGATTTAAAAAACCAGGCAGTAATCTAAATTTAGAAAATGAATCTTGAGGAGAGTTAGGAAGTCTTACGTTAATTCAATATATTGCTTGGAAACATACCAGCTATGAGATAGTTACTAGAGAAAAATGAAATACAAAAATACCAATACCCTAACATTGTGGAGCTGGTAGTTTAATATAACAAAACTTAAATTAATCCACCTTATAAATATATCTGTATTGGTCAATTGTTGGCAGAAATATTAAACTTATCACAAATAAAAACAACCCAAAAGAAAACCTGTTAATATAAGCTCAGTTGAGTTAGAGATAAGATGACAAATTCTGCATTAAAAAAAAACAATAAACAACCATATTCAAATAAAATACTTTAATATTTAAAGACTGCATTCATGAGTGTTCTTCGTAAGACAGAATTATAGTTCTGGTGAAAAATTGATTAAACATAATGACAAATAGTTGAAATCGTTAAAGAAAAAAAACACTGATATTGAAATTTATATTTGATGTTTCAAAATTATAGAAAATGAGCTCTAAGCTGTGGAGATCTTACCTTAAAACTCTTTTTTACATTAAATTCCTTGCTACAAATAAGAGATGTTCAGCTTGCTGTTGCATTTAACACTCCGTTCTTACACACAATAAAAAATTATCATACAACTGATTATACTAACTATAGGATCTTGCAGATAAAACCATATGTTTCAAGATAAAATAAAAACTAAGTGAAACTGACACTGAAATTCAGGAACCACTCGCCTGTTAGCTATTAACTAAAAATAAAAATAACTGAACAGAAAAATGAATGAATACTTTCTAAAAATGATCGGGCTCGCTTAAACGAAATTGAAACAACCTAAACCTTACAGGCTCAGGCCAGAACACTGAGTAAATCAAAACATATCAGTGCCCACTGCTTACCTGATATCGGCAGTTCCACCACCTCACGGGTTATACATCACTAACCTGACAGCGGTCATCATAAAAAGAAGCATCAACTGATAAGACAAATCATACATTACCTTATTACTAAGTACTAATTTCATAATATTCCTTTATCATTATCAAAATATGACACAGAAAATATTAGTAAAAAAAAACAACAATGGACCAAAGGCAAGGATAAAGGATTAGGTTCTGAAGATGGTACAGAACAAAACACTACAGACTTCTTAATTTTATCATTCATTCTATGCTTTAAACAACTTGAACTTTTTAAAATAGTTCTGCACATCTGATTTCGGATATGGTTTCACAACTAGACAAGTAGGTATGTTTTCTGGCTGTTCAATCCATAACTTGTGTTTAATTTCATTTTCATTCAACTTTTCAGACAACTTTTTCATCATATCTTCATTAGGAACCTATAAGAAAGTCAATTCAATAATCCAAGATATATATATAAATATAAGACAAATAATGTTAAGTTATTGGCAGTTGTTTCAAATGTAACATACCTCCAGAACAACTTTGTGCATGCTATCCAATTCACTTAAATATTTTTGGGTATATTCATCATTATAGAACAAATGTATGACAGCAGAGCAGGCATGACAGGCTTGTGCAATGACAGCTCCAACTGGCCAGTTTAAAGACGTCAATAGATCACTCCTCACGAGAACATATTGCACTATTTGCGATGTCATTCTAAATTATTCCACTTAAAAAGAAATTAAATAAATAGTATAACTCAGTATGACCTTTCTTGTCAACGTATCAACATGTAACCTAAAAAAGGTTATATTGAAGTCAATACAAAACAGCATTTAAATTTATTTAGATTTCATATAAAAATATCAATTTAAATTAAAATCCTTTTAATATTACAATAAGTTTTTTAAATTAATAAATAACATAAAATTCAAAATTATGATACTAGAATATACTTATGATTTATATCTAAAAAAAAGTTCATAGCATATTGTTTAAAAAAATATATATTTATCTTTAAATGCTTGATTTTTAATTATTAAATATTCTTCTATAATGATTCTCTGACAGAGTAATTTGATTTCGACAACAAATATTTCAAACTAGAATAAACGTTTTTGAAATGAAGGTAGCCGTGAAAGCAGATTATGTCCATACAGTAGAATTACAAAGACCGATCGAGGAGTTTATTAATCAGATATGGCAAACTATTTAATTTTTGTCCACGTTCATAATGTTTAACCGATATTTTGAGACCCAGAATCATTTATTTTCAGTTCAATATTTATTTTTGCGTTCTTGTTGGTAGTTTATTGATTAGACCGTTGATAAAATATTTAGAAAGTTATGCTTGTAAAAAGTAAGTGTGATTTACTTGTCTTAATATTATTTTGTCATTTCATTCTGCTTGTTTATTATCGTTAGATTTATCCCTAGATTATTTTATATTTCTTTGTTGAACTTTTAAATAAATTAATTTCAACTTTCCATATTGAAATTATTTTTTTGAATTAGTGCTTACTGTCTTTGATTTTTAATAAACTGCAAAACTGTATTAATTTAACTACTCTGGTAGGTTTATTAAATATAATGTGTGGTTTGTTGTAATTTCATTGAATCTTGTATGCTTCATATTTTGTTCTAGAAAACACATCGTTAATTTGTGTCTTCTTAATTCAATTTTAATCAGTTAATCAAAAATTTTAAGTCAGTTTTACTATTATAAATGAACTTCCAAGAAATTTAGATAGATTTATGATAAGAAGATTGTTATAATTTATTTCGAATTTGTTGCATACAATATAGCTTTTATTTAAATAATGAAATTGTAATTGTATATGAATCCTTACACATTTAATAACATGCTTCTCTCCTATTAAATTATAAACAGTTAAGATCCGCAGTAAGTGAACTTTTATTAATACCTTAATTCATTATCAAATGAAATGTCATGGTTAACGGCAGAATTAATACAACTAGATTAGGTTAATCACAATTCATATTTGTTTATATTACTTATGATTTGAATGGATCATGTGGCCCCTCAAACAACCATTGACATAATTTTCTTTCTTAGACCTCGAAGTATTAAAGATTTAAACCTTAAATTTCAGAATGGCATGCACTCAACCCTTTAAGATGTCAACATTATAATTGAGTGTTTATTTAAATAAAGAAACTATAGGTTGTTTCTTGAGTACTATTATTAAGGTCATGAGATACTCCTGGATAATGAGAAAATCAATTGAGATAGACTGATTTCTAATGATTAAATGTTATATTTATTAATGAATTAGAAAAAAAGCCAATAGTTAGAGACATTCTAGAGAAAACTGAATGAGCCCTTTTTTAAAATTTTTTCCTTGAAAATTATTATAAGAATAACTGCTAGAAATGTATCCTATGAATAATAGAGGTGATTGGTTGTTTTGTAGTAGGGTGTTCTAAAACTTATTAATTGGTCATATGTTAGTGATTGTGAGTGAGGAGAAATTTAATTTTCAGTATGTTTCCTTATGAATAATAATGTTTGAGAATATAAGCCTGCCCTGTTTGTTAGATATTACAAAAATGAAGCAATAGTTCAATCAGTAGACAATTGCAACTTGTTAATATTTAAGCATTAATTGATTCTAGATTTATCCCTATGACAGCTTTTTATGTGATTTACTTCATAACTTTTCAAATTTCATGTCAAAGATATATATTGTATATATAAGTAAAAATATATATTAATATGCTACAAGTCCCCATTGATGAAAAAAATGTTTTATTTATACAAAACTAATTTGGTTCCTTTTGTTTTGAATATGAGGATTGTGTCATCATCATGATATTATTCTCAAATACTGTTCTACCGTCAGTACCAGTCTTTCCAATCCTCCTTCAGCTCCCTTCGGCTGTTATCTGTTCCACGTTTCTCCAATGCCTCTCATGCACCATCTTCCCAGCATCTTCTAGTGGTCTCCTTTCCTCACAGGTCTTGTAGATATCCCTGACAGAGCTCACATGATCCATCCTGAAATGATTTCTGAACCATCTTACCTCTGTGTGTCCTTTAGGATGGTCTCTGGTGGATTTAACTTTTAGGCTACCTTTTTTTGTAGCATTCTTTCCTGTCCTCATACATGTTAAATTTTTCTAATGTGATTAGTTCATCTGGAAAGATGTTAATGTTGTAGAGCAAGCTATATATGTTATGTGTATAATATTGATTTACTGATGTAAGTTTAATATAGATTATTTACACTTGACGTAAATTTTAATATCAGTTTTCTAATGAGGAATCTGTTACTTATGAATTTTTTTTAAATTTTATGTTCCATCTGATTTGGTGCTGAAGAAACTAAAACTTTTTTTGGTCAGTTGTTTCTTCTGATAACAGTATCTAGTGTGAGGAACTGACTCATGCCAGGGATTCACTCATTCTATAAATAAATCTTTTTTTATCTCAACTACTGCAAATTTAATTCTTAAATATTTTGATCTCAAAAATAGCTAAAGAACGATAATCAGATTCGATTTGGACATAATAGGTGCCATCTGCCGAATTCATTGAATCTTGATATAATCCTTTCTGACCAAAATTTTCAATACTTGTTATATTAAAAATTAAATAATTAACAAAGGTAAAAAATATCACACAGTTGTATTTAAGATAGTAATGTAAATGTTTTCAATGTATTGTTTCTTCATTTGTTATTTTAATATTGCATTTTTTTTTTTTAATGGTTTTAGATTTAAACGCTGGGTTATTCAGCCTCATAAGAACAATTAAGTTATCTTTAACAAAAAAAAATAATAGCCCAGTGTTTTATTATAGATTAAGATTGTGAAGTTTGTCTATGGCTGAGGGCCAATTGAATAATTCAATCTTGTTCAAGAAATAATAATTTATAGTTTCTATTATTGAACTAAATCGTAAATTTAAAAAATAACACTAATAATGGATGAGCGGTAATTTATTAAAATTTATCAGTTTGATTTCTGTTCTTAATAGGGCCTGACTGATATGATTATGTGTCCGACCTCCAAGTGACCATTGAAAATGGCAGACGACACATCGCAGAGGAAGGCTCTCTGTTTGACATCTTTGGTGTGAAAGGCAGTGTCTGCAAGTAATTAAGTAATGACCTCAATTATTTGTTTGGTGTTTATAAAATATCATATTGATTCCAATCAGAATTATAAAGGACATAATAATATTTTTACCAACACATTACGAAAGTCATGCTAGTACAAAATGATAAATTCTGTTTCTTCCAAGCTAGTACATTTATTCCTAGTACTGTGCCGTGATAAATGTATTTATTTTGTGTATTAAATTTTAGCAGTATATGTTTGTTATTGAATGAATTTATGGTTTATTTTTCGGTCAAATATCTTCTATAATACTTTAGAAGCTTTATTCAATGTTGAGTAGTTGTTTCTAATATTTTTGATTCATGAAATTTCAAAGACAGGAGTCATCCATTTATATTCATTTTGAGACCTTATTATTATTTATTTTTTTTTTCAGTTTTCCATCTGATTTTATTCTTAGATTATATTAATTCTTTTACATAAAATATATTCACTAAACTATGTAGCTCACCTTGAAACTGGGAATTTCCATTAAGCATTAATGTGTTGAAAAAATGTAATTAACTACTGGACATAACCGAGCTCAATGAGTGATAATAGACTGCCTATGCAATGCTTTAATAGACTATGAGCGTTAGATTTGTCTGGAGGATATATTATATATATAAATATGTTTTATCTGAGTACTAAACTGAAAATATAAAAAAAAAATCTACCAAGTAAGGTCAGTATAGCTTCCTCACTGTTTTAATTTGCTAAAAAATATCAATATTAAAATGTCTAAAAATTTTCTTATGAGAATAAAATCTCTGGAAGAAGCCGTTTTCGGAAATTCAATTATCCCTGAACATCTACGGGCTTGATATCCATGAGTTTTGTTGTTCCGCATTTACAGATTGAATATGATAATTCATAATATGAAAAAAAAATTCCAGTGCATACTGAATATGTATCTCGCTAATGTTATTACAAATGGCATATATAAAAATTGAGTGTTTTACAGGAGAGCAAAAAATCAATTATTTTTTTATGATTTATTAGTATAATTTTATATTTTATTGGACTCAGCTATTTTTCGTAGTAGTAGACTACTTATATCTATTGTAGACTACATAATGTCAAAAATAGAATAAAAATTGAAAACTTTTACATACGACCTTTGCACTAATAGTAGTGATCTATACTTAATAGGTATGTTTTCACTCTTAAAATGGATGGAACAAAAAATCCTTAGGAAAAATTCAACTGGTTGTTTGTTCGGAGTTTACGAGACCAATACTTTTCTTCAGTCAGAAGTGCTGGTTAGAATTTAATAAAATTGATATGGAACCATCTATACACCAACCCGCACAATCCCTGGAAAGTTCATGAAAATCGGATAAACGGTAGTAGGTAATATACCCGTCACATCAATTTGACTTCAGACAGACACCGAACCAAATTTGATCCTTGATGTCTGAAACGTGTAATACGCGAGTGAAATTTTTCGTTTCTGAGCACAAAGTTTTTTTTAACCTCGCACGAATACATTAACTTCCCTACCTTCGGTAGTGAGGAAGCAAAATATAATATATATATTTGGACAGGAATTTCTTTTGATAAATAAAATAAATAATTCAAACATGAAATATATGGAGGAGGGTGGGGGGGAGGAGTAATAAGTTAATAAAGGGTCTTAAGTTCAGCATTTTGTAAGGATGGTCTGTTTGTTTTCAACAGTTGTGCTTGAAGGCGCCTTTACCAAGATCATACTTGACTGTCTGGTTGTAATTAATTAAGAGTATCCACTTTATAGATGCTGATGTGACAGAATAAATAATTACCTGTCACTGGAACTTGGAAAATATGAACACAATGCCTTACTACTCATAAATCTTTAGAAAAATGACATGAAGTAGCTTGATGCATGAAGATTTGTATCTTCACCTGAATATGAAATATGGAAGACATAATAGAGAAAAAAATGATCAACAAAATTAAAAATATAGAAGGTGGAATTAATGACATCAATTGGTTTTTTTTGTAGTGTTTTAAAAAAGGATTTTAAGTTTCCATGGTTAATAAAACTAATTTTTTATTATAAATAAATAATATTTCAATTGTAAATCAGTTTCTTCAAGTTATTATAGACCTAAATTATTCAATATCGTTGTGTTCTTGTGATAATATTCCTAACATTTATAATATAACATAAGATTTATTTATGGTATCATTATCAATATATATTCTAAACAGTCAAAATATGAATGTTCAAAAATAGGTGGTTTTCTAAAACTGGCTAGATACAGGATGGGGGTGTCTATACAATGGATCGTGGTGGGGGGTGGAATCTCAAAATAGACCAGTCCTGCCACAGCCACCATGAGATCAAGATCACGTTATCGTGGTTCTGTGAGGAGCCGTGGCTCCTCCTCATCAGTGAGCAGTGACCCAAAAGAGAAAATATGGGATTGTTGCAGGAAGTTGATTGCATTCATGTGCACTCAGGTAGGTGTCGGGGGCCTCATTGTCGGCTACGCTGTTGTCGGTGCATTTTGTTTTCGAAGTATCGAAGGGACTAAGGAGCGCCCTGAATATGATATGGTAATTTCCTACAGGAGGAATTGTGCCCTGGCCCTTTGGGAGCTAACATCGACTGAAAATGTCTTCAACCACACTTCCTGGAGGTTACAAGCTACAGGTATAATCATGGATTTTCAGAGGAATGTTGTTAATGCTGTGAAGAACGGTTATGACGGAAGAACCATTGATGAAACTTGGTCTTTTCCAGCTGCTCTTATGTTCTGTTTGTCAATATTTACTATGATCGGATACGGTAACTTGGTTCCAAAAACTGGATCTGGTAAGGCCGCTACTGTAGTGTATGCTGTATTTGGAATTCCTTTGTATGTTTTATATTTTTTGAACATGGGAAAGGTGCTGGCTTCTGTTTTCCGCTGGGTGTACACAAAATGTTACCAGTGCAGTATGGAGAAGAACTACGATGATGATGGTCCCCCGCCAAGAATAATCGTTCCTTCGACGGCTTGCCTTTGGGTGATGGGAGCTTACATTGCTACCGGGACTATAATGTTTGCTGAATGGGAAAAATGGGACTACCTCGATAGCACTTACTTTTGTGTAACCAGTTTGTCCAAGATCGGGTTTGGAGATTTTGTACCAGGTGCCAATATAATCGAGTCCAAAAGTGGCCATCAAACCAAACTGATCATCAATTTTGTTTACCTGCTACTGGGTATGGGTTTAGTCGCCATGTGTTATAATCTTTTGAAGGAAGTAGTCTCTGTTAAAATGCATGATTTCAAAGAAGACATAATGCTTTGCTTTGAAGACATTAGGCTACGAGCCGTGGCGTGTTATCAAAGAAATCATTCCCCCGATTTATGAGCAGTTTCCAGGTTCATGTTCATCTTTCTAACATTCCATGTCTGTCACTTTGAAATGGGTCCAGTGACACTTTGGTGACATTTGTTGTACATTAAGAAATATGACTTTGGTCCATTATTTTAATATTTTGTTATTTTTATATTGTTTATGTTTATATTTTATACATTAATAAATAATATATTTTACACCAATCATAATTGTTACAATTTATTTATTTTTATTTTTAAATTAATTTTTTTTTTCACATTAACCTGATACTTAAATAATTTTTAATGCTTTTCACTTGTTAGATGAGATAGAGAATCTAAATTTAGCCTCGGAAAAAGGAAGATTGCTTCTTGTCTAAAAATAACTTCTTTTTTTTTAACTTGTAAAAATAAGTTTTAAATTGAAGTAATCTTTATCAATACAATTTTGATAATATTTTATTTATTGAATTTGACTTGGCACATTGCCTGGCTAAAATTGCACCTTTTCTTTGTTTGCATTTAATATTTTTGTAAATTCCATACTGAAAATCTCTTTCATAACTCCATTCTCGATTGCTACTGATGGCTTTATAAATAATTTACTAATTATTATTTTATTAATTATCCGATTTTAGTTGATTTTGTGATATAACTTTATATAACCTGCATATATGGTCTGTAATTGAGATTTATTTGTTTACTAACTTAAATATATATATATATATTTAAATAGCTTTCATATCGTCCAATGAAATAATAAAAAACACAAACAAACCTTAAATGGTGAATAATTTTTTCATGTAAATTTTTAAATGTAAAAAATCAATATTTAAATCTAGAATACCAATGAATACAGAAAAATATAATAGCCATTTAAATTTTAGAAAGTATACAGTAGTGATCTGTATCAAATCCTCGGAAAGTTGGTAATTAACTAGAATATATTTTGTTGTAATAATTTTTTTTTTATTTGAGACCTACAAAACAACATTATGAAATTAAAATATATGGTAAGATATATTAAAATAACACTTGACAATTTCTTTGAAAAGGCTTATCATACTTTATCTTTATAAATTTATTAACACTATACAAGTCTTGTAACAAAGTTGATATGAAATCAACTAATATTTACCTATTATTTGTGAAAAACTCTGATTTTTTAGGAGAGTAGATTTAAATTTTAATAATCGTATGCCTAGTTCATTTTAATTAGTGTTATGTTTTGTACCATTTGATATTTTTGAAATACTATTAGTTTACTGTTTTTTTTTTCAGTTTTCAGAATCTGAATGTCTTGAAACGTATAACATTTAATTTTGTAGGAGGATCAAATATTTTTTCTGTATCAATTACTGAGATTTACTATTGAAAATAATTAACAAAAACATTAGAACTAAAAGCAATGGTTTTAAATTCTATCCTCTTTCACAATTTTATATTTTTTCCCTAAGTCTAAATGTTTACCAACATTACAAAATAGTAAATTAACAACCATTTATATTAATTTCGGTGCTAAGTCTTGATTAAGATATTGCCCAAACAATGCCGAAACACGAGTGGGTAAATGGAGTATTTGGCTTAGCTCAAGCTTGTTTCCGTCAAGCTTGTTCAGTCTACTATCAGTTTTCCAGCCCAAATCGAAAGAAACTTGCAGAAAGTACCAACATGCTAGCTTTGCTTCTTAACTCAACATATATTCGTGTTCCTACTCTATTTTTCAATAATATTTTTAAGTGTTTTTCATTTTTTAAACTAAAGAAATTTTAACCAAAACATTATTTAGAACACAATTTTTTTTATTTTTATTTTTTATTATTTGAAAACTAATACATTCTGCCGCATTGGAGGGCATTAATACTAGGGCAACATTAAACATTCACACAATATATACATACAAATGATAACTAAAATAGAGATAAAAGAAAAAGGGTTGTGAAAAGTAAAATAAGAAAATGAACACATAGAGAGAGAGAAATTAAATGAAATTGAAATATATTAAACACATTCACACAATTATGTAATTTTTTTTTTTTTTTTATCACGTGTTTGTGTGTGTTTATGGCATTAAGGAAACATGTAAACCTGCCTCAATAGTAAAACATTTGAAGTTATGGAAACTAATTAATGTATTGGAGATTTGAATGATCCTTATAATATTCAGTAATACTAAGAGACTTTGATCTAAAGCATGTGTATATGAAAGAGAGAAGTTGGATAGGTTTCTTGTAAACTTATTTATTATAAAAAAAATATTAATTTTTTGTAAGACCTCCAGTATTTAAAATGTTATATATTTTAGCAATTATGTAAAATGATTAATTGTTCAGTTCATTAGGTCAGTGCGTGGGCATGACTGAAAAACTTCTGTTTAACAAATTTTATCTCAAGAATAATTTTTATTTCTTAATTATTTTAACATGTTAGCTACGGTTATGATCCCCTAGGTCCGATATTCGTCTCGACTACCAAACGGCCGGGATTGTTTCGAATTGTCTATCTTATTGTCTCTAAAATGGTCATTTTAAAAAATATTTGAATGGGAGTTGGATAGATGTAAAGATAGGTGCATAAATAATCATTATATCTGATTAAACGTTTTTGGATGCCGGGGACTGATGCCGTACCAGACACATATTCCTGCCATGGCAGGACAGTGCACATGCATGGTCTTTTCATCTTCGGGCTTCTGTCGCGCAGTAGCTCTTGAGAGTTCATCTTAAACTGTTCCCCTCGCTTATTTAACATGAATAAATAATAAATAACATACATATAAATTATATGTTGAAAATTATAATTATATGTAATAAATAAACTTTTTCTCATTTCATTTTCAATATTTAAGATTTATAATTTTATGAAAAGTTTCTGGCAGACACCCAGTACTTGATTTTATACCCTAGCAAATAGATCTTATGAAACATAAGAAATTCAAATATAAAAAACAAAACACTAAGTAACTAATAAAAAATATTTTGGGAAAAGTTAAAATTTTATGAAAATTTAGAAGTGTCCAAATACCCAGAAGAGAATTTTTAGATATGCATTTTAGGCTCAGGACTGCAGTATCAATTGCTGCCATCAGTCAAACCTGTTGATTTTAAAAGATGTTATGTGATTGTTCCATTGTTCGGCTGGGAACGAGTTTTCTTTCCAGAGAAATACATAAACCTGACTGATTGTTAAATAACTGAAATCTTGTCTATTTTCCTCTTCCGTAATTATATTTCTTCTTAAGTCCATATAAGTGCATTTCTATATCTTTTCTATAAAAGGGTCAATTAACTCTGCCCCAGATCTAAGGTCCATATAAGTGCTGGTATAGAAAAGGGTCTTTTAACTGTCCACATAAGTATAGGTATAGGAAAGAGTTTATTAACTGTCCCAGATCTGAAACTAAAATTAGGTCTTATTTGTTACTTAACAAGGATTGCAAAATAATAAATAAAATGAAATTCAAAAGGTTATATGTTTGTCTAATATAATATAATTAAAACTTCTTTGAAATTGCTTCCATATTTTGTATTGAATATTTTTTAATGCAACCCATCGTATTATAATCCTTATTTTTTTTGTTCAGCAGTTTATATCATAAAGTAACTTAATTAAGTAAATGCATTAACAGTTATTAAGAACTTTGAAATAAAAATTAAGTCAAGTATGAAATGCATGACGATTACAGAGAGTATTTTCTGATAGTAACATTATTTTTAAATTAAAAGTGTCCTGCAAGAAAATTTGGTGAATAAATTTTATTATAAGTAATAGAGAAAATGATTAAAAAATTAATGGTGTGTCAAAAGAAGTTGACAATTTCAAGGTGGATAAAGGTGATATCTTACTTTTATAAAAATAATACATGATAATAAAATATAAAATTAAATTATTATTGTGGATGAAGATATTTAGCAGTAATTTTTAATTCTTACTTGTTCTGTTGACTTCTAATTAGTAGTTGGCGAATGAAGGATTGAAGGATCTAGGTTTAATATTAACAAAAGTGGCAGGGAAAGGGTTGATGTTATCTTTGAGGGCAGCGACTTACATGTCTAAATACTGGTAAGTTGTTTAAATTGAGGATTCATTATAATGTATTTTTTTTTTTTCCCATGTTGATCAGAAAATCAAAAACATTATGAGGATATCACATTTATAAAGGCATATTATAAGAATCTGGGGAGGGGGGAGAGGAGGGCATAAATTTCAGTTGGGTTAAGGTGTCTTTACCAGTTTTCCAACGACAATTTGTTTTCGTCATTCTTTTCCAATCTCTTAGAACCAAAATATTTCAGTATATTCTAAACTTTCTCTCTTGTTCATTTCTTTGCCCTTTCTTTAAATACCAGATCGCAGTCTCTAACTTGTATATATAATGTATAATATTATTTAATAATTTTTATTACCTATTGCCCTTAATAGTTATCTATAATTTTATATTAGTGCCAAATAAATTTTGGAATATAGTAAATTCATTGATGTTTATCATCCATTCATCCATGTTTCAGAATAAAAATATTTTCCATTTTATGCATTGTGGTAACTCAGGTTTTTATTCCTTACGTAATATATTTTTTCCTTTGGACCTATCTTTAATTCTCTCATACCACCATATTGTCTTTAATTCCCTCTGCATAGATCTCTGAAAGACTTTTGAGTACAATCTTAGACATTATATCTTCTGGTCCATAAGTCCGTGCCGTAAACTTGAGGTCTGTCTCTGTTAACAGATAATTGCATCTTCAGTATAGTTCACTTGGGCATCAATTTAAGATTGTATGGCTTATTGCGGGCCTGTAATTCCTAAGATAACTGAGAAAAGGTAATTGTTTGAAAAACAGGAAATTTTACTCTCTTTTATAGCTAATGTAGTTTATTAGCTGTAGTTACTTGTTTAGTCATAACTATTTAAAATTATAAAATAATTAAATCATTCCCTTAAAAGAAATTTGAAGGTTTTAAAAAGTTGTTTCTTCTGTATTGACTGAACAATTTGAAATTTTAATATCTCAATTTTCTGGGTAGTAAACTTTTAAAAAATTCCCACTCATGCTTCTTTGAAAAATGTCCTTTTCCTCTTCAATAATTAAATTAAATTGAGTACTAAAAGGGAGGAAATAAATTTAATCACATCAGCCCCAATAAAGTGTTTTCTAAAAATGAAAAAAATACTAGAGCACGTCCTAAATTACAACATTTTTCCTATTTCAAATTTATATTTCTTTTTTTTTCATTGAAAGAAATGTGAAATAATGTAAACCAACAAAAAAAAGCACCTAAATATGATAACAATTTTATTTTAAAATGCTCTTTGAAAAGTGATTGGGATTTGACAGTTAAATGGTTCGATACTTTTGCTAATATTATGTATTTTTCTCTTGTCCTCAAATTAAAAATGTGATCCGTTTCACTCGTATTCATTGTCCTGTAGTTGTGATAAAATCATACTAACTAATACTGACAGGAAAATTGTTTAAATTATTGTATCCCATTTATTCTAATATTATCTTTATCTTCACTTCTTTTAATTGTATTTCCTAAATGAGAAAACGGTTTGAAAAAAAAAATAGTGTTACCTACCTGGAAAAATACAGAAATTCAACCCCCCAAAAAAGTCAGGAAATTTTGTTTTCTCCAAGTTTGTAACACAATCCTGTTACAACATCAGGCTCAACATTTGTGTTTTGAAATTATTCCCTAGATTTATTTATTTTATTTTTTCTTCATAATTAATGTTTTTATATTTAAATCTTATTTACTTTCTTTCAAGAGGGCTATTTTAAACCATTTTATTAAAAATAATTTATTACATTTTCATTCACAAAGCTGTTAACGTTTCAGACTCTTTTGCCCATCTTAAAGTTCAAAAATGCATATATGTATAATACATGAATATTATTAATATATCACTATTTTATAACAATTTATAACAATCACTCGTATATAACAATTTTACATGTTTATTCTCTTTGCCCTAAATGTGACATTTTGTACAACAATGGTTATTTTTCTAACAATCTCTATTAGCTAAATATAAAAATTATCATTTATCACATAATTATATAAGTCATTACCAAAAACTGTTTGATAATTATTTTTTCTAACTTGCAAAAGTTCAAAATTAGAACTGGCCAAAAAACATCAATGGTTCTTATTGAAGCATTGGCTTTCGTGTTTTTGTGCTCCAATTGTATTTTTATGCAGGATCATTCCTAAATATTTTAATTAATCTGCTGTTTTAATGTACTTATCGTCTAGACTTTTATATTCCAAGTTGATTTTCCTTTTCCCAAAAAGAACTAACACAGATTTGCTTGGGTCAGTGTCCAGCTATTGACGTAGTAACTATATCCAACAGCCAATTATGAAGGTCTTTTCTTTAGAACCATTCAAATATTTTTGTTTCTGTATTTAATTTATATAATTAGGTCAAGTAAATTATCTAATATAAATGTATTAAATATTCATTTGTTCTCTATATTTTCTGTTGGTCTGTTGTTATAATACAATATGCATATAATATAACATGTTTTTATAGAGAATGCATTTTAGTTTCAGCCAGTTCAGAATGGGTGGTCCAATCAGGATGTCTAAAGTATCTGGCTACCAAGGAAGAACAAATGATATTGTTTACATGGAACCGTATAACCGTGAAGATAGCAATTCGGTAGTTGTCTTTTTTGGAGGTGATGTCCAGGTAAGGATTTAGAAGGCATTTAATATCATTTTTGTTTCAATTTACATAAAAATGATAATATTTAGCTCAATAATGAACTTTTTAGCTAATTGTTTGTTTGCTAATGACTGGACTGACTTTAAGTACTAGCAAAATAGAAAGTTACTAACTACTATAAAGTTAACGATAGCCCATTAATCGCGTCATGTCGAAGGAGGGTCTTAAGTTGCATCAAATGGGGGAAGGAGGTTTCTTCTTTTTTCTTGTACGGGATGTGGCTGAGATGCAAAATCCAAGTTTTGGACCTCCTCTCCTCCCCTCCCCGGATCACTTTTTAAACCCCAAAACTGCTATGTTTTAGGGTTTTCCCCATTTTGACCATGACGGTGCACATTCTTGATGATAAATATGATACAATTTAAGACCAAAACAGGTTCGGTAACTTTTTATACTTTTTGAGATTCGGGTTTTCAAAGTTTTGGAAATTTTTCGAATTTGAAAATTTTAAATTATTTTTCCTGTTTGATCATATGCTGTTGTCTTTATATCTTCAATAATCTGTCTGATATGAGACAGCGAAGTAATTATTTATTAATTTTAACATTTTGAAGGAGTGGTGAGGGGGGAGGAGGGGAGGGGAGGACACTTTCCACAACCACAGAAGAATGAAATTGAAATAAAAAATTTATTTAACCAACATTTACATCAAATGCATACAAAAATTTACATGAAGTGAATGAAATTTTCGAAACTTGAAAATGTTAAGCTAATTTCATGTTTGTCTTCAATAACCTGCCTTTTAAGAGTTAGTGAAGTAAACATTTATTTAAGTTATTATCTTGAAGGAGTAGAATTCATGGATATATATAGGAATGGCTATAAATAATTGATAAAATGAGTGAGTTAGAACGATCTGAGTCATTTATTGCGTTCCATCTTTTTCATAGGCACCTATGCCAGTGCCGCTTTTCTGCCGATTAAGTGCATTT
Organism: Nezara viridula; assembly: GCA_928085145.1. Classification (NCBI taxonomy): domain Eukaryota; kingdom Metazoa; phylum Arthropoda; class Insecta; order Hemiptera; family Pentatomidae; genus Nezara; species Nezara viridula. Next base: position 140,575,607 of record OV725082.1, read on the forward strand.
TCTGAAGAAGTGTTTCAAATATGTTAAAAATTAATTAGTGATTTAGAAAGATAAATGTATTATGTATAGATGTTTTATTTCAGGATGTTTTTCGTTATTTTTGGCCGTTTTATTACAAATGTTGCTTGATTTTCAACTTTAGTTTGAACGACTTGAAAAAATTGACTTTACTGGTATTTTTTATTTTCAAGACCAATTTTTTTTTTTTATGCTTTATAATACGCTGACTATCCAGCTTTAATAAAAGACCAATTATGACAAAAGTAAGCCAGTCACTGTATCTCAGTGACCGAAAAACTAACTGAAGTCAAAGTCGTAACTCAGCCATGTTTGAATGCCATTTTGGGACAATGCGGCCACTTTTTTTTTTTTTGTGGGAACATTATCCTTTCTTTAATATGTTATAATAAAAGAAACACATCGATACGTAATTTCTAGTGATGTGGAGCAAGGAAGCATGGAACCCAAGGACTACACTCTTCCACCAAACCTTTTCCCCTCTTCGTAACCTCTCCTTCAAGATATGAAAACTAATAAATATTTACTTCGCTGGCTCATATCAGACAGGTTATTGATGATAAAAGACAATTGCCCATGAAAAATAATTTTAAATGGAAAATAAAATTAGAAAATCTGTATCTCTAAAATATGTGATCTACTGAGCCTGTTCTGGTTTCAAATTGTAAAATGTTTAATCTAATTTAAAAATGTATCGAATGTTTTTTGTCAAAAACTTGTTCCTTCGAGGATAAAAGGGGAAAAACCGAAGAGAAAAAAAATGCCAAAATATAGCAGTTTTGGGGATTTTCAAAAGTGATCCGGGATAGCACCGAAGTCGAAAAACTTAGATTTTGCATCTCAATCTTATCTCATACAAGAAAATAAAAAGAAACCTTCTGTTTAGTAGTTTAGGAAACAAGGAGTCTTTAGACAAACACTAGAACTTTACTAAACTTGAGGTAATCCTAGTTCACTTTTAATACAGAACCAGTTTTATTGAAGCCATTATGGCCGAGTGGGTAGTGGTGTTGTCTACTTTAATATTCTTGATTCTAGCGGCACCAGTTCGCATCCAGTCTAGGTGGGTTTAAATTTATTTAAGCTTGAGGTTTATATTTGATCTTCCTTTAAATATCCTTTAAATACACACATGTTTTCTCATAAAGATTGCAGTCAATGATAAGTTAAGGTTTATATTTGATCTTCCTTTAAATATGAACAGATACACACGTGTTTTCTAATAAAGATTGCGGTCAATGACAAGTTAAGATTTATATTTGATCTTGCTTTAAATATGAACGGATACACACGTGTTTTCTGATAAAGATTGCAGTTAATGACAAGTTAAGGTTTATATTTGATCTTGCTTTAAATATGAACAGATACACACATGTTTTCTCATAAAGATTGCAGTTAATGATAAGTCAAGGTTTGTTTTGTTTCTGTTTCCTTTGAAGCTAACAACGTCTATTTATTTGTCGGGTTATAAAAATTCCTAACATTGATTTGTCCGAAACCTTGGCAATCTGGAGGGCAAAATGGGACTATTTGTTTGCCAAACCTCTGGCACAGTACCTTCAAAGCCACAAGTTTATTTATAGGTATTTTATTTTGTTTTGATCAGGAGTGGCTTAGGTGAATAGATGAATGAGTAAGCCACTAGGCACATGTTTGACACAGGCCGTGGCAGATTATTATTTATTCTGTTATATCAGCCATGGGTGGCCTTAATTGGATAAAAACCTTCACCACATTATTACTTCTGTTATATCAATTATGTTAAAGAGCCTAGATTTGGTAAACTTATCTATAAGCACACCTAGCCTCTATAAAGTGCATACTCTTGATTGGAGAAAAAACTCCACCACCACATTTTTAAACATTTAACTTTATTCATTCTTTGATTTTTCTTTAATTTTCAGGATTTTCCCGAAAACATGGCAACCCATCGGGACAATAAGCAGTACATCAAATGGAACTTGGAAAACACCGCCGTGATCCTGCAGTCTCACTTCCAGCATGAGCACATAGTCGTAGTTCGCCCCTCGAGGTGAGCCAAAATGTATCATTAATGTATTACCATTTATTTACTAATTATTTAAGAGATAGCCCCTTGTTGTTTGTAGAGAACTTACTCTTTGTCTTTTTGAATCAGATTAGCTTCCCATAAGCTTGCAACGTTTATGGAGTTTCTTTCGCCAGATCAGGAGCAAAGAAGGTAAATTCATTATTTTCGCTTATTCAGAGAAATTTTCCCGGTTCATTAACTTATAAAATAATCACATTCTTTGGTCTATTATATCACTTCCGATGAAAAGATTTTACGACTATAAAATTACATTGTAACGGTGGCGGATATGTAATTTAATTGATTTTATTAAGAATTTATTTAATAATAGTACACTGTTCTGCTTATATGTTTTTCATTTTATCATAAGATAATTGAAAACTGAATAAGAAAAAAATAATTGATATATCTAAGGTATGTCCAATGTTTAGCTCTTAGTTAACTTATAACTTAAAATAACTTTTTATTTACGTGGGTGAATCAAATTTGTATATTAATTTTTTTTTATACATTTATTGATCAACGTTACGGAAACACCATACTTTAGCTACCAATTTGGAAGCTCAGATATTCCATGTTCCGAAAAAGTTTGGGGGCGAGTTGTCAGTAAATGATACATATCGATTTCTTTGTTACTTTGAAATTTTACTCTTCCATGTGATTCTTTTAATGGCGCAAACAAAAAGTAATCAGATGAGAATAGACCTGTACTAACGGTACAAAGAAGATCTTCATAGTTCACGAGTTTAGAGGCCTTTTTTTTTTCCAATTCATCTGTAATCAGGATAGTGTGCAAGGCGCCATCAAGGGGGGGGGGAATGAGGTTACCTCTTCTTCTGTTTTTGTGGTCGGCTTTTGCTAGCTATAACAACTGGCAATAATAAACTTTCATTTACTGTTTCTTGTTCATGAAGAAAATCAATGAGTAATAAAATTATTGCAAGTATGGGATTTAGGTAAAATATGCAGCGCATCACTGCTGTTTTATAATTTTATCTATCTTATTATCTTTGTATCGAGACCACGACTTCTAGTACCATTGCATCTCTGTTGGGAGAACTTGATCCGCCAATCTTCCTGGCACTGGGCCTTTTTTCGGTCAAATTGAGTTGGCATCACTGCCATTTTCCAGGCATAAAAAAAAGGTTTGCACAGTTAAGAAATTTTCCTCGCTTAAATTCATTTTCAATGAGAACCTAGATCTCTGTTACTGACTATAACACTACATAGTGGGCATTAAGGGTTTAAATCCTTGCAAAGATTGATAATTTGGCTCGAAATCCTGCATGCGCAATGAGGTGTTGTAAAGTTCAATTGTCTTAGAGGACCCACTTCGTCATTAATCTCCTTTGTATGGTTCGAAAGTACATCCTCAATGTACATCCTTTCTGAGTAGTTGTCCAACATCGTCTCCAATGCTCAATCATGTCCTCTTCCCCGAATTCTTGGATAACCCCCTACCCACTATTTCTGGCATATGGGGGGAGAGGGAGGAGAGGGGTTGTTCTAGAGGTACAACCAAACTCATTCTAAACAGAGTAGGAGGGTCGAGTTTCATACTGTGGGTCCGCCACGAAATAAAAGTCAACCTCTCCCTGGCCAGAGAGGCCATCATGACCTCAGCCTCACCTGAAAATTTTCCAGGAGCTCTGTGGAGCCTGCTTTTTTGAATGTATATTTTGTTACTTTTCTCACAGAAGAAGATGAAGAAGTATTCCTTCCCTTCCCTTTTAGGGTCGGTACCACTTCATGTGAGTTCTCATTGGCTGCAGTGAGCCGGAGTAGAGCCATTCTATAGGTTGATACCAGCCTATCCTTTTTTCCCAGTGCAAGCCTATAATTTTTTCCCAATCCTTTTAATTCCAGAATGGAACATATACGTTAGGTCATCTCGTGCGGTTCCTTTGTAGAGGGTATCATCCTCTTTTTTGTCTTCCCATTTCTAGCCTTTTTCGATGCAGATGTACAATAGTGGATCTGTTTCTCATCTCATGTGCAAATGTTAGCTTAGTTGCACTTCAAAAAATGCTCCCATTCATATCAAAATCAATTGAGAAGTCTCTCTCACTGATATCTAACTTGTTATCAACATTCAGTCAACTTTAGAAAACTAGGTCATTTGGGTATTAAATTTTCTGAAGCCAAGTTGATGAGTGAAAATGGATTGAACGTTCCCATTTCCTCGATAGTAAACCAGCCATCACATTCAAAGAGCTCTGAACAGCTTATTTGATTCACATTAATTGATTTTTTGATTCACCCACAGATGTGTATAAAGGTAGTAAAGTAGTATTATGTTTTTAAAAAATAGTTAATTAAGGGTTTGATCTGACTTGATCAATAAGACTGACAAATTCTATTGTGATTCTATTTGTTTATAATTTTTCCCTATGTTTCCAACCATGAAGTTTGAAACAGGAAAACAATATGGAAAAATCATCAAAGCTCAATTAATTAGTTAAATTAAATCAATAAATTATACTAAAATCCAAGATTATATTTCGTTGAAGATTTCTAAGGAGGATAAATTTAAATCTTAGTATTTGCACATTATATGATATATATGACATCAATAATGATTTTGTTGTAATGATTGTAAAATATTATATGTAAAATGGATACATGGCATTATCACTATTGCTAACATCACTTTCTTTTGTAACAACATGACATGAATAAGGTTGTTGTAATTAAAAAAGAAGATTAGATTAATTGTTGTTTGGGGAAATTATATGATGTCAATGATGTCAATTTATTTGACAGAAACGCCTCTGTATTTAAATCATTTCACAAAAATAGTCTAGCCATACATACATCGTTTAATTTTATATCTGTTGATGGCATTTAATTTAAATAGTCATTGATTAAAGGAGGACCAGTTGAAATTTTGATATAACATTTATTTATGATTAGACATTACTGAGGAAAGAGTTGCCTGGTTTCTAAGATTTTATTTTATTCAGCACATGTTGTTTACTGTCTTCATAATTTCTTACGATGTAACCTGACACAGAGGCAGTCGACTAATTGTTTCCGAGTGCGACTGTTTCCTAATATCTTAATGTCAAATTAAATTAATACCTAAATATTAAAAATGAGCTGAAATTGATAGCTATCGAAAGTCAAGAGTCCCTAATTATTGAATTAAATTGTTAAATAAATTATATTTTATTAACTTGCTGTTACATAATTTATCTTCAGCTTTGACAATCATGGATCAATTTTATATTAGCAGCTATGGCTTCCTTGTGATAGTGATTAGTAGTGTAGTATTATTGATTAAGTATTAACTGTTTAGATATAAGTTAACATGTTTATATAATAATATAATATAGTTTATAGTATACATTATGGGCATTTTAGTAAAAGTCACTTAGCAAACCATATATTTTTAGCTGGCAAACATCATTGTCATTTAATGCCATGTTTGTTGTTTTTCATTAGGTAGAAATTTATTATCAGAAAAATTCACTAAATAAACTTAGTGGCTTTCCCTTGAATGTCCATGCTATGGGCTTAAACGCTCAAAGGTACTATATAATTAATTAATGACAATGTACTCACACTTTGATGATAGTGTTGATATTAAGTATATTTTGAAATTTAACTTAGTGTATTACATAAAGTTTAACAAAATCTTATATTTGTTTGTCATTATTAGTTATATTTCATTAAGCTATTAATATTTTTTTTTGTTTTTTTGAAAAGCTGATCAAGGGGCTATCCAATTTTTTGTTGTGTTTTCCTTACGATTTGCTATCATTCCACTTTTTAAAATCTTTTCCTATTTAAGTGATTGTTAATTATCTTTAAAGTTATGTTAATTGATCTTCAGTCTTGTATATTTTTTACCAAAGGGTAACATACATCTGTAAAATTTAAGTTGCACTTTTTCTGGATTACAAACTGATTTTTTATATTTGGTTCGACTTTTTATTTTAATGTGAGCCTAAAGAACGGTTGGGTTTTATGCTATTAGTTTAGTAGTTAGATTATATTATAATTCAGATATTCAATGTAGTCAAATTACGCTTCTCTTCTATTTCAAAATATTTGTTTTTGTCTCGTGATTTGTCTGTCTTTAGGAGTAACATCAGATAGTAAAATAAAAATTGATTATTGTCACAAATTATCACTTCTTCGAAATTTTATCAAATGTTTTAGATTTCAATTTCCTTTTCATAAAACCTTGGGTTTGGCAAACAAATAAAATCCTGAAAAGTCACCCATTTCAGGAATTTGTCTGGTGAAAAAAAAATTGTTAATGAGGTATGATGATTACTGTTCTATCTATGAGATTTTTCATTTTGTAATCAGTATTCAAAATATCTGAGGATGAGCTTCATTCTGATTTTGTTTACAAAATGTCAATTGTTAAAAAAAAAAAAATGATAATTTTGTGAAATTTCTAAATGTTTTAGATAGTTCATTTTTAAATTTTCCTCCTATTTTTATTTACAATTATAAATTTATTTTCCTTTTACCTTGCTTCTCGGCAATAGGATTTTGGAAGAAGTAAATCTTGCTATCTCTACCCATTTTTAAGCTGCTTTTAATTTTTATGCAGCATTCTTTCACCCCCTCCTAATATTTCCTTTTTATTAAAGGAGATTAAAATGGTTTCTCCCCATTATTTCCTTCAACTTGTACATGAAAGCTTTGTAGTACGGGTAGTTGTACTTACTGACTCGATGTGGGAAATTGTCCTCTGTGGATCAAATATTTAGTGTCCATTATCCCTTAATGCCTGATGACCTGTCCAGTAGTTTCGATATCTTCATTACCAGAACATAGCAGAGTTCATATTGTTCTTTTAGGTATGGAGCTTGGTAAGAAATCGTCTCTGTCCCGTGAGGAATTGTGACATCCAATAGTGAGGGAGGGCCCGTTTGGGTTCTAAGCGTTAATGTTAGGAAAGTGTTTTCTCAGGGCAGGACCTTCCTGAGTAGTTGATGATGTCCTCCTTTATTGTTTGTTCTTTTCTATTTAGTTGCTTGTGTCACGGTTATTCCTCGGAGATTTTCTGGAATATCCAGCAGAGCCTTTTTTTCTTAAAAGCATGCTTTTTCTTCTCTTGTCACAGGATGAGATGAAGAGATATTCGTCCCGCTAAGATCTACATCGCCTCGTGAGCAACGGTTTTATAAGATGTGATTGCTCACAGCAGATCCATTCTCTGGATTGTCGCCAACCTTCTCTGTTGCAAAAGGTTTCGATTACAAACTAAAATTCTAAGATAACCATACCAATACAGCCTGCTAATTTAGAGTATTGTTTTGTTTCGTTTTTGCAATCATTTTTACTTTTTATATTGCAGAGTTCTATTTGGCTTAATCTATTGGTAATATTTATTTTCTAGCCTCATCTTTGAACACTGTGACAGTGTGTAAATTCATACTATGTAACGTAGAACTTGCATAGATAGGATTTACAATTAAATATTTTCAAAAATTGTAAATTTTTTTGTATTATTTAGCATGATAAAAGTTTCCATAAACCAATATGAAGATAAAATAATTAGTTGATAAGCATAAGTTAGGGGAGTTATGATCCAAAATTTTGTTTGTGTCGACAAAATAATTCATCACATGAGGTTAGAAATTTCACAAAATCAATTTTAAAAATTCAAGAATTTTATTTGGTTAAATTTTTATGATACCTATGTTCATTTACCTATACATTTAAAAATTTTAAATTTTCCTATGGAGAATTTTCTATCTAGAACTTACTCCTTACTCGGACCATTTGTAGTGATGTTTTCAAAATTGCCTACCAAGAGGGTCTGCTAATTCAGAACTATTATTTATTAACAATTTGCTCTACTTTAGTATAAGCTTACCTAATAGATAATGCAGCGGCAGCGGACTGTATTTGGGCAAATCGATGAGTCCTATATTTCTGTCTATGTTACTCCAAAAACTGGCATTTCACATTATACAATAAGATCATTGTTATATGTGTTTTGTAATGAAATTAATTAAAATAATCTAGTGCCTCATACACATAATGTAGTCATGTTTAAATCGCTTACAAAACTAATTGATAAGTTGAAGTGGCTAGGTATAGCTAACAATGAATTACTTAGCTTCCAAGGCCCCTCAATTTAACTCTTGTTCTGTTTCTTTGTGATCACTTTATTTATAGTTTTTATTTTTCCTTAGAAATAACAAAATTTGTTATTTAATCATATATAATATTTAATTAATAATTATTTAGCCTTCATTTATGTTTATTTTCTGATATTTTCCCCAAAATTATTTTTTGTAGATTTGCTAATCATTTTATCGTACTATTACCCACAAAATCATTCTTAATGAAATATTATACAGCGTTTATTGGTAGTTTAAGATTTTTGCAATTGATGAATGTTCAATTTAATATATTATTTTATAAACATATTTTTGCAGAATGGAATTCAAAGTGTTCGCCTGCTATGATAATTTTGTGCCTTCTAACAATACCGGAGCCCCAGAACATACCCCAATGCACTACGCATTACACCACTTGGAACGACTTCTCCAAAGCATCGCCACCAACCTTAAAGAAAAGGATGTGAGTAATTTCTCATCATTTCATGACTTTACATAGAATAATAGTGTTTTCAGTATTTGATGTTATTTCTCGTGGTTTCCCAACTCTTCTAATTATTTTTTTTATTTGTACTTAATGGCTGGGAGACATTAACTGTACTAGATGGAGGTAGCAGTATCTATTTCCCAGAAGGATATATAATTCTAAGTACAGTTCAACATTTGGAGGCAAAAAACTGAAAACTGAACAGAAGGGTGAAAAATAATCAGGAAATGCAGTCAATAATGATCTTTATCAAGTATGCTGATGTTTTGACCCAAGCAGATGGGGGCAATAGTTTGCATTCAAAACAACAACTAGCACTTGTTGTCTTCACTGCAAACCATTATCCTGATCACATACCACACACTTTTATAAAAACGTCGTCATAATTAATAACACCATTATTGACTGGATTTCCTGAGTATTTTTCATTCTTATAACTTTAACAATGAACCATATCTCCGTTTCTGAAAACTGAACATGTTCTAGACTTTTAGTAATGGTTACCGACTTTATACAAAAAAAATAAAATAAATAAAATAAAATAGAGAAACATGTTTCTCAAAAATCATCTGGAGGAAGTGTTCAAAATGAACATTTCGTCAATTTATTACAAAAATTCATTTAGTACAGTACATTTTGATGGAGGGGAAATTCTAAATTGCTGTGAATTTCGACCTTATTTATCAATTAAAAACACAGTAAGTGGACTAAAATTACATAGATGCTTTAATATTATACCATTATTAATATATACAAGCACAAAATATTTTGATTGAGAGAGAAAAACAACAAAAGATGTTTCTTTGGTTGAAGTTTTGAAGCTGGAAATGCTGTTGTTAGCTGAAATGTATAGGAAATGCAACGCTATGAGCTATGCATCATGATGTATTGATATAGCTCCATCCCCACCACTGTAATTTGTAAATTTGCTTCTTTTCACGTGATGTTACTAGAAACTAATGTTGAAAATAATTTTTTAGTAATCAAATAAGTATTTTCCAAATATTGAGCTCCAACTGATGATACATTAGACCATCACTTAATGATTGTAACTGATCACTTAATGATTCGTAGGAAGAAGAGAAGAGAGACTTGAAGAAGGGAGAAGTGAAGCTGATAGGTTTCAGCAAGGGCTGCGTCGTCCTCAACCAGTTCCTCTACGAGTTCCACTACCTGAAGACCCTCACGCCGGACGACGAGTCTCTCTCCCCTCTCGTCGCCCGGATCACTGACATGTACTGGTTGGACGGGGGTCACTCTGGTGGCAAGAACACTTGGATCACATCAAAGGGTCTCTTGGGAACTCTTGCTCGATTAGGTAAGCAAGTTGAGGTTATGGGTAGCAGTTTTATTAATTTGTAGCTTAGCTGATATAAACTTTCTGATTTCCTTATCCTTTCATGTTAGAAAACTTTTCATAATCTCCTTTTTCATTTCATATCTCCTGACGTTTTAGGTTCCTCACCACTCTGCTGATGTAATGAAATAGGAGTGTCATGCTCTCCATGCGAGATATAATGAAATAAATATATTGATTTACAGACCTACTAAATAGAGTTTTTTATGATCTTTCATATGATAGTAAACTGTGAAAATGTAATTAAAAAATAATGATTGAAGAAGCTGGTTGATAAAGAATTTTTCTTTAAAATGAATAAGGAACTTAGAATATTGACAGATATTTTGTAAACATTTTTCTAATAAATCGACTAGAAAACTCTGGAAGAAATTCTTCACAAAATTACTCTAGAAAAAAATCAGTTCACTTCTTCTGTATAAAATAATATTAAAATAAAACTACTAAAATTTAAGTAGTGATTAGATTACGCTTTAAAACATATCTAAGTTGCTCTATGGAACGATTTTTTATTTACTTTACAATTTTTAGTTTTTTATGTCATACCTTGCAGTGAATGTGAGTTCCTATTAGTATTATATTAAGTTTTATTTGTTTAGGTGTGGATAACAAAAGCAAATTTAAATACTCGTATTTATTTTCAATAAGCGTTAGTCCCCATTTTTAATATTTAAGGTTGTATTATCACATGTTGATTTCTCTTTGTTTGGATCTAAGACCATTTATTATCCTCCGGATGTTATTGGAAGTATTGACAGTTATGAACTGTTATTGTTTTTTTCTTATAATAAATGTTTTTTTCTTTAATGTCGGATTCTTCTTTATTTAGATCTGAAATATGTATGTCTCTCTTTCATGAAGCTCGATTTGTTGATTACATACTTGGTGTAGTTTCTTCCGCTTTGTGAAGTTATTTAGGTAATTTAGCCTTAACCATTTTACACTGGCAACTTAAATCTATGACATAAGATTTTATATCTATTCTCGTGAATTTCTAATAATAATAAAAAAAATAATAATTAATTAATATTTGATAATCATCATGGAGATATGTATTCTACTGATGCTTTTCAACTCTTCCATATTGCTTGGGTGGTTTCCATTTAAAATGAGTTTAATTTTATATATAAAAGAAATAATAAATTTTCTTTTAATGATTTTTATTTTTAAAATTCAAATATAAATTAATTCATTGTAATTTTGTTTTTACAGTATGTTCCGTCTATCGCTTGAAAATGAGGCGACAATATTTTTTTCCCTATGAACCATCATGGTATGGTTGCAAACATGTCACCAGGAGACTATTTATTTTTAGATATAAGATTTTTTCTGACATAATTTGTATAACATTGTTATTTATTGCAGGAATTAGGGTCCACGTTCATGTCACGCCTTACCAGATCTGTGATGACAGAAGGCCATGGATCAGGAAGGAAGAAAAGGCATTCTCTGATTGGTTAAGGAAGTTGGGTTCTCCGGTGAAACGGATGGTCCATTTTGAAAACAGTATTCCCAGCCTAAGCATCCATTTCGACGTCATCGATGCTGCGTTTAACTTCAGCGAGGGTGTCACTTAATAATGAGCGCGTATCCTCGAGGAATGGTCATGCCCGGCTAGAAAGTATATATTGCCTTCTCAAAATAAATCGTTACATAAAAAAAAAATTAAAAATTGAATAAACAAGTTGCAGTTTTACTCAATATTGTTAAGCCTGTGCTAGCGAACAAATGATATATGTCATGTAAGTTAATCGAGGTTGAGGTTGAGGTTTAGAACGTGGCTGCAACAACATCAACAATTGGAACTGTTGGTTTATTTAATTATTTTTGTCAATGGCAGGGGCAATCTGAAAATGCACCTAAAGTAACTAGATTTGAGAGTGACCCAAATCTTGACTCTTTTTAATATTAACTTTCTAGTCACAGCAAATTGTATTTAATAATTAAAAAAACTGTAATGTAAATACTTTTTGTTTTGCCATGCTGTTATCTGTTATGTATCTTCCATTGAAATAAGATATAAGTCGCTTCATTGTACTTACCATTTAGTTAAATAATCTTCTCCTTTTTACCATATTTTTTTATATATTATATTTATTGTGTAGAACAAGTATTTAAAGAAATATATATTTGTTTAATTATGTAAATATAATAATCGGGCAATAAACAGTTTTATTTTAATAATCTCTTTTATTCATCTTTATTCCTTCTGTAGTTTAAAATTTTTGTTGCCATTTTTTTTTTACAAAATGGTTTATTATTTTATTTTTTTCCTGTATGCCATAGCACGATTGTTCCCAGGGTTTATGTCACCGAGTACCACTTTCTCTTTATCATATTATTGGGCTTATTACTGCCTGATCTTAAGATAATAGAATAAGAGGCCCAGGCTAATATCACAAAAATGCACAAAAGCTTGTTCGACAAACTTAACAATATATATCTATATTATATTAATGAAGAAAATTAACTCTAAAGGGCGAATGGAAGCATGTTATTTATAATCAGAGCACCATTGTTAAGCTTCGTCATCTACTTCTGATTATGATACATTGATAACACTTTTTTTTTCAATGCTATTCTTTTGCATATTTTCAGGGAATAGAATTAACTAGACCATTTGTTTTAAATTATTTTTATTTTGAAATCAACATCAATAAAATAAGGCTAATATCATTAAAAAATAACTAAACCATACAGAAAACCCAAGAAAACTAATGGTTTTTTTTCCATACAATTATGTTTATAATCAACAAATATAATAAAATATTTTATCAGTCATTATATGTTATAGTAAAATATATAAAAATAAATAGCTCATAATATTAATGATTAATTATAACTTAGATGAGTGCGGCAATTTGCATTTAAGAGAAAATTTTTAATCAATGTGTGGCTTGTCATTTGATGTCAGGAACGCTCTTGGAATGGCCCATTCAAGTAACGTTGCATGATGATGATGTATGCTTGTCTTCAGTATTCATTACAGCAAGGGTTTTGGGAACATGTTTTATTTAGCTTTTTTAGTGATCTTAAATGAACCAGATTCGGTTATCAATGCAGGATCAAGAAATCAAGGAAAAGAAAAAATTATGAAAGAAATTGATATTGTAAGAGATTAAAGCAAGTTAATGCGAAGCAGCACAACCACAAATGCCAAAGTAGTTGACAAGAGACTCCCTGTGAGCCCTAAAACCAGTCAGGTAATAGTTAAAAATAAGAAAAAATATGGAGCTACGTCAAGATAATCGGGAAACCAACATTTGTCAAAAATAATATTAATATCTAACTATTACACTTTTAAAGTTGCACAATATCATCAAATAAATGGTCTGTCATTAGGAATGCTGACGAAGGAATATTTTACATGTGTGTACTTATGATCAACATAAGTATGAATAAAATACAATATACAACACACGAATATTAAACAACATACTAAAATATATCAATATATTACTAGTTGTTAAGTAGTAATTGGGTCAAGTTAAGGTTGAATAACTTAAATAAATATATTTGAAAGAAAGTTATAGGTTTTTGTTAATCACACTATTTTTTAATAATAATAATCTTAAAACATTAATTAATTACATGTGATATCGAGTTAACATTTGATATTGATTCTTGATAAAATGAAATCATCGAATCTTAATAAAAACAATCTTATCGATTTTTCTGCTTTTACAATTACACTAATTAGCAATCCTCTCAACTCCAAACCAAAGCTTTACAATAAAGGAAAATTTTAAATTGAAGCCTAGCACATGAGCTAAAAACTAAAAATGAGATTCTGTTTAAATGTTCTTAACATATACAAAACACTTCTGGGTGATTTTGCATTAAACAAAAAAATAGAATGTTTTGAACTTTTCATTAGCACAAAAATATTGAGCCGATTTGACTTCTAATTTAAAATACAGTCTAACATAGGTACGTTATTCTTTTTCTATTTTGAGTTACTTTGAGATTTAAGAAATAAAATCTTTTGGTCAACAGCATCCTTCATTCCTATTTCTCACATTATCTAAAAACATGATAGGTAGGTCATTCAAAGAAAAATTATCAGCAAAGATTGGAGATTGGTTAGGTAACTAGAAGTATACCCGAGGCAGGAATGAGATCACCACATCAATACTTTCCTTTATCATTCCCAGAACTGCAGACGTAGGTTTACAGGTTTTCCCAATTCATGTGACCTTCTACTAATCGTTAAACTAACCTTATCTTTAGTGTTTTTAATATTTACTTCTTTTTGAATAATTTTCATAACTAACTAATATTTTCACAAAAAGTAAAAACTAAAAACTTTAGTGTAAAGATAATATGCCTTCTGGCATGAAATCTTATACATGATCCTCCTATAGAGTTCTCAGAGAAGGGGAAAAAATAAACTTATTCTTTACTACAATTAACAAAGAATTTAATGTAGGGACTTTTAGTGCAGGCAGAGAATGTATAACAAATTAAAATGTTTAAAATAAAGTGCAAGATGGTATATTTGACTAAGTAGCTGTCTAAAGTATGAAGTAGGTTTCTCCTGCTTAAAACGTAACTTCTCGGATAAGCTCAGTTCACAAGGTTATTGGTTAAATTTTTTTCCTAAGTGTTACATTAGTAAAAATATCGTAATAATTTCAAATAAGATTCCTGTCTCCAAAAGAATTTTAAAAATGCAAATCACTGCATTCGATTTTTCATTAAAATAATTTCTATAATAGAATCAAGATTTTCATCAGATGCATTTCACTGGTGTAGTACATTTAAAAACTGAGGAATACATGAAATGAATTATTATTATTATTTTTAAAGAATTTTATTGATTTTTTATTGTTTATAGAGGTAAAACCCTGAGGACATCAACACCTATGGTTTATTTCAACTATAAGTTGTACCAAATTTTGTCTAAAAACCTGTCATTAACAAAATTATTACTTCTCCAAATGCAACCTTAATTTTAACAAAAATTTGATCTCAAATTATTTCTTAATCAACACTAAACATCAACCAACAAATAGCCATGTGATGGGAACATATATTCAGTAAGCTGCGATTTACATTAACAGAATTAATATATAATCTATAATAATTTTTTTATAAATTTAAAAAATAAGTAAATATTGCATCTAAAATCACTCAGGAAGAATTTTATAAAAGACAATCATTAATATTAAGAAATGAGAATTTTAAACATGAAATTTCACAACCACAACAGTCATGAGATATACAGATGTTTAAGAATTACTAAGAAAATCCAAATCAAAAATATAATTATGTTCAAGAACTCTTAAACAATGAAGAAATGCAATTAATTCATCAGAACACAGACGGAAAAACTATGCTTTGATAAGTCTATTTAAAAATAAACCAATACAATTTATTTTCAAACTCATTGAGATAAATAGCATTAGAACAGAAATTAACAGGTTTAAATTTGAAGGTGGAACAGAAAATAAAAATTGAACGTAACTGTTTTCAGCCAAGTAAGATGGCCTGGGATTGTCCATGTTCTTCAAGAGATATTCCAAAGTACAAAACTAGGGGGAGGGGTAATTTGTCCCGGGCAGCAAATTTCAAGGAAAATTAATGTTTAGCTGAAGTAAAAAGTATCTGCTTTTGCTTTTTGGTTGCTTTGACCTTAATTCGGTCAATACAATGAGTTAATGTTATGGAATGATGATATCGGGGGTGGTGCAAGGTGAAAGAAGAGGTGGCAAAATAACGCTTGCCCCTCCTGGCAAAAATCTTAACTCCAGCCCCTAATGTCTGTTTCACTAGCCTTTTTTCTTTTTTTTTTTTTTTTTTTTGTTATAATCCAATCTCATCTCTCAGAAAGGACAATGGAACTTATTAAGGAAGGACAGAAAACACTATTTTAACGATAGGCCAAAGAGTCACTGATGCCTATTGGATAGATAATAAATTAAAATGAGTTAATAGATAGAGACTATTTATCTCTGACATTGACTGCATTTCAAGTTCTCTCAAAATACTTTATTTACTTATTTACTAAGTGGAACCCAGATGTTTTATTCTCGGTTATAACCTGATATATCATGATAATCAGAGTCTTCTTCATTCATTATTTTTCTTTGATTTCTAAGTGTTTATCAAATTTATTAGTGCTTTATTTATATAACAACTATCAATTTCCACTGGCTCTGAGTTAAGCACCCCCAAATAGGTCCTTTACAGTTAAATTTCATGCCTTACTAATCAGGGATCCTTGTCAAAGGAAAAAGATAACCTTAAGATATTTAATGATAAATAAAAAAGGATACATCTCTTACGTAGATTAAAACCAAAAACAATATAACAAATTTTTTACTGCTTAATAATAAAGTGTCAATAAAAGTTGTATATTATTTTAGCAAACTTAAAAGAAAACAACTGAAAAAAAATAAATTTTCTGAATTAGGAATTGGTCCTGATATAATGCTGATATAAAATTATTGTTGAACTCTCTTCGCAGTCTCAAGAAGCAATTATCAATTATGACATTGGTTTCTGTATAGGGTAAATCAAGTTTGAAACATTAATCAAAATAATTAATTTAACTACTCCAGCGGGGATAGACGAAACTGCATACAACAATTGATAATGAGTAATACAAGTAAAAGTATACTTAGTGTATATAATTATATTAATAAATGACTTTTTAATGACAGGTACAATACCAATAACTATATACATAACAATCTTCTAAAGTTTTATATTAATTGTAAAACAATAATATTTTATTAAAAAACTAGTCATTTCTGAAACTAACAGCCAGGAACCTGTTAAAACACTAAAACCCTTTAGTTCGACATTGAACCAATCAATACAATGTCAAATAATCACTTAGAGCATGTGTTTGGGCATGGACTATGAAACACTCCAGTCTTTTTCTGAACTTCAACTGCAAAAGTAAATATTTATTTCAATAAAATAATTTGATCATTTCATATAAAAAACAAAAGATTCAGAATCACTACTCCAAAACGGTGGCTGGTTTCAAGATCAGTTTGAGCACAGAAGTTGGGTTAGATGAGTTTAAGCCCCAATGGCATTCACTTTTTATTTCTATTAATAAAAGGATTATACAAAACCCTAATTAGGCCAGTATTAACATATGGTTCAGAGTGTTGGATAGTGACAAGAACCCATGAAGCTTCTTTTCCGATTTGAATGTCGCATTCTAAAAAGAATATTCGGCCCAGTACTCAATAACAAGTAGGAATAGCGAATGTGAACAAACAATGAGTTGCAGGACCTATATCAAGATACCAATGTGAGAATAATAAGGATTGGTAGATTAAGATGGACTGGAAACGTTCACCGGATACTTTTAGATCATATACGTTACTCCAGGTAGACCAAAACTTAGATGGGTTGATGGAGTAAAACAGACACCCGAGGTATCCTTGAAGTGAATGCATGATTGAAGACCGCAGTTGAAGCTGCAGGAGGCCCTGACTTTACAGGAGTTATAGTGCCATAGAAGAAGAAAAAGAATAACATTGTGAAACGACTAACTGAAATATTTTGTCAGCTGTTCGTCAAAACTTTTTCTTTTTCAAAGAATACAAATATCAAAATAAACATAATTCTTATCATTTCACACTTAATATTACTGTGAAAAGATATTGATAATAAAAGTCAAAATTGAAAAATATAAAACTTAATTCTTATCTTTTCGATCTACAATAATCAAGGTATTCTGTTCTCTTTTAGATAATTAAAAACAATCTAAGATAATAGTGGTTAAATTGAAGCACTGCTGCAATTAAAATTAAATGTATATATTAAACACATTTATCCGTATTCTAAATTGCATTTCCACCATTATAAAAAAAAGGGGAAAAATCATTTTTTAGTTATTCCTGAGTAAATTCCTTTCCAGGAAAAAATATGCCACCAGGACCCTTTTGGGTACTACATTACAAGCATTGCTCCACATTGATAGAAGTGTACAAGATCTCATGATCAAACTATAAAGGAAATGGTCGAATATGTCCAAAAGTAGACTGAGGAGATCAAACTATCAGGAAAGGCACAAACCTCAACTAAAAAGGACCTGTCAGAGGATTGTTTATCCATTTTGAACAAGTGTAAGTTAAAAACAACAATATAATTAAGGCCCCAAATTTAAATGAAAAGGTCCAATAGAGAGGTTCTGGACGAGATGAATTAATTAAGAGGATGTTAATTATGTGGACAGGTTGTCAGTACTCATTTATTTTCAGTTGTAAAATGGTAGCTAATTTTGTATTGTATGTGAAAATAATTTTCAATACTTAGCTACTTTAAGAACCGTCACTACCACAGACAGTGTGCTCAAATTGTTCTTGAGAACGCGCGCCCATCCTCTTGCAGTAGGAATTCAAAACTAGTATAAAAAAGTTTTTTATAACTTACTACTTTGTTTAATAGAAGATTCTCTCTTCCATTCATCGGATCCATCACAGCAATCACAAATCCCATCGTTCACTCGACCTGATGGGATTCTCACTGCAAACAATATCAACAATTAAAACATCAAAAGGAATTAAAGAATAAAATTCTTTATTTTTTATGCATGAAATCATAACAATACCTAAATGTTGTCGGTCGTGACACTGAAACTCACTGTTCGGGCAGGCATCGGTCTGTGGTTCATCACTTCCATCAGGGCAATCACAATAATCATCATTTAATTTTGAAATAGAAATCATCACACCAGAGGAATGACATATGAATCCTCTTTCGCTCTGCGAAGGACTCAAAAACTTTTCCACCTTCAAGGTATCATGATCGAAGATGCTTTTCCTACTGTACTCTTCAATCATCTTGACAAGAACTAACTGATAGACAACTAGGATCAAACTCAAAATAATAACAGCCAGAGCAATGCTTTTGATGGTTTTCTTTTTCAACCTCTTTAGACCTAGGGTCTTATCCATTGACATAATGAGTTATGCAAAAAAACAAAAAACTACACACCAATATCCTCAGGGAGTGACTAATCACCATGTTAGATCATATTATCCCTCGAGTACACCTCAGAACACTAAAGCTCTAACCGCTACGATAACTCTGATAACAGGCCATTCCTTCTGTTTGTTTATACGATAAAGGTGTTGAGGGACGAAAAGTCGATACCAATATTTTGTATCTGCATCAGTAAAGAAATTTGCTTTCAATATAGCTTGAATAAAAACTTCGTTTCATTTAAAATGTCTTCAGAATGTTTATCAAAACTTTTTCTAAAGAAAAGATCATATATTTGTTATCATCGATTAGAATTGATCATAAACAGTTTATGATTTTTCCGGCTAAAAAAAAAAATGTCCTTAGTATTTTTATGATGTTAAAAGTTATTAATAAATTGATTCAGAAACTGAGGAGAAGGTGTTATTAAAAATATGTCATAGACCCCCCCCCCCTCCCAGCAGTGGTTTAAAAGTGGTGTAATTGGACAAATTATGAAAAACTGAGCTAATTCCAGTTTAAATTGTTAAAAATTGTTTAGTCTCTGATATAGGTAAAAGTTATACTAAGCTAATAAAGAAAAAGGTACTTGGGCCCACTAGCGGATCCAGGATTTAGTTTTGTGAGAGGCTTCAGCCCGAAAGATTTTTTTTTAAAAATATATAACGATAATTACTCAGGAAGAAAAAGAAAGAAACTAACTACCTTTATGAAATAGAGTTTAAGTGATTTTTTAAGTATTATTAAATATTTTTTCCATAAGACATGGTTATATTTTACCATTTTGAGGGGGAGAGGGACTTCAGCCCGAAAGCTCCCCTCGTACATCCGCCCGTGCATAGGCCAGAATATAACTTTAAGAAAACAAATTGTATTGAAATCAAAATATTAGGTATTCAATATTTCAACTAAAGAACTTTTAGATGATGAACTAGAGGACTTGGACCACTTTCAATCATTTAACTGTTTCTCATATGTGATAAAGCTTTCTATCCTACCAGTTTCTTTAAATAATCATCTTTGATTTATTCGATATTTGTTAGCTAGCTGATTGCTTTATTAGAAAATTACTACTTTTGAAGGATTATATTGCATTTATCATGTGCAATCATCTGCGTTTTTGACATGAGTTTATTTAGAAAATGGTATTTTTTATTAAGACGGATTTGTTATTTTTTTTTTAAACTTAAAACATTGACATTTAATGTTACATGAGTATTTATGGATCCTATTTGAACAGCAGTTGTAGATATGCAAAATAGTTGTAATTAGGCATCTGTTTCAACAACAGTAATGAAAGGAAAAACGTCTGGTTTCAATCTGAGTTTATCGAATTTTAAATTTTATATTTGGAATGTACTCAATTCACAACTTTAATGATTATCCAAAAAAAAAATTATGAACGAATGTTCTAAATCAGTGGAACTAATGATTTATCAAACAGGAATAAATGAAAAAAAATATATTGCCGAAAACTCAACAAAAGGAAAATCACCAAATCAGCGAACTGTTAAAATAATTAGCTCCAATATTCGTGTTTCAAGTAGATAACGGATGTGCAATCGTTAAACTATTGCAAAGCACGTTCTAGTAATAATTTGTATTGCAAATGTCTAAAAAAAAAAAAAAAAAAAAACAGAGAAGAGATCCACTTACCAACCTTTTTCAGCAAGCATTTTTATTGTTCTATAACTGCTTTGAAATAGATCTATTATTAATTTTAAGGAAGTATTTGAAAAAAATAAAATTAATACAATATTACTAGGACTACTTTTTGAGATTGATTCAGTCGTCTCTGGGCATTTATACTATATGTTGTTTCCTTCTTTTCTTCCAGAGTAAAATTAAAATTACCGTTATAAAAAATTATATATTTAAAATTGCCGCCACAAAAAAATAACCCCCCCTCTCTCCCCCCAAAAAATAATCCTAAATCAGCTACAGATTAAAATAGTGAATTCTAATAATGATTAAAATACGCGGTATTCGGTGCTAGAATTGGAGTAGTTTTCCTCTCTATTTGGAGGTGCGTCCGTCACCGGTCACCAATCGGGAATTTATAAATATAATAAATTATGGAATAAATACATTTTTTTTTAGCCTGTTTACAGACACGTAAAGGTGGTTTAGGCATTCCACAAACTGTGGCAAACAAAAATATTTAAATGTTTTTTCCTTACGCTATTCTTTTTCATCTGCTGTCGGTAACAATAGAAATAAAAGAAAAATTAGATAATTGTGTTTTCTATAGTTAGAGAAATGTCTAAACGCAGCACAATGGAATAAAATCCAACCATAAAGTAATATAGAATATTCTTCACAGATTAATTTTCTCATCCTATATTACATATTTATTTTGAGAAAAGGGGTGGGACGCTCATGAAGTAATTTTTAGGACTGCAAAATCTCGAGGCCTCTAACGTTCATCCTATTTTATGATTAATCGATAGACCAACTCTTAATGATAGAATATGATATAACTTTGTTTAAAAAATACTTCATTTAGATTGTTTAGTCACAAGTTTGAGTATTTGAATATAAAGTAACAAGTTCTTAATTTGAAACTCAAAATTGCAAGTGGAAACCGCTCCTTACAATAATTTCGCACGAAATACCGCGTTTTAAAAGTAAAGTCCCCCTTCAAAAGCTTTATATTATGAAATATTGCAAAATGTTTTAAATTATAATAACGTTTACTGAGGATATAAAGATATACTTTTTATAATAAATATATTTAAATAATTTTTTGAAACATTTAAAGATGAAATTGAATATTAGACACAAATAGCCACCGAACACAACCCGGGGGAGCCCAGAAAGGGGTTTCATGGCGTAAGTTGTGCCATCAAAATTTTTAGAGGGCACATTTCGACAGGATTATTATTTTTTGGAATGAAAAGTTTCGAAGCAGGAAACAAGGGGAGAACATGGACCATATCAACCACAGGCAGATCAATGGGGAAGACTTTTGGGCTGAAGCTCCCCCCCTCCCCACCCAAAATGATAAAATATAATCATGTTTTACAGAAAAAAATATTTAAAACTATCTCTTAAAGTATTCTTGTTTGTTTAATTACATTTAATAGGACTTCAAGAACCACTTAAACACCATTTCATATAGGTAGTTAATTTCTTTCTTTTTTTTTTCAAATTAATTATCGTTATATGTATATGAAAAAAAAAATCTTTTGGGCTGAAGCCTCCTCCCCCCTCCAAAATCAAATCCTGGATCTCCCTAATGATATCAAGGCAAATGTATTTAGATATGATCTTCGATTTTTCTAATTCTGTTTATTAGAATTCTGTTTTTCTATTTTTTTTTAATTCTCAAGTGATCTAATTTTCCTTTAATCTACATGAATTCCGAAATGCATTAAATACAGAATGAACAATTACACTTATGCTTGAAATTTTTAAATCAGTAGATATGTTTTGGTTACTTTAATAAAAATAAAATAATATTATATAAAACCAAAGATTATCAAAAACAAAGAACTCATCTTTGCTATCTAAGTCTGAAGCATTACTGAGTTGTGAAATTAGATATCTTATTATTCTTAAGCCAAAGTTAAGATGAGATGATAGATAAAATTTACTTGAAGAATCACAAGACGTTTTTCTTTGAAAATATTTTCTTTATTTAATTATTTATTTTAGTCTTTGAAATTTACCAGGCCCTTGCTTGTTTAATACTAATTATTATTATTATCTTTTTTTTATCATTTGTTTTTTTCATGCTGGCTCATGTATAAAACCATAAAGCCTCCGCTGCAGGGCAAATAAACCCTCAGTGTTTTTTTTTAGGGCTGTAATGAGAAGTTTTTATGTTCTTTTATATATCTATTTGCTATGAATATGTATATATGTTCCATTGAGAATTCTCACAACTTGAAATCTTATTAATACCTTTTTTCTTTTTACACATGTTAAATTTCTTTTCTTGGTGAATGGAGTAAAATAAATTTTTTAATATTTTGCTGAAGATACAAAGACTGATATTTTCACTATAAGTGTGTTCACGGATGTTTCACTAGTAATGGATCATATAATCAATCTTATTTCTACAAGTAAGTACTGAGGAAAACTATGTCATATATTTCATAAATATTTATGAAAAATATTGTTTAATTTATGTTTATTTATTTATGTATTTGTTAGTTCCTAAAAGAAAATAAATCCTCCATGTGGAATATCTTTTTCACCATTGTGATAAAATTTGGCAAATATATGTGCCCTCCAGTTTCTTACTCCTAAAATAGACCATACATCCTCTGCCACTCCATCGGCCCATTGGAGTCTCGGACTTCCAACTCTTCTCTTCTTGTCATATATCCTTTCTTCCAAAAGTTTTTTTGGGACCTCATCATTCATAA
The DNA here is from genome assembly GCA_928085145.1 of Nezara viridula. Classification (NCBI taxonomy): domain Eukaryota; kingdom Metazoa; phylum Arthropoda; class Insecta; order Hemiptera; family Pentatomidae; genus Nezara; species Nezara viridula. The sequence goes on from OV725082.1 coordinate 140,598,930, forward strand.
TTCGAGCAACATGGCCTGCCCAACAAAGTTTTCCAGTCCTTATGAATCTGATGACATTTGTATTATTATACATTCTTTCTATATCGAAATCAGTTCTTCATCGGTTAACATTATCGTTGAACACTGCCCCAATGATTTTTTTAAGTATCCACATCTGTTCTTGAGCATGAGAGATGGTCCAAAAAAGCACATATCAGAACAGGCCTTATGAGGGTCTTATAAAGCTGCACCTTGGTGATCCTCGAAAGACATCTACTTTTTATATGATTCAGGAGCTCGAAATTGCATCAGCTTGCAGCCATTAACCGTCCATTAATTTCTTGGTGCATATTATTGTGGGAGTTCACCTGAGAGCCCAAATAAATAAATTTCGTTCATTCACTCAAACTTAAAGTCACCGATATTCATGTGAACACTCTGCCAATCTAATGCTACCCACCCTGCTCTCATATATTTGGTTTTTGACTCATTTGTTGTTAGACCCACTGTTTGTATCGCTTCCTATATTGCGAGAAATGCTTCTTTCATAGATGTCAGAGCTTCTTCCCATTATGTCTAAGTCATCCACGAAGCCAAGGATTTGAGCCGATTTGTTAAATAAGGTGCCTCCAATATATACATCTGAGCTTCTAACAGCACATTCCAATCCCCTATTAAACAATAAACAGGCAAGGCTGTCACCCTGCCTAAGGCCCTTGTATGTTTCAAAAGCCTTAGAAAATTCCTCACCTACTTGGAGAGCACACTTCATATTTCTTCATGGTCATCTTTATCAAACATATTGCCATTTTATCTTTTAAAAAATTCGGAGAGGGGAGGTGTATATCCATCCTCCCAAAAAAGTAAAAGAAAGTATCACTACCTACCCAAACATATTGCCATTTCTTTTTTTTTTTAAATTCGTAGTGGGGAGTTAAATCCCCCATTAAAAAAAAGGTTAAACAAAGTATCACCCACCTACTCAAACATATTGCCAAGAGGGGCAGCGGAAATTTGGTTTAGCCCAGAGCTTCTCAAGATCCGTATATATAGTATATATGATATATATATAGCCCTTACACGTGCAGTTATATTGACACTGATTTAATAATATTGAAGGAGATACAATAAAAAAAAAAAAAAAAAAAAATTGATAACCACCAGTTTGATTGACGTCAATATAATTGATGCCTTAAGGCTTGAGCGGAAAAGGCTCCAGCTTTCTTTACTTGACCAAGGTTCAGGTTTTTAAAGCACGGTATAAAAGGCTTGAGTCGCGGCTGGAACCTTACTTCTTTTTTCTTATCTATTTATTTACATTATATTTCAAAAATATATTCACATTGTTACTATCGACAGAAAAATAATTTTAATTATTTTTTTTTAAAGACAAATTCATACAGACTTGAACCCTATGAGCCTTCAGCTCGAGTCTTGGAGGTTCGAGGACCAAGGCTCTAAAGCTGAGCCTTCAGGATTAGAGCCTTTACGACTCAAGTCAGAGCCCAAGGCTTGTTTTTACATCTCTATATTATAATCAATTAAAATAATCATGTAAACATATTTCTTAATAATAACTAAAAATTTCAGATCAACAATGAAGACCTCACCAGAACCGTAATAGTGTGCAGAACTAAACCCAATTTAATGCCGATTTCCAACCACACGAGAGGAGCTAGCATTGAGAAGCAATGTCCAGTGTTTCAACATTAAAGAATCAGCTGCCTATGACTTCCATGTAAGCCAGGAATTTTGTACTTCCCAGTTTGCAATCCACTGTAAACCAGTTTACATTTGTATCTATTGAAACAATGGATGCATCTCAGGCTCAATTGACACCTGCTTCTTGTTCAGATAATGATTTGATAAAATATTAATTAATTAATTAAAAATTTTCAAAATCACAATCCTAATCAAGTTGATAGTACTAAGAAACAAAATAACAATGTGGTCTCAAGAATATAGAACATTCCAGGCAAAGCATACGGAAGAAGTGAATAATAAAAATTGATACAATTTCTTCAAGAATTATTTATGGACATTTGGAGAGAACAGCTACCAGTAGAAAACGGTTTGTTTCATTTATAAGTATGGAGATATAGTTTGTGTAATAATTATAAACATATTTATCCTCCTATTATCAATATGGTCAATCATAGACTGTTTCCATAGCTGAATAAAAGCTGAAGAAATATCAATCTGGATTCTGAAGAGAGAGTTCAATGACAAATCATGGTTTTAATCAATGAATTCAGCTGATACAGTCTGTGACTCAACGAGTGGTTCGCAGTGCTCTTTATTAGTAATAGCAAAATGATAAAAAATTTCAGTGGGATGTACTAACTTTTGAAAATTTAAAGATATTTAAAAAAAGAAATAGAACTTAAATAAATACTTTATCTGCACTAAATTGTTTATATATGTTTTCATATTTCATAATGAAAGAAACAAATGGAGATAATATAGCTTGCTCACAAGAATATAACAGAAAAATGTCCGCTTTCCAAATATTAATTAACCTGACGAACGATTGAACTATGATTGAAATGTTTGTTTTCATTTCGCCTTAAATATAAATTTTATAATTGAACTTTCAAAGTATTTGGAGAGGATATTAGTTTCGATTCAATGTCACGTGAGTTCGCACTTGGTCTGCAATATTCTTATGGACGAGCTATGATGACTAATTTTATTTGTATTTACTTACTTTTAAATTTCAGATGCTAGCTGCAAGTATCCAGACATAACAAAGTATGCAATGATGCTCCAAGGTCTTCGTTGCTACAGCTCTTCATGTTACCTCATCGCGACACCTTTTGTAATTATGTTAATGATTTTAGTGAAATTTACTGTATAAAAGTATGAAAACAAAATTCTTTTCATGAAACAAAAGACGAATTTATATTTTATAAATCATACAATATGGATAACTTTTATCTGAGATCCTTATTACTTCATTGAATCAAAGATCTGTGTTAATAAAATTTTATTTTACAATAATGATTGTGGTAAATTAGTAAAAGTAATAAATTCTAATAGTGTAAATTAATAAATGTAATAAACTCTAATAAAATCTTTCACGTTTGTTTCCTAAATACAGATTCATGTTCATAAATAAACCTAGATGTTAATCTTATAAGGTTTTGATAAAGAAAAAACCTTAAATAAAATATAATAAATATATTTAAAAAAAATTGTGTGCCAAAAAGGATTTTTGAATCCAATGAAGTATAAAAAGATTTTTACAAACAGAAAGTGCAATTATATAATTTACAGTTTTGTCCTTATCTACTATAATAAATAAAAAAATTATTTCAAAGTATGTTTAAAAAACATTTTTATTTTTATTTTATTTTGTAAATAACAAATATAATTGCTATATAATTAAAGGCTATACTTTTGCCCATATTTATTTGTATTTCTCCTCCACAGTGGCTAAGTTTCAGCTATGATGCCATTTTCAATCCACCTATGAGACCTATAAAATCAGAGACTTACACAATCAGTTCATAATGAACATTTAACATAATGCAATACTGATGTTAGTCATCTTTAAAAAACAATTGTATATAAATAAATAAATGATGAATTAGCATTTTATAAAAATATAAATTTTTTTTAAAAGATGACTAACATCACCATTATATCATGTTAAATGTTTTTTTTATGAACTGATTGTGTATGGGCCGTACAGATGGCTTGAAAATGGCATCGTAGCCGAAATGTAGCCACTGTGGAGGAAAAATAGAAATAAATGTGGTCAAAAGTACATCCTTTATTTATATTGTAAAATATAATTTCATCTAAAATATAAACATACATGAGATAAATATAATTATTACTGAAGATTGTCAATTCATCCACAATTATTTATGATTTAATTGTTATTATTTATGTGAAATATGTCTTATTTTGTAACAGTGATACAATCACAATCCGAGATGTATTAAAGAAAAAATTGTCTTCTATACAATAAATCTTTAGATGTAACACCAGCATACACAATGATCAGAGACATCAAAGCAAGAATCGTACTTAAGCAAGATTTTTTTTACATTAATTTTACACTTTACATAAAATTTATGGAATGGGGAATAAACACATATGAAGCATTTATGAATAAATAGAATTTTTATTCAATAAACGGTTATGATTATAATTTTTGTATTACAATTTTCCATTTTATTGTTCCAGTTAAAACCATAAAGTTAGTTATTCACATTGTTCTTTATATTTTAAAGATTCATCTTCTAGTTATTAGAAATTAATTAATTAAGTATAATATTCATCACCGTTGAACAAACCAACTTTCTTAATGCTCAAGATCTCCTTGTTGTATTGTGTATGTAGGATGATTTAGGAACTTTTCATCATAAGCTTGGAATATGGTAACCGACGACCAAGTCTCTTTTTTTTTTTGTTCAACAAACACAGAAGATCAATATACAATTAAGAAGAAACATGAATTTTGTTAAATCTTAAAGATATATAAATGAATTCATCAATTTTGCTATTGTAGAAGACCTAGTTTGTAAATTGAAAAGTATTAGTTAAAGTAACATTGACTTAACAGTGCAATACATTCCATATCTATAATTCATTATTTTATTTATATGTATATGAATTTAACTTATGTACTTGTATTATTTACTTAGTAATTATGTAATATAAATGAGAAAAATGTAGTGTAATATAAATGGTTATTTTTATTTCTCTTAAATGTTGTTTGTAACTTTGTAAAATATATAATAAATAAACTTGTGAAAAAAGTTTTATATATTACAACCCAAATTTCATACAATAAAAAATAAAATTTGAACTTCAGACAGTTTGTTTTTCTACTTTCCTTTTCTTTGATTCAAAAAGAAAAATTATATATAAAAGTAAATAATGATAAATTAAGCAATTATAAAAATAAAGTTAAAGTCTTTTTTTTTTTCTTTAAACATATTTATTGAGAGATATAATCTGTCACAATTAAGGATATTTATAATAGTGTTCAAAGAGCACATTCGCATTCAAGAAGAAAGTAAAATAGAGTCTCGGTTATTATTTATACTCTTACTACTCCCTTTATCCATCATTTACTTGTTTTTATTATGTTTCTGTTATTTATTTTTGTCTGTACTACATACATTTATATATTTCTTCTATACCTGATTTAATTTCATCCTTGATAAACACCCAAAAGTTTGCATTGAGAGTTGTACTTCACAATAAAATAATGATTGAATCCTGATAATTTGTTCCATGGTATAAACCACAGCCAATCAAATTGTTCTATAGTATTAACAATTAGCACAAGATAATTTTCAGAAAGTATTTTTAAAATGTTAAGATTTCAACTATCAAAAGATTTTAAATGAAAGGCAGTGTTAAAATTTAAAAGAACCATATTGAGAAAATTGAGATTGAATTATTCATTATAAATATGAACAATTCGATAAATAGAAAACTGTAGAAACTTACCTTCAACATTTGAAAAAAAAAAAAAGCAAACATTTTTACTTTGAATTACATATATGTACATTCAGAAGATATAAATGTGTAGTTAATAATAGATACATAAATGAGTATCAATGTTTAATTATAAAGAAAGAATAGGATAAACTGAAAACTACTCTTCACAGAAACACATTTATTTGTATTCTTCTATTATATTTTAATACATAACAAAATGACTAAATATCCACTATATTTATAAGTACAGTTCACTGTCGATGTCACTAGATGTATTAAAAACTGCACTTCACTCACTCCATACACTTTAGAGAAATATATTTATTTGCTTTAGACTATTATGGTTTACCATATATTTAAAAATACACAACACAACTTTCATATCAGTATTTATAAACACAGTTACACACTCTCTGTATATCTCTAGATTCATTCAAAACTTCACTCGACTCACTATATACACTTTTGAGAAACTATTGATAAAGGATTAAACTAAATTATGTAATTTGTAATGAAAACAACATTATGAAATAATGCATTACTTAAGACATGAAAGAATCACACTGACTTAGGTTAGATAACAGTTAAGACAATATATTTCAGAAAGAAAACATTTCATAGAATTTATTACATGCAATTTTAACTTATTAACAAATTATGGAAGATTTTGGAGGCCTGTTGCGTTAACAATTACATTAATAAACGTTTAAACAATATAACACGGCGAAAACAACAATTTTAGTGATCCTTTATAAGTTTAAACGAATTTTGAATAATAGTTTTCACAACTATATAAATATAGCAACAATATCGAACAAAACGTTTAAATAAAAGTTTTAAAACCCAAAAAAAGAGAGCAGCACTATCCAATAAACATACAAAACGAAATACTAGTTCCAAAATCCGTTAAAAGAGGTCAGCATCATCCAGGGAACCCGAAACGGCACTTAGTTAAAAAAAATGTTGACAGATAGCAGCACTATCCAGGGAACCTCCTTAGGGAAGACGAAACTTGAACGCAGTTCTTAAAATTGCCGCTAGAGACCAGCACCATCCAACAGGGCAATAAGAAATCGTAGTTCCTATGTTCTGCCAACAGACAGCAGCACTACAAAGGCTCCTGGTCGATTCGAACAGTGAGCTCCTGCACCTTCCTAATATCCTGATACAAATCGACGAGTTTCTCGCTAAAATTCGAATAAAATTCGTAGTTCCTATGTTCTGCCAACAGACAGCAGCACTACAAAGGCTCCTGGTCGATTCGAACAGTGAGCTCCTGCAGCTTCCTAATATCCTGATACAAATCGACGAGTTTCTCGCTAAAATTCGAATAAAATTCGTAGTTCCTATGTTCTGCCAACAGACAGCAGCACTACAAAGGCTCCTGGTCGATTCGAACAGTGAGCTCCTGCAGCTTCCTAATATCCTGATACAAATCGACGAGTTTCTCGCTAAAATTCGAATAAAATTCGTAGTTCCTATGTTCTGCCAACAGACAGCAGCACTACAAAGGCTCCTGGTCGATTCGAACAGTGAGCTCCTGCAGCTTCCTAATATCCTGATACAAATCGACGAGTTTCTCGCTAAAATTCGAATAAAATTCGTAGTTCCTATGTTCTGCCAACAGATAGCAGCACTACTAAGGCTCCTGGTCGATTCGAACAGTGAGCTCCTGCAGCTTCCTAATATCCTGATACAAATCGACGAGTTTCTCGCTAAAATTCGAATAAAATTCGTAGTTCCTATGTTCTGCCAACAGACAGCAGCACTACAAAGGCTCCTGGTCGATTCGAACAGTGAGCTCCTGCAGCTTCCTAATATCCTGATACAAATCGACGAGTTTCTCGCTAAAATTCGAATAAAATTCGTAGTTCCTATGTTCTGCCAACAGATAGCAGCACTACTAAGGCTCCTGGTCGATTCGAACAGTGAGCTCCTGCAGCTTCCTAATATCCTGATACAAATCGACGAGTTTCTCGCTAAAATTCGAATAAAATTCGTAGTTCCTATGTTCTGCCAACAGACAGCAGCACTACAAAGGCTCCTGGTCGATTCGAACAGTGAGCTCCTGCAGCTTCCTAATATCCTGATACAAATCGACGAGTTTCTCGCTAAAATTCGAATAAAATTCGTAGTTCCTATGTTCTGCCAACAGATAGCAGCACTACAAAGGCTCCTGGTCGATTCGAACAGTGAGCTCCTGCAGCTTCCTAATATCCTGATACAAATCGACGAGTTTCTCGCTAAAATTCGAATAAAATTCGTAGTTCCTATGTTCTGCCAACAGATAGCAGCACTACTAAGGCTCCTGGTCGGTTCGAAAAGTGAGCTCCTGCAACTTCCTAATATCCTGATACAAAATAAAGATTTTCTATTCGGATTCTTGCGTCGGGCGCTTCTAGGACCATATTTTTTTTGTTTTTCTTGTTTATTCATGCTCGAAATTGCTCAGAATATTAAAAATACCTTAAAATAAGTCATTTTTTTCCCGACTTCACTCTTAATCTTCAAATTTTCATTATGTTAATAATTCTATAGCATAGGACTTATTTTCTTGCTGCGAATATTTCAGAATTGTTAGGAAAATTCAAAATAATGACAAATCTTCTTAATATGAGTTATTTTCAACATTTATTAAATTAATAATACTTTCCTTTCCTTCTAATATCATATATTTCTTATATTGGACAGTTATGTTCTTGGTTATAAATGCTTCCTCATTTATCTCATTCCTCCCAAATAAAAGAAACATAATGATAAATCTTCCATTTTGATGTTATTTTCACCATTTATTAAATTAATACTTTTTTTTACACTTTCTTATATATATATATATTAATATATTTCTTAGATTAACTAATATTTTTTATATAATATATTCATTTTATTTTCTGTAGAAAGGTTAATTCCAAACAATACACTACTTTAAAAAAAATTGAAGGAAAGTGATATTTTCGCCATTCTTATACGAGAGAGAGAACTGAAGTTATAATTTCCTATATACAAAGATATTTTGCTTTCCTCTTGGATCGTAAGATAATTTTATCACAAAATAAACCAAAAAGATTCCCTACAAAAATATTAGGCTGTTTGGGCGGTATAACGTTATTTTGACGTGTTGTGGATGAAGGTCATGCCAACGATTTTAAAGGCCACTTTTTTTCTAGATTTTGTGCTCTAATTATCTTAGGACACAAATGGAAAAGCAAATAGATATATATATGTATATATAAGTATATACACCTATATAGGTGTATTTAGCACCTAGTAGTATGGCATATATTAAGAGTTGTCATTATTTTGAATTTCCCGAACAATTCTAAAATCTCTCGATCAATTCGCAGCATTTATAACCAAGAACATAACTGTCCAATATAAGAAATATATGATATTAGAAGGAAAGGAAAGTATTATTAATTTAATAAATGTTGAAAATAACTCATATTAAGAAGATTTGTCATTATTTTGAATTTTCCTAACAATTCTGAAATATTCGCAGCAAGAAAATAAGTCCTATGCTATAGAATTATTAACATAATGAAAATTTGAAGATTAAGAGTGAAATCGGGAAAAAAATGACTTATTTTAAGGTATTTTTAATATTCTGAGCAATTTCGAGCATGAATAAACAAGAAAAACAAAAAAAAATATGGTCCTAGAAGCGCCCGACGCAAGAATCCGAATAGAAAATCTTTATTTTGTATCAGGATATTAGGAAGTTGCAGGAGCTCACTTTTCGAACCGACCAGGAGCATTAGTAGTGCTGCTATCTGTTGGCAGAACATAGGAACTACGAATTTTATTCGAATTTTAGCGAGAAACTCGTCGATTTGTATCAGGATATTAGGAAGCTGCAGGAGCTCACTGTTCGAATCGACCAGGAGCCTTTGTAGTGCTGCTGTCTGTTGGCAGAACATAGGAACTACGAATTTTATTCGAATTTTAGCGAGAAACTCGTCGATTTGTATCAGGATATTAGGAAGCTGCAGGAGCTCACTGTTCGAATCGACCAGGAGCCTTTGTAGTGCTGCTGTCTGTTGGCAGAACATAGGAACTACGAATTTTATTCGAATTTTAGCGAGAAACTCGTCGATTTGTATCAGGATATTAGGAAGCTGCAGGAGCTCACTGTTCGAATCGACCAGGAGCCTTTGTAGTGCTGCTGTCTGTTGGCAGAACATAGGAACTACGAATTTTATTCGAATTTTAGCGAGAAACTCGTCGATTTGTATCAGGATATTAGGAAGCTGCAGGAGCTCACTGTTCGAATCGACCAGGAGCCTTTGTAGTGCTGCTGTCTGTTGGCAGAACATAGGAACTACGAATTTTATTCGAATTTTAGCGAGAAACTCGTCGATTTGTATCAGGATATTAGGAAGCTGCAGGAGCTCACTGTTCGAATCGACCAGGAGCCTTTGTAGTGCTGCTGTCTGTTGGCAGAACATAGGAACTACGAATTTTATTCGAATTTTAGCGAGAAACTCGTCGATTTGTATCAGGATATTAGGAAGGTGCAGGAGCTCACTGTTCGAATCGACCAGGAGCCTTTGTAGTGCTGCTGTCTGTTGGCAGAACATAGGAACTACGATTTCTTATTGCCCTGTTGGATGGTGCTGGTCTCTAGCGGCAATTTTAAGAACTGCGTTCAAGTTTCGTCTTCCCTAAGGAGGTTCCCTGGATAGTGCTGCTATCTGTCAACATTTTTTTTAACTAAGTGCCGTTTCGGGTTCCCTGGATGATGCTGACCTCTTTTAACGGATTTTGGAACTAGTATTTCGTTTTGTATGTTTATTGGATAGTGCTGCTCTCTTTTTTTGGGTTTTAAAACTTTTATTTAAACGTTTTGTTCGATATTGTTGCTATATTTATATAGTTGTGAAAACTATTATTCAAAATTCGTTTAAACTTATAAAGGATCACTAAAATTGTTGTTTTCGCCGTGTTATATTGTTTAAACGTTTATTAATGTAATTGTTAACGCAACAGGCCTCCAAAATCTTCCATAATTTGTTAATAAGTTAAAATTGCATGTAATAAATTCTATGAAATGTTTTCTTTCTGAAATATATTGTCTTAACTGTTATCTAACCTAAGTCAGTGTGATTCTTTCATGTCTTAAGTAATGCATTATTTCATAATGTTGTTTTCATTACAAATTACATAATTTAGTTTAATCCTTTATCAATAGTTTCTCAAAAGTGTATATAGTGAGTCGAGTGAAGTTTTGAATGAATCTAGAGATATACAGAGAGTGTGTAACTGTGTTTATAAATACTGATATGAAAGTTGTGTTGTGTATTTTTAAATATATGGTAAACCATAATAGTCTAAAGCAAATAAATATATTTCTCTAAAGTGTATGGAGTGAGTGAAGTGCAGTTTTTAATACATCTAGTGACATCGACAGTGAACTGTACTTATAAATATAGTGGATATTTAGTCATTTTGTTATGTATTAAAATATAATAGAAGAATACAAATAAATGTGTTTCTGTGAAGAGTAGTTTTCAGTTTATCCTATTCTTTCTTTATAATTAAACATTGATACTCATTTATGTATCTATTATTAACTACACATTTATATCTTCTGAATGTACATATATGTAATTCAAAGTAAAAATGTTTGCTATTTTTTTTTTCAAATGTTGAAGGTAAGTTTCTACAGTTTTCTATTTATCGAATTGTTCATATTTATAATGAATAATTCAATCTCAATTTTCTCAATGTGGTTCTTTTAAATTTTAACACTGCCTTTCATTTAAAATCTTTTGATAGTTGAAATCTTAACATTTTAAAAATACTTTCTGAAAATTATCTTGTGCTAATTGTTAATACTATAGAACAATTTGATTGGCTGTGGTTTATACCATGGAACAAATTATCAGGATTCAATCATTATTTTATTGTGAAGTACAACTCTCAATGCAAACTTTTGGGTGTTTATCAAGGATGAAATTAAATCAGGTATAGAAGAAATATATAAATGTATGTAGTACAGACAAAAATAAATAACAAAAACATAATAAAAGCAAGTAAATGAAGGATAAAGGGAGTAGTAAGAGTATAAATACTAACCGAGACTCTATTTTACTTTCTTCTTGAATGCGAATGTGCTATTTGAACACTATTATAAATATCCTTAATTGTGACAGATTATATCTCTCAATAAATATGTTTAAAGAAAAAAAAAAAGACTTTAACTTTATTTTTATAATTGCTTAATTTATCATTATTTACTTTTATATATAATTTTTCTTTTTGCATCAAAGAAAAGGAAAGTAGAAAAACAAACTGTCTGAAGTTCAAATTTTATTTTTTATTGTATGAAATTTGGGTTGTAATACATAAAACTTTTTTCACAAGTTTATTTGTTATATATTTTACAAAATTACAAACAACATTGAAGAGAAATAAAAATAACCATTTATATTACACTACATTTTTCTCATTTATATTATATAATTACTAAGTAAAGAGTACAAGAATATCAGGCAGATATTATTAATTTAATAAAAAGTGCAGTACGATGGACTATATCTTATATTCTGATAAAATAATTTCAATTATTCATGGAACTATTACATAATCTTGAAAAATATAATGGAAATATGAATATACACACAAAATAAATCTTTTAATAAAAGTATTAAGAGAAGTAAATATAACATTTAATAATTTTAAGTTTTGGGGAAGATAAACCCTTTTCTTTTCAACTCATGTAGTAAACACCTTCAAATGTTTTTCTGAAAAAGAATTGTTTTAGTTATTCTCTTATTACTTTTTGTTAATTATACATATCATCTTACCATATTGATTCAACTTGATGTAATACTTATTAAAATATTCTTTATTTATTTTATAATAATTACAAGTATTAAAGACATGAATTATTGCAATAACAATAATTAAATTATTACAATAATGATTACAGGAATTAAATGACAGGAATAATTACAATAATGAATCCAAAATTTAAGAAGGAAAGTTCTTGTCCAGCGTGGAGAGTTCTTGCAGGGACTTCAAATCATTGCCCTGCTGATGACCCACATGCTTGGGTTCAAACGTAGGCAAAATCAATAAACACTTTTTTGACTGCACATCCTGACCATTTTTCATTTTCAATTTACAATTTCAACAATCAGTTATATATTCATCTCTAAAATAAATAACATCAATAGTTTCTATAATGATTACAAGAAATAAATGACAAGAATAATTACAATAATTAAATTTAATGAATAATTACAACTATATAACATGAACAATTTTTATGGCTCTCATTATATGAATTATTGTTTTGATTCTGCCTTCATTATCTTCAAGTTCTTTAGCCATATTGGGAAGTACACAGTCTCATTCTGGTGTCCGAGGTGTGTTGCCTATTTCTCTAAGTGGTGGTTCCAGGCCTCTGGTTAAGTATACATAGATGAAAACTGCACGACTCCCAATTTGGAGTCTTGAAAATATTAATTTTTTTGATGTGGATTCAACTGAAGAAAATTTAGATGGCAGAATATCTAGTTTCATGTGTGATTTGTGTTAATGGTCGCATTAATGCCATTTTTTGCCAGAGACATCTCCAATCAGCGGGTAGTTTATCATTTCTACGGATTTTCTTGAAGAAGATTGTAGAAACTAGATAAATATCTAAAAAAAAAAATCATATATGAGTTATTGTTTCATTATAATTAAATTGTTATATTAGATAAGTTTTTAACATTATAAATTCTTTGTTATTACATATAAAAGGCTTTTTTAAAATGTATTGTTGTATGAAACAGCGTTGAGTCCAATAAAAGTTCATTTAGGCTTATTTTAAATTAGCTTACAAAATATTTTAATTTAAATATTATTTTGTAAATAATAAATATAATTATAACTGAAGATAGTCAAATCATCTATTAATATTTATTTGAGAAGGCGTTGGCAATGGGGTGTGGTAAAATTAAATACTATTTATTATAATAGTATTTTACTGGATATGCCTATATAATATTATTTAATCTGACTACAGCCTCGATCAACTCCATCTCAAATTATAATTATAGTAAACCATATTCACATTACTATTATTTATGATTTAAGATAAATGTACCAATAATAGGCAATATTCAACTCATAAATCGATAGTAAGCTTTATATGTCAAAAAGAGAGTGCAAATGTAGAGTACATTTGGAACTAGAACACTTAGCAGGGTGATGGTTGAACCTCAAATGATTACCAATTGCCAATTGATTTCTTCATAATATAAGCCTGAGGTTTCTTTATTACATTTCTTTAGGAGGTAAGTTTGAAAATTTTATTCATTATTATGTGGTTTGATATTTATTAGTTTCATTTTTGAAGTATTTATTTTGGTTTTCTAATTATATAAATTCTATTTACTCCAAAAACTCGAATGTCTATTATCGGTACAAAATACGCTGTCAGAATTCTTTAAGTTTTTCATGAATAATTAACTAATTGATTTTATATAAAAAAATGTTATAAAGGACTAAATATTCTGTCAATTAACACCATTTGCAAAGACCCACCTCCAGAACTTAAGCTGTGGTTCAAATTAATGTTGAAAATTTCACTAAAAGTGTCTATTATCAGTACATTTACCTTAATTTTTATTATTTACATGAAATAAGTCTTATTATGTAACAGTGATACAATCATAATCCGAAGTGTATTCAAAAAACAAATTGTAGATAGAAAAGCTTTATATAAGCAAACTGAGAAGTAGCATGAGATATTTACCAAGTTTATTCCTGTTTTTACATAATTTCTAATGCTTGTTTGCATTAAGTTTACACTTCATATGATAATTATGGGATTTGTAGCAAACACATATAAAGTAGTTATGAATGAATAGGATTTATTCAATAAATTGTTGTAAGTTTGATTTTTGTTTCAATTTTACATTATCCAGTTCCATTTACTACCAGAAAGTTATTTATATACAGTTTTCTTTATGTTTAAGAATTTTTTTCACGTTATTAGAAATTTTTAACTAGAACATTCAACATAGTTAGACAAATCAACTTTCTTAGTGTTTTAGATCTCTCAGATGGATTGCATATGTTGATTGATCAAGAAACGTTTTATTATTAGCAGAAATGTTCTAAATGACAAACAAGTATTTTTTTAAAGATCAATGTATAATTAATTGAGTAAAAATTTAAATTATGTATGGTAATTTTATCCTTTACGTAATAAATATATATTATAAATGAGCATAATATAAGTGGTTATTTTTATTTGATTTAAGTGCCGTTATAATTTTGCAAAATATATACTAAATAAACTTGTGTAAATGTTTTATACAGTCCAACCCAAATATATACGCATATCTATATCTTTTGCATATCTGATTTAAATTCAGCATTGAAGAGGAGTCTAAAGTTTGCATTGAAATGTTGGCTTTTGTAATAAAATAATAATGATTGAATATATATATGTTTCATGATATACATCACAATCAATCAACTACAATCAAAATATCTTATTACATTCACTTTGAGCAGAGGATGATTTTTAAATATTAATTTTAAAATGTTATGATTTTAACTATCAAATGATTTTAAATGGGAGCCGACTTTAAACTCAAAAGGAATACTTTGAAAGAGAAAATCAAGAATGAATAATTCTCTATGAATATGAATCGTTTAATTTTCTTGCAACCTTTGAAAACAATTTAAGCAAACTGTTATAATTTGAATCAGATATAAATTCAAATAATTAAAGCCTGTAGTTAATATTATAGAGCAATGAGCATATAAGTGTCATCTATGACAAAGTCTTCTGTTACAAATAAAGATTTGGGTAAACTTAAAAGAACCTGCCACAGAAACACTTCTTTTTCTTTCCTTCTATTGCTTTTTACCATATGTTTAAAAATACTCAACTATTAGGTATCCATAATAATTATAAACACAATTCACTGTTGATACCTCTTGAAGGCATCTTTAAAACTTCATTTCACTCATTATTAAAACTTTTGAGATACTTGTGATAAATATTTAAACCAAATTATGTAATTTTTATTATGTAATGAAAAAATATTACAAAATAATCTATTATTTAAAACATTACGATAACAGACCCTAACTCAAATCTATATAACTTTCAACAATATACTTCAAGAAGAAAACAAATAACAGGATTTATTACAGACAATTTTAACTTATGAGCACATAATGGAAAACTATGATGGTCTGTCACATTAAGAGTTAAATAAATAAACATTTAAACAATGCCACAATGCAAAAATTACAATTTTAGTAATTGGGAAGTTAAAAAAAATGTTGAAAAAATAGTTTCTGCAACCGACAGAAGACAGTTGCACTATCAAACAAAAATTTTGAATAATAGTATTAAAACCTTTAAAAAAAAAGTGTAGCACCATCCAATTAAAATAAAAAAGGCACTAATTACATAATTTAAACTAAATTATGTAATTTCTAATGAAAAAATATTACAAAATAATCTATTATTTAAAACAAAAAGAGGTATATACATTATTTAAATTAAAAAATACATTATTTAAAACAAAAAGAGGTATAAAGATAAAATTATATTGTATGAGAGGCTTGATAAGACTATTTAACCGGCAAGTTGAGAAGCTAAGGAATACAAGTAGATAACTAATTATTTTCACAGATTTCTTGATAATTTATTATCGGAGATAAGACCAAGATAACATGACAGAAGTTGTAACCTGAGGAATAGCGATGGACCAGACGACTAATTGTGCTGGCGATGGCTCAGCAATGGTGGTTTTTTATTTTGCTTCTAGATCAATTAATTTTCGTTATAAAAGAAATGAGAAAAAAATGTTAATATTAAGAAAACAAGTGATTCCTTTTACTGGAGTAACATTGAAATTCACAAACATTGCGTTCATTGTTGATTCGCAAAATGGTGTTTACCTTTACCGTTTGTGTGTATATAAAGAGTGTTGAAAAAATAATTTTTTTATTTAATCTTGGAAACAATTTAATTTATTTATACGTAATGCTTAACAATATCAATCATTAGTTTCGCCAAATTTATTTTAAACAAAACTATCTGCATTACAAATTTCAAAAATAAGTTTTTGAAATAAAAAGAAATGTTGGTTTTAAAAACCTATCTTGTTTGTGTCATTTTTATAACAGGTTTTATTTTAAGTTGTATAACTAATTTCTAAGAAAATGATTGTTATTTCTTTTCTAATTTTCTGAATTGATAGAAGTTAATCAAATGTTTAAAAAAAAATACGTATCTTCTTAATGAAATGTGAACCAAACCTTTTGATAGAAATTGAAAGTCAGGCTTGAATTCTATGAATTGACCATCTTGTCTGAGTTTTTGTCCTGTCATCAAACCATTGCTCTGATAATTTTTTGACTGTTTAATTCTTTTATATGTTTTATTTATTTTCTGTTGACCCTCCGCTTAAATCCAGTAGGTTGTTTCTTAACTCAGCATAAATTGCCATCAATCGATTGATGAATTCTATCGATGCAATGAACGCTGAGTTTATAAAATTGCCATTTAAAATTAATATTATTATCTTAAAGGTTCTTAGAAATAGTCTGGTTTGTTGTTGAATCCGTAAAAACTCCTCTCTTTGCGAATACCCTTTTGAGTTATAAATGCAGTTAAAACTTCAAGCCATTTGTTAAAACATATATTTCAACAACCAGCTTACAAATATTAAATAAATTATGAAATGTAAAAAGAAAAGGGAGGAAGGCATGTAGCTTTCGGTTCCGCAAGCTCATGGCTAATATTCACATTATTTATTTAGAATTATTTGAAGTTCTCCAACAAATGACGTTTTTAAATATTCTATTATTTACAGAAATGAAACAAATGCACTGTTGATTTTAATTTAATTTTGATAAAAATATTCTCAATATTAACAAAAACTTGCAACTTCGGCGGTAAGTACCCCTCATAAACTTCTAAAAATATCGCCAGATTCACATCGATTCTTATTTAGATCGGATATTGAATTATTGGAAGCGATTTTTAAGATCGTGTTGGAGGAAAAAATGGGGAAAAATATGGTAGAAGTGCTGGCCTCATGGTAATAGCGGTGAAGGAAGAAGGGAAGAGATGAAGTGAACGGCTGTTTTTAAATAGTCTTTTAAATGTATTTACTTCTTAACTTGAAAATTTTGAATATTTTTATAAACATCATTCCAGGGAAGGCTGCAACGGTTTCCAAGATTGCAGGCAGCAGACGCTATTAGTGTACAAAGAGTCTATTCATAAAAGATTCTTTGATATTTGATGTTGTTCTGTTTGTATAATTAAAAAAAAAAATATAAATAAGATATTCATTAATTTGTTATGTCGAATACAGCTTATCTAGCATCTGAGATAATAAACGAAAAGAAAATGGTTTTCTTTGTTGTAACGAGGCAGGTTCTCATTTCGGTTAAATTTTAGCTTTGAGTATTTTTGTTATTGTTTATGAAACTCCTTTTCGAAGTTTGAATTTACTGAAGATAAAGGAACCTTTGAGGACGAAGGATATAAAATGGAGGAGCTTGATGACCGCTCCCCACTCCAGTAGAAGCCGAAGAC
The DNA here is from genome assembly GCA_928085145.1 of Nezara viridula. Lineage (NCBI taxonomy): Eukaryota > Metazoa > Arthropoda > Insecta > Hemiptera > Pentatomidae > Nezara > Nezara viridula. The sequence continues at coordinate 140,616,934 of OV725082.1, forward strand.
TTGGCAGCATTCTGTTCAGTGACTCTTCTACTTTTTGGTCTTTTCATTTGGAGTTTCAAAATGTAAGTCTGAGTACCTGTACAATATCAATGTTTAATTATTTAATCTATTTTCTCTCAGGTTTTTTATTTTATTTGCTAAACCCACTTTATTTTATACTTACTTTCGTGATCGTTTGTTGGGGCTAAGACTAGACCTTTCTTAAGTGGACATTATCAGCCTTTGGTTTTGATTAAACCATTTTGTTTAAATTAATTTTGTGCATGGCATATTCTTGATAAGTTTTCTTTTATTTCTTATCTCACTTTATTATGTTCAAAATACCTAGTTTTTGTTCATTCAGGAAATGCAGATACATTGGATAATATTAATGAAAGTGTTCAACCAAAATCGTTGAATGCAAATCATTGGGGTTAGGGTCATACAATTGAGGGGTACTTGTGACCAATCTTTAGTAAGGGCCCCAACCTCTATTGAAAATGACCCAGCTGGGTTTTTATAAAAATCTGTTTTTAACAAACCAAAGCTGAAAACCAGGATATAAATGAAATGGTAGTAATTTTTATAGCTGAATTATTAAAGGAAGTTCGTCGACTGTTCTACATATCATAGGTGACAAACATTCAGGACGCAGCCATACACATTGTAACAAATTACTGATAGATTCAAAGCTTGTAAATTGAAGAGTGTGAATAATGCAAAAAATAAAATATTTTCCTTGTGTTGAGATGTACAATCAGACTGGCTGAAACTCACAATCATTATCAATTTGTTTGTTTGCTAAAGTTCTGTTCTCAACAAAGATTCCTAATTTCCTTTATTTAAAACAAATTATAAATTTGTATGATATAATCAAAGTCAAATAAAAATATAATTTTATTAAAAGCAAATACACACACAAAAAAAAACTAGTAATAATTTATATTTAATAAAATATTAAATTCATTTTGCAGGACAATCATTGATCGAGAAATCAACTATTTAAACTTTAAACGAGATATTCTACCTCCCATACGACTCATTTTGACTCAAAATCCCGATTATCCATATATTTTTGAATGCAGAGGATGCAGAAGAGTTTTCTCAACATGGACATCATTTCAAACTCATCATTGCTTTTCTATGTATTGAATGTATGCAATGTTCTGTGTATTGAATTTCCTTTTTAAATATAATGTAATGAGGGTATGTATCCGTATGGAAGGGTATGTATACGTATGCAATGTTCTATGTACTAAATTTCCTTTTTAAAGACAAAGTAATGAGGATATGTATGAAATGTTCTCTGTATTTAATTTCATTTTAACGAAAATGCAATAAGGATATGTATGAAATGTCCTGTGTATTGAATATATGCAATGTTCTATGTACTGAATTTCCTTTTTAAAGAAAATGGAATAAGGATATGTATGAAATGTTATATGTATTGAATATATGTAATATTCTATGTATTGAATTTAATTTTTAAATACAATGCAAGGTTGATATGTATACAATGTTTTATGTTTTTAAATAAAAAAATAAATAAAATGAAAGTGAAGTCGTTACTCTCCTTGTTAACTTAAGGTTTTGTATTTAATATCGATTGTCAAATCATTTTTTGTCAGTAAACTTGTAAGTTGTAATAATTATGTTTTCAGGCACATCAGATTTAGGTAGGATCTCATATTTTGATTTCATCATGTATTTTTTAATATTAAAACCATTGTTATGAATATACCAGCTAATAAGGTATACCATAAACTGGTGTTGCTTTTACAATTTTTATACGCCTCTACAATTCTGAATATTGTAACTTTGGGACGACATATTTTTTAGATTTTAATGGCATTGATATTGATGATGGTTTCATCCTAATCAGTTCTTCTTTATTTGCTTGTATTTATGATCTTTATTATGGTTACATTTTTCATTATATCTACCTTCCTTTTTAATGGAAACTATTGTCCTCTAAGAAAACTTTCCACATATCCCAATTCCTACTTAGAAATTTTGGGTTTAGCTAGAATCTGCTTCTTCTGCTGAGAATGGAAACTGTGATCTTTGTTTTTTGTTTACTTATCGTTCTAATTTTGGTGGGATGAGTTTTTTCTCGTTGTAGCTACACTTCATCTTCTCAATAAGATGTCAATATTTTTGGGTAAGATAGTCTGTCAATAGCTGTTAACATTGCAATTAAGGTAATCTAAGAAATTTGAGTTTACCTGGAAATAGCACTTTTTGGGTAATAAATCATTCAGCCTAGATGGGCTGTATACTTTATATAGTATGTGTATGTGTAGATACTGCATGCTCGTTTTCAAAGTTTTTTATTTAAAAAATCCCTAAATCAAGACTTTTGATTATAGAAACAAATCTTGATAATAAAACTCATCTCACAACAAAAAATATTGAACTAGTTATTGAAGGTATTTTAATGAGGGTATTTTAACAACAAACCAGATTTTTTAACTAAATAACAAATTTATTAATAAACTTTGCACCACAGTACATATTTCACAGAGCAGTACATTTGTATATATATAATTGGTATATTAACAAAAATATCTTCTAAATACTAGACATCAAAATTAAATACTCTTGTCATTGACTGTATGAAATTGATAAAAAAATATGTACAAACCATGATATACCAAGTGCGTTCAATAAATTAGTGCATCTGGTTTTTCCTTAAAAATATCAATGTTAAAATATCTGTATGTTCCTTTACCGCAAAATAGTTTGTTTAGGTCAACACCTTTAAAGAAAGGAACCATTTTAAAATTAATTTAATAATGTTGATTAAATATGTAAAAAAAAAAAAATCATGGAATATATTATTTTGCTAACATTTATAATTTATTGTGATATTGATGCATAGGTTATTAAAAAAATAAAAAGTCAAATTATGTACAACCTAATTTCCAATACAAACATTTTCATGATCAGCGTCAATGACTGCTTCCTTTACAAAGAGCTTGGAACTCTGTTACAATATTAAAATTTACACTTAATCACAGCTCTTTAAAATGAGCATTCAACAATGTATATATCTTATATACAAATTTATATCATTGTTTATATACATTGAAAAATATTTGATTATAATCTGGCAATCCGTAGAAAGGAATATATAAAAACACAAGAGATTTCCATATTTCAGAAATCCTTTGGTTTTCAGTTCAACATAATCGTGTTATAGAAGGATACATGACTTAGTATTTGGGCTTTTCATATTCCTATAGTTTCCTTTTTTCTTTTTTTTTTGTCCATGAATTCTACTGGTTCCAAGACAGTCGAGTTTTAGTACTTTATTGTACTTAAAGTACTCTGACTGTCAGAAAGAAAGGAAAAGAAGAAAAAGAAATTTTTTAAGAAATTTAAAAAAAATGTATTAAAGCAAATATTCTTAACTATTTTCTAAAAATTAATTACTAAATTTTCATTTATTATATTTGAATTCATAGAAGTGAAATTTGTTTTTGATCAGTCTTGAAAAGTTAATTAAATTTTGAACATAGGCAAAGTGGAAATATAATAAGAATAATTACTAAAGATAGACAAAATATAAACATCGGAACGAAGAGAATTAATTAAGTTGGGGCTTAGTTTACTTATTAATCTTGTTGAGCCAACAGTTCTCAATGTGACAATAAATAATACGTACTTAATATTTTCGATTCTTGTTGGTTTTGAAATATTTTCTCAGAGCTGTTTTACTTTACTTTTCACTGGAACGATAATTTTTATTTTAGTTTTGTGTATTATTATCCTATTCTAAAAGGTTTAAAGTACTATTGGTCTTCCTCAGCTGGGCCCTCCACGGGATGATCACCTCTCTCTCTTCCTCCTTCTTTTCTGGAGGTTTCACCACAGTTTTCTCTGGCTGCTTTACCACAACCTTCTCAGGTGATTTCACCAACGGCTTTTCTGGTGGAATGTTGTTCTCTTTGTTTTCTGGTAGTTCTTTAGCAGGTGAAGGCTTGCTATCCTCGGTACCATTTGGAACAGGACCTCTGGAATAATAATAAAAAATACTTGTGTCAATTTTTAATTGTAGTAACAGAAATTTCTTTTAAAATCTTTTTGATGGTAAATGAAATATGTAATGTTTTATAACAATATATTATTTAGTTAGCGAAAATGGTTTTGAATTGAAAATTAAAAATGATGAACGATTGATTGTGTCAGGGATGCCCAGAAGAGGGTTATATGGCGCAAGTTGCGTCATCAAAATTTATAAGGGGAGCACTTTTTGACGGGGTTTTCAATTTATGAGGGGGACCCATTTCGACGGGATTATGAATTTTTCAAAATGAAAAGTTTCAAATTAAAAGACATGTGGAAGCACGGAACAGAATATGTATATAATTGTATATGGTGTGGATGGGCACCCCTGGATTGTGTTGAACTGTAAGGATTGTATATTAATTAGAAGTAAATCTTTTTAGTAAGTTTATTTATTTTTTGATCTTCATGTTCTCCAATAAGGATAAGAAAGATAGCTTACCAACCATTCATGCATCGCATATACTTTTTTCTGAAAGGTTATGAGATTAAATAGGATTTTCTAAAAATCCTATGGTAAGATATAAATACTGACAAGCTAATGGCTTGGGAAAATAGATTAGACCTTGGCCGAATTATGGCTGCCCACAAAAATAATTAAAGTTTTCAACTTGTTTACTTGCCAAATTTTATAGTTTCAAATCACAAAAAATTTAATTAATCATTTTTTGATTCTCACCATTTATTTAAGAGGTATATATATATATTTTCGATTGGCGCTACAGACCATGAAGATCTTTGACCGCGAGTGTAGCCTCATAGACCACATCCCGATTCCCGATTTAAAGTAAGGGGTAGGGTCATCATTCCTACCCACCGTAGGTGTGAGTTGTCTCCAGTAGGCTGACGGGCTCACATACCCGCAGCGTGGCTTTCCTTGGTGGTGGTCGGTCACCCATCCAAGTGCCAGCCACGCACAGCGTTGCTTAAATTTGATTACCTATAGGAAGCGCCTTAACCCGCAAGGCTACCCCAGCCCCTATATATATATATATATATTTTTTTTTTTCCTTTTTTCGTGTATAGCACTGCAAGACCACAAGGATCTAATGTGTGCCATGTCTTAATTGTCCTATTATTTATAGTATTCAAAAATTATTTTTTCCCTTTTTTTAAATTTGGCACATTTCACATTCTCTGAAACCCACCCTTCAAAGTGTGGTTAAAACTTCCAGAATATTTTTCATCGAAACTATTCAAGGTATCCTCATGAAATTTTGCTAAAAGTTTGTATATTATGCCTAAAAGCAGCAAAAAATGCTTTTGGTATTATCCTATTTTGTCGCAAAAAATCTTTATATATCATTTCTGAAAGGTGTTCTTCTTATCAGTATGCTATATCTTTGTTAATATTTCATGAACTCCAATGACTGATTCTATCATTTTGAAGATCATTTCCTCCTATGCCATAAAAGGTATATATTTTCCAGAAAAGTTATGAAGAAAAAAAAACTTTATTGGCTAATTTTTCAAAAAGTATACATTTTATGATGGATTAGACCCCTGATAGTTTGAAAGGTTTCTAAATTCCCTATAAAACAAAAATAAAATATCATCGAAATGGGACAATTATTAACAAAATAACAGCTTATTAGAATTTATACATATTTTGGTTTATTTTTCCACAAAGGAACCATTTTAGTTAACTGAGAAAAACAAATTAATTTTCTAATAATATATTGCATTAAATTATTTTCATATTAGACTAATATTTGATCTGTAGCAAAGATTGGCAGCGCCCCTATCCAAGTGTTTTCTTGTTGCGCCTGTTCCCTCTTCACCGTCTTTTTAAAAAATACCTACTTTATCCTTAACTCATCCCGGGGTACTTAGGCTCGCTATATTTTAAAAATCCCTCCTAAACATACTTAATAGAACACTTTATTCAGTAATATAAAATTATTCAGAGAAAATATTTCTAAATTGTATAAGGGACATTTCTATGTTAGAGATTTTACATAATATTTGTATTCACTATTTACGTTATATGTACTTTACGTTCTTACAGAATGATAGGCATATCCTACGGATGAATAAATCCTGCATATGAAAACTTACGGAATTCATAATAAACTGCTTAAGATGTGTTTGTAAAATTTTAGCAACACTGAGCTCAGATAGTTTGACTTTTATCAAATTAACTTTCCTAAAAACTTGTATCTCCTACCAAATAAACAAATAAAAATAAGAATGTCAACTTTCAGAATGTTTGCTACAAATTCGCATTCAGGCCCTGTTGCATTCCATCTGATTCGTTTAAGACATCATTCATCCAGCATTCTTCTTCACATTTTGCATACTTACTAAAATCAAGTTAACCACTATTATTTTTACTATTAAATGCATTTAGTAAGTGTTATTCTGAATCGAATGAAACAAAAAGTTAATCATAGCTTTACATATTTTTGTGATTACGACAATATATTTTCAATTCTGAGTAAAAATAAATCTGATAATTCAAGTCAACACTGTAGGGCAAAAATTTGAAGATTTAAATGAAAATTGAGATAATTTATTTTTAAATAGATAGATTTATAATTATTACAAAATATGTAACTAAAAGTTTAAGAATAAATATATTTTTTTTTAATCAAAATTCTCTGTTGAAGCAGTGCCCTTATTTTAAAATTATTAATATTTTGTTTTATTTTCCATTTTTCAATTTTGATCTGCATTCTAAATATCTTTTTACAGTTATTTGTTTGCCTTTTTGTCAATTCAATTAATAATGAATTGAGTTTTTGATCACTATTTGGGACCTTTCAGGAAATCTTCTTTTCCTTCTTCAGCAATATTGTTTACCCTAAAAATTGGGTAAGTCACTGTATTTAATAAGTTTGGTCAAAGGCCAATAGCCAACTTTCAAGTTAACTTTTAGTTTAGGATAAGCCTTTGGCCTTTGACCAAGCTTATTAAATACTGTGACTTACCTAATTCACAGCAAACAATATTGCTGAAGGAGGGAGCAAAGATTTTCCGAAATGTCCAAAAATAAATAGTGATAAAAACTAAATTGATTAATAATTGAATTGACCAAAAGGCAAACAAAGAAATGCAAAAAAAAAAAAAAAAAAATGTGTTTTATGATGTTTTCATAAAATCGCTGTTTTATTTGTATTTTTAAGGGTTACATCGAGAAAAACTGCAGAAAATAGTTATTGGTCTATGTTCTAAGGATGTTAAGGAAATATAATATAGCACAAAATGTGTGCTTGGAATAATTTCAATTTAAGGTTTTTTTTTCCGCCTCAGAACCACTGTTTGCTCTTACTTTTACCTTAATAATAACATATTGCTGTTATACTTCAACATGATATTTATTCTATAATGATTAGGAGGGTGAGTTTTTGTAGCTCTGTCTTGAAAATTATGTAATCTCTTTCCACTAGCGGATCCAAGATTTTATTTTGGGGGGGGGGGCTTCAGCCCGAAAGCTTTTTTTTTTCATAAAAATGACGATAATTACTTTGGAAAAAAAGAAAGAAACTAACTATCTGTATGAAATGGTGTTTAAGTGATTCCTTAAGTCCTTTTATATGTGATTACACGAACAATAAGACTTTAAGAGATAATTTTTTTCCATAAAACATGGTTATATTTTGCCATTTTGGGGGGGAGGAGGCTTCAGCCCGAAAGCCCCCCCTCCCTCCCCCCCCGTAGATCAACCCGTGTCTCTTTCTACTTGGTGTTTTTTTTAAATGTTGGAGTAAAATTTGCCAGCTTTGGTTAATTTTACTATTTTATTGGCCCTGATGCCTGCCATATTACTTCCTGGTATTGAAGGTTCGTAATCTTCCAATGATATCCTAGTATATGGTATTATTATTGTATTGTTTTAAAGCGGTTGAGATGATCGTTCAATGTAAAATGAATGATATCATGAATAGATATTTAAAAAATAATTGTTGAAAATCATTGGCTGTAAGCATAACAGCAAAGTATCCAAAACTGTTACATGGTTTCAAACTTATTTGGCTTTGCCTTTATTGCCTTGAATAATTTGTTTAGCAACAAGTGAATCAATGAGTAAAAACAAATGCATAAAGTTGCTTCAAATGTCAAAATTTATAAATCGACCTGAAAAAACCCTTGCAGTTTTTCGACAAATATTTTCCTTAAATAGATTTTACAATGTTCGTTCGACTGATAATAGCTAAAAGTTTAAAAGAGTGACAGATCTCATTGCGTCAAAAAATGTTTGGTAGATAAGAGAATCACATGAGAGCTTACCAAATAAAGAGGCCCCCCTTTTTTTTTCTTCAAGATATAGATTCTTAAATGAAGATAGTGAAAAATATCTACATGTCTGCATTATAATAGATTTGATATCTTTGTCGAACAACATGAGATAGATGTGAAAATCTGAGTAGTAAAAGTAATAATTCAAGATTTTGGCTTAAATTATTACTTTGCCCATCATTATGAAGCATCTTCGGACTTATAAAATATTATAACTGCTCAGGCAAAACCAACTGACTATAAAAAGTTTGATTTTTATATGTCGACACTTATCAATGAAGAATAACAAAATCTCTGAGAGGCAAAACTCATCGTCATTAAATCCATTTCAATAATAATAAATCCCCCGTGTAGCTCTGGTTCCAAATTTTACTTTTTACTTTATTCAAATTATCTAACTTCGGGAAGAAACAATATAAACACACATTAATGAAAAAAATAAAATAAAACACATGACTTAGGAATGTAACATGTTCTTTGTTATAATTTTCTTTTGCTTACAATAAAAGTTAGTGAAGCTTTTTTTATTTTCTACAAATAAAGATTTATGGTTTATTGTTCAAGATCTTTATTACAAAACTGTAAAATATTTTGTTTATAATCTAATGTTAGTTTGAATGAAGGGTAACTTCATAATCATAAATTTAAAAAAAAATTCTATAATAACATATCATTCGATAAGATTATTTAAGTTATTGGTATTAAATGGCTAGAAATTTATCGATTCAGGTCCCAAGATTTCATTAAATCATATCAGCTTTATACAGTTTAAATTACTTAATTTTATAAATTTTAAGCACAATTTTGTTTAAAAAAAAAATTACAATTCTTTACTTATCAAACTTATATAAAAATTATGAATTATGATAACATTGTATTGTAAACATGCAGTACTCCTTCACCAATGTTTTGTTCTCTCTGCTGCGTAAACATGGCTACTGACAAGCCTGTTCTGACCTATTGAAGAACATGCAATTGTAAAAATGAATTTATTAAACTGAACTAAACAGCTATAAAGATAGGAAATAGTATTTATTTCTCGGTTTGAGTGGGTTACCAGCCCACAAAACCAGGCAATGTGGAAAATGCTCAAGATAACTTCAAACGAATATTTTTACTCCACTGATAAGAGAAAAAGAATCGTGTGAACGTTATCAATGACTGTATATTTGGAAGAACCTTTCTACTGACTTCTTTTGAAGCAGGTGCCTCTTCCAGGCTGGAATGGCTTGCAGCCTTCTCGCCTCTGCCTCCTTCGCCAGCTGCTCCTCCATCTCCTTCCGAGCTTTCTCTGCTGCCTTCTTCGCTAGCATCTGCCTCTTCCATGGAGGGATCGGGTTGCCTGCTGCGTCTTTGTCAGGCATCTACATTTCACAAAATAATTAGTAAACATAATAAAGAAATTGGAAGTGAATATAATGCAAATTAATTTCATTAAAACAATTTTGAAACTAAAAATAAAGCAAAAAACTTGAATATCCATCCCTTGCAATAGCAGTAAGAACAAGCTTTTTAGGAACTGCTATTAATGGTAATTAATTTTACTCTAGGACTAAACTGTAATGTGCATTTGGTGATCAAATAAAACGCACAATACTTCAGCTTTTATGACTTCAAAGTAATTAACAATTACTACAATTACAATACTTCTTATGAAAATGGTGCAGGTGAATTTTCTGACGCCCAAAAGCTTTCTGGAAGATAATAAATATGCTAAATTCATTTCCATAATTTGACTAGATTATTTGTTTTGCACAGAGTTACAGAAAATACAAAATTAGTTATTCTGATGTTTGTATTGCTCTCTGAGATTTCTAATTATCAAACTAAAGTAATTAAAAAAACAAATAATTATTAATGAAAGGAAATACACACAGCATCACACCTGGAGATGCCATAGTAAATAGAGATACTATAGAGCATTTGAAATTATATCAAATAATGGGTTATTATCGGTTTTCATTAATATTGATTATTGGGTGGGAATTTCGTTAGATTGATAGTCACTTGAGTTGGCACTCTAGAGTATTACAAAACTTGGTTTGTTTGGGCTTAAAGCGTAAATAAATAATAATAACAAAAATGAATAAAGATAATATCATTATAAATAAACAAAGAAAAATATAAAGTTTATAAAAATAAAAATTATGTACATTTCTATATTTTATTAAATAACCTATGGGTTTTAAGGAAATTTATAACTGCTCAAAACTTTGTTATTACTCATTTTCTTTTTTTTTTTTAAGTAAAGGATCACTGTGAACCTAGTAGAATTTAGTTATGTCATTCTTTTCTTTTTTATCTACCGTCAAAGGCAAAATATTTCTATGTTATTAGTTATAATTACATATTTTTTACTTTGTAATTGAAACAAATATAATTTATATTATTTACAAAACAGTTAAAAAGATTTATAATAAAAAACAGTAAATTTAAAATAAACTTCTGTGGTTGGAATTTTAACAATTAGTAACTTTTAATTAAATTCTTTTGAATGGTGTTTGTGTGCTCTTGGTGCAATCCAAATGAAGTTGTTCATCTTTTGACTCTTTTAAAAACCATTAACAATAAATAAACAAGAAAGGTGGAAAAACAAATTATTTATAACACTGCTGTAGCGTAATGCATTATATTTCTGGTTGTTTGCCAGGTGTTTACTCAGGTGAGAAGAGAAGATCTATAGGCTTAATTTAATAGACTTATGCTCCATTAGAAAGACCATGAGAGTGGGCTCTGGCCTTCAAATACCGAAATACATTTAACGGTACTATTACTGTTGCAAGTTGTAGAATTTGGAGTGGACACTTTAATTTTAAATATTGAATAAGATATGGGTGTAGCTGGGAAGGAGAGGGAAGCAGTTACGCCTTCGTTCTAAATTTTAAAAATGAAAAATCAAATAGCAATGAATACAAACTACTGAAACATTGATTGACAACGATAGGCTAATTATTAGAACTTTGAACATTTTGAAAGAAATTAGTTACACTAAAAAGGATATCCCCTATTTAAAAAAGAAATGAAATAAAAAGTATTGAACCCATTTTGAGACAATTTTTTAGAGTTGACTAAATATTTGGAATTTGTCAGGTCTCGTTGATAAGATATGTGGTGAACAAAAAACGTATATGACTACATGTTGTGATATGAGAAAACAAATGAAATCTCTTCATTATAAAATAATAGTGCAAAACTTCAGAGGTTCATTATGGTATGATTTATTGTCTTCATGAAGATGGAACATCAAGTCATCAAAACATGGAAATAGTAAGTAAGAACCACAAAATGTTAATAAGAAATATCAAATTATATTTTTTTGATAAATATATTTTTATATTTGTCTCAAAATGTATTTTTTTAAAGCACACAATCAATTTGCATACAATTGATTTTTTTTTTTTTTATAAATATGGAAAACAATAAAAATACATCAATATGTACATATTTGATTTAAATTTTAGATGATTTTACAAATTAAAACATCAAAAAATCCACTTAATTTTAAATCAGTTAAATAAAAAATCCTTAAAAGTGTAATAGCAAATAGTTAATGAGAATTATATTAATACTAGTTGGCCTATGCAAAAAATTTACAGGAAATTTTGTTTAGTGAAGAAATAGTAAAACAATATGGAAATAAGTAGTTCCTATGTATTATGTAAGGAAGGAATTAATATTTTTTCCTTATTCGCTACAATATTCCATTAACAATAATAGACCAAAATATTTATACAAATTGCTTTGCTAGGACCTATTTTTAAAAGCTGACTGGAAAGATAATAAATGCAGTAGATTATTCTACTGCTAAATTCAATATCTTTAAACAGGAAGACATTATTAAGTGTACTAAAACTGATGGATTGTATCTTTTTTAATAATTGCCCGAATTTTATGATTTTTTTTTGTGCTGTAGGTTATTTAGTAATCTTTCTAATTATCATGGGTACAATCAAGAAAAAAATGCATACTTTTTGAGTTATTTGCAAATAAAGTTTCTTTTCCACCACAACTTTTTTCCAGAAATTTCAGGGGGATGGATATTTTTTACATTTCACTTACTATACTTTACTTACTATACTTCACTTTACTACTTCACTTTACTTTACTATACTTTACTTACTTTTTTTAATTTACTATTTTTCACATGTGAAGGAGAAGAATTTCTTCAAAATGAGTGGTCAATCATTGGATTTGATAAAGAATTGACGAAGTTATGGCGTACCGAGAAAAAAACACCTTTTAGAAATAATATATAGGATAACTATATTTTCATGTAATATTAATTTTAATTTATGACGGTAAACATATAAAACATTAAATTTTAAAAAGACAACTTTTTTTATAAATGCTAAATCAATATTAAAATATAACAACTTTCTTCATTGAAATCTTTTTAAGCCTAAAACTATTATCTTGTGCACAATAATAGGATAAATTAGGTAAATTATAAGTTGGCTGGATTTTGCAGAGACATCTTAAACTTTGAATCTTAACAAAAATGATCATGGGCTATTCTTTCTAGCTTTCTGTATGCAGCTCTGAAGCATATTTGTTGATTCGATCTACAAATCGGGTTTTTGGCCATTCATATGGTCTTTGTCAACTATTAAGGCATTTATTACTGTGTTCAGGCTTTTTGATGGATTGTTCCAAGCAGTATATCCTGCCCATCATTATCTCTTTGTCTTCATATTATAAGATATTGATTGACCACTCTCTTTAAGCAATTGTTTATTGATCCTTCTCAAAGCAAGTGTGCTGATCCCAAATTTCTCCTATTATTACACAGTGGATTTTCCTCTCAAATCTTACAATTAAAAAAAAAATATTGAGAAAAATTTAACTACACAAATTGCAAATGTTTGGCCTAAAGAATAATTTGATAGCAAAATTTATAATTTTTTTTTTACTTCCTTAAAAAGTGATTAATTGTATTAAATATATTTAATTATATGTTACATATATAAAGGGATAAGAATTACCTTTTCGACAAAATGGTCGACACTGAACTGCTTGGAAATCTCCGTGGCGATCTCTTTGCCTACCTTCTCCTCCTGCTTGGTCCTCTCCACTTTGAGCTTCTTGATGCCCGAAATATCTTTCGACATTTTCAGTTCAGCGATGAGGTCTTCTTTCTGTGCTAGGAATGGAGTGTCTGTACCTATGGAAGGCAACAGATCGTACATAAATTGATTGTTTTTACATTTCATCACAATAGTTTAAATAAGTAAATATCAGAATTTGTAAAATAATGCATCATTCACAACTTAAAGGACTTATAGATAAAATGTAACACATAAAATATTACCAAGCATTCGATAAATGATATTTTTATCTAATATTACCAGTGAATATTACTTAATTACTTATTATTGTGTATGAATTAAGATTACAACAGTTATACTTAATGTTATAAAGTTCTTGTTAGAATATTACCTTAATATGAATATAATTATTAAAGCATAGATAGATAAATAGAATATAGATAATTACATAATATTTTTGTAGCATTCTTTAAAGGTTGGGTTTAGTATTATGTTCTGTACTCCTATATTTTATAGGAGAAACAAAATAATTAGAATTACTATATATAAAAACATAATTTTAAAAATTGACTATACCAGTGTAAAATTCTTCTATCTATTCAAGTTTTGCTTATATTATACTAGGACATTGTGACAATTTAACTTGATAAAACATTTTTCTTACAATTTTACAGTTGCATCCTTGTTCCACTAGGGACAACTAGATAATAAAAAATCATCAAGTAATATAAATGTTTAGTTAAAACAATGCTTTAATAACTTTAAATGCTCTAAAAAATGTTTTAAAATTGAATAAAAGTGAATTAACAATAATCAAAAGGTATATTGTACCCAGAATATATTCTTTTGAATAAACGTATTCAAATGTTCCATCATTTGAATTAATACATCGATAGTTAAGAAATAATATATGTTAAGCACACCTTGTACGTTCAATATTATTAAATCAATATTAAATTCCTGACAGTATATTGACCTTCAGGAGGGATATATGATAACAATATTGATACAATAATACAGATCATAAAAGGGGACCATAATTTCTAAAAATGGAGATTTCAAGTTTTGATGTCATTGATCTCGTTGAATGAACTGTACTTCGTAGTCATGATACATGAGGGCGAAATTCGTGAACTAGAAATTTGTAAAATTTAGTACCTGATGAGTCATCGATGTTTGTGGAGTCGTCACTAAAAGAAGCTGGGAAACATTATTGTAACAAAATTGTGTGCTTAAATCATGAAAACACAACAAAAACAAGAACGATTTCAATATTTAATTGGGTTTTAAAACAGTTTATAATCCATACTATAAAGTATTCAGTTTCTTCTAGAAGATGCATCACTTCTTAAACTAGCGGATACAGGATTTAGGTTTTTTTTTTTGAGGTGGGGGTCTTCAGCCCGATAGGTTTTTTTTTTCATGTATATAACGATAATTACTTTGGAAAAAAAATAAACTAACTACCTATATGAAATGGTGTTTAAGTAATACTTGAAGTCCTATTAAATGTAATTACAGGGACAATAATACTTTAAAAGATAATTTGTTTCCATAAAACAGAGTTACATTTCACTATTTTGAGGAGGGCCTTCAGCCCAAAAGTCCCCCCTCCCCCAAGTAGATCCGCCTGTGACATCTTATTGTTAGTCAAGATAAAATTAAATATATAAACTAAAGGCAAATTAAAATTGTTAATGTATACAAAACAAATAGAAAATTTATGAATAAGTTTGATGTAGAATGCTGTCGAACCGATAATCTTAAAAGAATGTTTTCTCCGGAGGGTAAACAAAACAAAAACTGTAAACATTAAATTAAAGAAAAGTTGGAATTCGAGAAAGCTGCGGAGCTCTGTAACGAAAACGAAATTGGCCAGGTCGGACACAGAACTGACTCGATTAGGGCAACAACTAGGACGAGATGGTTGAAACAATTAATAAACTCTTCAACAGGTGAGCTATGTATTACCTACATCAAGAGGTGCCTCTACTTATGTACTTATGTACCGCTATGTACCAGTAGGTACTACTGGTATATGGCGGGGAAGAAGTCGTTGGCAGACTGTCTTTCAAGCAGCACCTCCAGGTGAACTGTGCGCAGGACACCGACGAGGGATCGGCTCGGAGTTAATGATCCTTGCAAAATTTATATTTTTATAAAGGACACCCCCAGGACATAGCAAACAGGTGCACCACCGCCCAAATTGAAGGCATTATTCATAATTAGGTTATATTTTTAGCTAGGCTGGCGCCCACTCGTAACGTTAACCTTCTCAGCAATTTCAATTTCGTTTTTAGAAATGTAATTTTAGCACTAGTGAGAGTCCGCACACCGTACAATTTTGACTAAATATAACCCAAGCAATCTATATATATATTGTGATATCGGAATCTATATTTTACGAAGTTGAGTTTTGGAACATATTACAGTGGATATAAAAACCTTGATAAGACAGCTAAATTGCGATTAAAGCAATTTGTTCCATACTGTTACAGAGATCCTATAGTATTTTTTAAAAATTAAATCCTATAACATCACAATTTAATGTAAATTGAGTTTATACTTGGGTAAGTTTCTAAACTCAGCATTAAGGCCATGTATCTGGTCATGTCCTCATTCAGCGAAACGATACCCTATTTTTAGCCGTTGCCCTTATAATGAAGAAATTTAAAATGTCATTTTAATATATATATATAAATTGAAAGTGGTCTACCAGACTAAAAAATGTATATTATTCAATATAGGCACATTCTGAGTTGCGTCTGACCTATTACCTAAAATAACACCAAATATCCAGTGTTCGAGTAAAATGTCAAACACCCGCATCACTAATCAATGCTAATAATGGTTTCAATTCCTTGATTTATTTCTTTTGTTTTGTTCTGTAAGCAATTTAATAACCTTTCAAAAGATTATATATAAAATTTACCATGAAACTTATACCTTTTGAGATACGCTAAAAACAATTCTATTCTTCATAACTTTCTTCTTTTTTTTTTACGGGAATGTATTTCATACATGAAAATTAAAAAGTATTTAAGAAGAAGATTGTAGGAAACTTTCATTAAATCTTCAGTTATGGCCCTACACTTTATGGAAGCATATCTTATATATTATTTCTCAAATATATATCCCTTTTCCGGCTCTCAGGAGTTTGACGAATGAGATGTCAATAGAAAGGGAATATCACGTAGAGTGCGCGAATACACTTTCGTTTTAATGATAAACTAACATACAATCTGATTTGACTTACTATTTTTTCCCTGAGAATTTGAGCCTTTTGTCTTTTGCCGTCATCAGATGTTTATAGCAATGATTAGAAGCTTTGTGTGTTTTTTTTGTATTCAAAGGGCTGTGACACGTTAAAATTTTATGCGATTATAATACTTTTCTTACATAGTAGCGGTAGGATAGTAAAAATGTGTTTACTGAAATGAGAACATACGTAACATACACAAAGGCATGTATAGATGCTTATGTTAATATCATATATACAACCACGTTAATGGTGGAGAGATAGTTGATTGTAGATAACATGGTTAGGCTATTAGCTAGAGGTGAGAGTCAAAGTGTGAAACACAAATAAAAATTAAAGAAATTGTTTTATTTTGTAATAACGTTTAGCCCTAAGTTTCAGTTCTTCAATCAGGGCTACAGTAGGGAGGATATAGACCGAATACTAAATAGGTAGGTTCTCTATATTCTCCGGATGTGTAGTCCTAATAAAACCCTAAACGATAAAATTAAACGCATTTTAAAAATTTTCTTTGTGTCTCATTGTGACTGCAATCTCCAGCTAACACCCCCAACCATGTCCCCTTGTATCATATTACCCTCAGCAAGACTAAGTTCTACTCCACGCCACAAGATTACAAACACATCAACTGACCTCTGTGCTCCTCCTCTTCGGCTCGCAACCTCTTCTTGGCCCTTATCCTCCGGAGTGCCTTGCCCAGGCCGAACCTCTTGCTCCCGAAGACCGGCATGCTGGATGATCGCCCACTGGCCGCCTCGCTCTGCTTCCCCCCCGAAGATCCCCCCTCGCTGGATAATCTGCCACTTTAATTAGCTCGGGTGAGCCCCCGACACGCTTCCCCCTATCTGACCCACTTTCCGGGGAAATCTTCCTCACCTTGACGCCTTTCTTCGGACCTCTTCATCCGTTTCCGCTCTGTACCAACCCTTGATGAGGATTTATAGCGGTGGGCAATCGTCCACTACACCGAGCTCTTAGTGCTCAACATTTATTGTAAAAGCAGTGATACTAATAATTCTATGCTTCCATCCTTCAATATCTCTTTTATCTGAGAGGAAGATTCCAGATCAACAATTGTTCCACGAAATCCTTTTGACTTTTCTAATTCTAATTTTCTGAAATAGCAAAGAAACTTCCCTATCTGTTATAGATGGAGAAAAGGACCTTTTCTTCATCTTAAAGGTTTTCCAGTTCACGAATCTTCAAGTCACTCATGTCGCTAAAGACTAATCAATGACGTTTGAATATATTTACTTTAGAATCGGTTCTCCAATGTTTTTTTTAACGACTCTTTTAGTGGAATAAAAAAAAAATAAAGTGTGTGCTTAGGCCACACGAAGGAATTGAAAACATCAACGCGTCGAGATTAATAATATGAAATATAAAATATAATTAATAGCTCATTATAAAGAGGATGAAATGATGAACATTTCTCTCGCTTACAATTTACTAGTTAGATTTTTAGTTTCTAAGGCAATTAATCGTACCCGCGTCATAGTATAATATAAGCAAAATTTGTATAGATAGAAGAATTTTACAATGGATACAATCAATTTTAAAAATTATGTTACTTATATATATATAAATACACATCTGTACCACTACAACTGAAGAATTTTGGGTTCAGTACTATAGAAGGAAGTACTGTTTCATGGTCAACGCAGATGATTTGACCGAGATCGACTCAACCGCCAGGTTTTCCTCCTAAACTAATTATTTAAGTAAGAGTAGCCACTTTATAAAGGCTAGGTGCGTCCCAGGCCGATCTCACGACCACAGGATCCTTTTGATGTATTCGTTTCCTTTTTCTTTTTACAAGTATTTTATATTTTTGTTATTATTTTATTAATATAAAATATAATATAAAATATAATATAAATTTTTTACTTAGATGTTTTCTTCTTGTTTCTTTTTTCTCAATTTGTATATAATAGTAAACATGTACAACTAGAGCCTTAATGTCCAATTTACTTGATTGTGGCAGATTGTATTATTATTTTTCCAATAAAAAGTATTATTTATCTGTGCAGATATTATAAATTTTCCAAATAGAAATATCTCTAAATTAACTTTACCCTACAATGTTGAAATTAGAATGTCATTCTGTCAAATGAAAGTATCATATATGTCCTTTAAATTGTCATATATGTCAAATTGAAATATGACCTAGTAAATTATCTTACACTAAAAAAAACTGTACCACTGCAATCAATAAAGTGTCTTGGATTCAGTACTTTTTAAGGAAGTATATAGAGTTATTTAAGGAGGTGATTGGATCGAGATCACGTTCAACTGTCAGGTTTTTTTTTTTAAACTAATTATTTAATTAAGAGTACCCACTTTATAGAAGCTAAATACGTCCAAGGACGGTCTTCCGACACCAGGATCGATTCACAGCTCCTAAAATAGAATAAATGATTATCTGCCATCAGACGGATTTGAACCTGAGATCTTGAGCTTTGGAAGTCAGTACCCTACCCACTGAGATACCCCGTTCCCCTTTATTATTATAATAAAATTTTATGACTTGCACTAAGGTCATTATCCCACCGAATTAGCGATTTGTGAATAGCTTAAGGAAGATTTTAGTAGATCAGAAGATGCAAGTAGATAAGATAGATAGTAGATATATCGCTATATAAGATATGAGGATACAATATCTATAGCTCTTATAGCCGCTACAGCACCGCAGGGGGGACCCACTACAGTTCTACACTCTACAGTCCCGACTGACCTAGTTTAGATATCTTAGAGCTATGTTCCGTTGTGTCCAGTCCTCTATGGATTGTGCTCCTATTGTCTCGCTTCTGGCTTCTGTCTCTTCTGTATACATCTTCCTTCTTGTCAGTCAGGTCATCTGCCACACTTCTGTTAGCTTTATCGTCTGCCATTAGCAGTACAACTCATGAATAGTCTTGAGTCGGGATCAACGCGTATACAAGCAGGTGATCAGACCCACGGATCTGCGAGGGGGCTTTGGGACAGAAGCCCTCCCCCTCCAAAATAGTAAAATATAACCATGTTCTATGGAAAAAATAATTCAAAAATACCTCTTAAAGTATTATTGTTCGTGTAATTACATTTAAAATTACTTATGGAATCACTTAAACTCCATTTCATGTAGGTAGTTAGTTTCCTTCTGTTTTTCCAAAGTAATTATCGTAATTTTTATGAAAAAAAAGGTTTCGGGCTGAAGCCCCCCCCCCAAAATTAAATCCTGGATCCACTAGTGATCAGATCTGAGTTTTTCTCGAACTCAATGAAATGGCTAGGTGAAAGCCAAGAGGATCTTTTAATGCGTCCATCACAGGTTAAACATCAGATTAATAAGAAGTAAGAAGACTGGTAAGAAGAACATACCTTTCTAATTGGTATTTATAATGTCATTGTAGTATCGACATTAGATACTTTAAAGAACAGAAGGCATTTTTATTATTTTAGTTATCAAAATATATACTATTGAATCAAGAATTTGTTTACTTAGATTTTAAAAAAATATTAGTTTAGCGTGTCAGTTAACTTCAACTAAAAGAATAATAAAAATTGTAGAAGTAGACTAAATATAAATTATTATTACTGTTACTAAGCTAATAATAAACTAACAATCAAAAAAAGTGGACAATGTTTTACTGAAGAATAGTATATTCATGGATATGTTAACTTTAGGCAAAAACAACTAGTTGAAAAGGCGTTATTAAATTATATTTTAACTAATTTTTCTTCACATTATGTAGAATGGTTTATGTAGCAGCTAATGTACATTTTATTTATTAAATTTTCCTTTAATTCCATTGACATATCAGTGGTTTATTGCAAAAAGTTACTGTACGATTTTGGTGGGAGTAGTATAAAGTTTTAAGCAGAAATATATATTTTGTGAATTAAAGATAACACAAACCTTATCACATGTCACAAATAGTTATACTAAGTCATAATAATAGATTTAAGGGGGAGGGGAGGAGAGTGGTTTAAGTCCCCAAAATAGGAGTCACTTTATTTCATTGGTCCATAGTTTTTTTTCTAATAGTCATTTTAGCCAAATACTACCAATAAATACCGTTATAAAAAAAACACATTAAATTATCAAGCAATTTAATTTTACAAATAGTTATTTAATGTCTTTTCGCAATAAACCGATGACAAGATTGTGAATTCTGAATTTATAAACTAAATAAATCGAGATTATAATCTAGGTAACTTAGAGAGATAATATAAAAACATACTCATTATTTTGCACAGTATTGCTAAGGTATGAAATATAATGAAATATGCTGTGGTTTTATATTCATATTATTATAGTATCATATGTACCCATATTACAATATTATCATAATAAATGGTCGACTAGCTAACTGGTACATTTATTACAATGTGCTTTCACTTGTTATAAACAATTTATTAAAGACCAAACCTGCGATTAGAAGAAGATAGCTTTGATACGGTGTGTTTGACTTTCCGACCCAGTTATATTTCCTTATCAGCAGTTGAGATATAATTATATTTAATTGTGCGGGCACATCACAACCGTTAAGGGTCCTACATCAATTATCATAACACTTCTAATAACCGAGTGAAAATCGAAATATGTTTCCGACAAAGGAAGATTTTTATTTCAAAGTCATTTTTGTTTTCATTGTGTAATGTATACTTTGAAAAACCCGTGACTGATAATTTCAACTTATACATTATTAAGCATTGGCGGATTCACGGTGGGGGGAGGAAGGGAGCCCAAAATGAAAAAATATTTTTTTTTTATTGGTTCATATATGTTCCTGAGTTAAATTCTTAAATAATCAAAATAATTATTATTTCTACAAACGCTTGTATTTGAGATCTCTTAATTTAGTAAAATGAAAGTAGACGTCAAGAGTTTTTTTTTTATTGAGCTGCCTTTAAGATCCACTTAAACATTATTTTATATAGTTACTTTCTGTTAAACAAAACTTCCAAAATTAAATTTTGGATCCACTTTTGCATGGAAATACTTAATAAATTTATTTTATCGTACTTGTCTGACAGAAGACCTGAAATAAAACATGCTACTAAAGACATACCTTCAAGATATAGAAGTGGTCTTTAAGGGCAGAAAAAACATATGATTATAACCTTAGGTAAGTTTACTTTACTTTAATAAGTTAATACATGACAGTTGATTTAAATATTAGACAAATCTATTTGATCAGAAACTAGTATCTAATCTTAGTACAGTAGTAGATGAAAATTGTGTGATGCGAGCACCAGATTTTATATTCTGTCGGTATCGAACCTTTGTCTAAAGAGACCATTGGCAACATGATAAACTGTCAGAAATATAAAAAATGATCCATGACCTGAATCCTAATTGGCGACGATTTATCCTGACCTAAGTTAGATAAATGGCCTTTATGGGTCCAATAATACTATAGTGTATATTATATAATACAATACTGTTTATAATATAATAGATTAAAAAACAGGTCCTTCTAGAGGTCTCTACCATGTTTCCCCTTCTAAGAAGCCGAGGTCCTACCGGAAGAAGAAGATAATTGTTTTGAAGCAAGTTCTGGTATAATTTATAAAAATAATACCGCAATGTAAAATAATATACAACATTACCAGCTCAAGTTAAGTTTTCCGTAGTTATTTTTCTAATAATACTTGCACGTATTTCAAAATAAATAGCATATAATTTAAAATAATTCGAGTCTTACCCATTCTTTCGTATATGTTTATTATTTTTAAACCTATGTATAAAATTAATGTTCGATATTCTACGTAATTTTAACAGAATTAAAAAAAAAAATACTTCGTTCGATCCTATATAATTTTTTTTGGCAATTAAAATTTTATTTCCTCGCGCGGGCTCATTACCGCGTATGGGGAGCGTCCCACGGGTGGCGGATGTGGGGATGGTCGGTGGAAATTCCTTGGAAGTTCCTCCCGGCTAAGTCCGATGGACTCGCTGACCAACAATGAGAGGGGCCCTCCAGACTTGCTGGAGAGAGGGGACCTCCAGACTTGCTGGAGGGAGGGGACCTCCAGACTTGCTGGAGGTAGGGGCCCACCAGACTTGCTGGAGGGTGTGACGTAGGATTGAACGCTCTACTCACATATCTTTAGTTCACCAAACACCACAAAAAGTCATGGATCTCCCTAAGGTAAAACGCTCATTATCCGGAGGTAAACTAGTCCCCCGTTCGGGTCTCCGAGTGGGGACTGCTTTAGGCAATTCATGGCGCAAGTTGAAATATAGGAATTTAAATATTGGTACGTGGAACGTAAGGAGTTTAAACACAGCAGGGGGGCTAAAATCGGTCGCGAATGAGGTAAATGGGTACAATTTGGATGTCGTGGCTCTGCAAGAGGTTCGCTGGCCAGGGGAGGGCTCGATGAGGGAAGGAAAGTACACTATTTGGTACGGAGGAAGCGGGAATCATTGTTTAGGTACCGGGTTTCTAATTAGGCGTAGATTACTATCCGCTTTGAGGGACGTACAATTCTTTAGTGATAGAATTTCGGTAGCTACATTTCAGGGACGTTGGTTTAAAATCGCATTAATAAACATACATTGTCCGACCGAAGAAAGTGACGATGAAGTCAAAAGTGAATTTTACGATAAACTCGAATGGGTTTATGATAAACTACCGCGAAACTACATGAAAATAATTGTAGGTGACGCGAACGCAAAGGTAGGAAGGGAAGAAGTTTATATTCCGACGATTGGTAAAGAAAGTTTGCACGAATATAGTAATGATAATGGGATCCGTCTGATAAACTTTGCCATCTCGAAAAACCTGATAATTAAAAGTACGACGTTTAAACACAAGGATATTCATAAATATACTTGGACATCACCGGATTCGCAAACACGAAATCAAATCGATCATGTCTTGATACAACACAGCTGGCAAAGCAGTATAATTAATGTACCGTCTTATCGCGGAGCAGAATGTGGGTCGGATCATGAATTAGTAATCGCGAAACTTCGACAAAAACTTAATATAAAAAAGAGAAAAGAAAACCGTTTCGATTTTGAGAATTTTAATTTGGAAAAATTAAAAAATCCATCAATTAGAAACCAATTTGAGCTAGATGTTAAGAATAGGTTTGAAGCTTTAGAGCTTCCTGACGAGGACCACGAGGATATTGACAAGTTATGGATAGAGATCAGAGATAATATTAAAGCGGTCGGTAACTCGTGCCTAGGAAAAAAGGAAACTAAGAATAACAAACCGTGGTTTGATGAAGATTGATTAAACATGTGTGAAAAAAGAAAAGCCGCTAAATTAAAAGCTCTAAATAATCCTAGCGAAGACAATCTGGAATACTTCCAAATCTCAAAGAACGAAACGACAAAATTGCTCAAAAATAAAAAAAGGGAGTATCTTAAAAATAAAATAATTGAAATAGAAACTAATAGAATCGAAAATAACGTAAGGGACATGTACAAAGGTATAAACAGGTCACGTAAATATGTAGGGCCCGTAACGTCTGGAATTAGGGATGATAATAACAATATTCTGACCGATCCGGTTGACATATTGAATAAGTTTAAGGACCACTTTGACAATATTTTAAATACGGTAAATTATGATCTGTGTCCTCCTTCTGAGTACCAGAGTGCTGAACCATTAATAGAAGGACCAAGTAAAGAGGAAGTTGAAGTAGCTATCGGAAAATTAAAATCATATAAAGCAGCGGGAATCGATAATATTCCTACTGAACTAATTAAGGCATGCGGGGAAGCTGGAGTTTCTAAAATACATCGGTTGGTTAAAAAGATCTGGGTGAACGAGAAATTATCTGAAGAATGGAAAGAATCTATTCTTATTCCGATTCACAAAAAGGGTCCGAGGACGACAAATACCTATCGAGGAATTTCACTCCTTCCGGTATGTTATAAAATATTCACTTTAATCTTAACCAGTCGAGTCACTGAATACGCCGAGGAAATTATCGGAGACTACCAATGCGGATTTAGACGGAATCGTTCGACTATTGATCAAATATTTTCTTTACGGCAAATATTAGAGAAAAAATTGGAGTATAACGGTATTGTTCACCAGCTGTATATAGATTTTAAAAAGGCTTACGATTCTATTGACCGCCAGAAACTGTATAATATTCTAATCGAGCAGGGGATTCCAAAAAAACTAGTAAATCTAGTCAGGATGTGCTTGACGGAGACACTCAATAAAGTTAGAATCGGTAATAATTTGTCCGAAAAATTTGAGGTTCGTTCGGGCTTAAAACAGGGGGATTCTCTTTCGCCTGTCCTGTTCAATTTGGCATTAAAACATGCCGTTAGGGAGGTAATGCGAACCGAGAAAGGGTTGGATCTGGGCGGGACAACATCCGTGCTGGGCTATGCTGATGATCTGGTACTGTTAAGCGAAGACGTTGAAACTATAAAACTAAATACGACAACGTTAATGAAAGCCGGTAAAGAACTAGGACTCGAAATAAACGTCAATAAAACCAAATATATGGTTAGCTGCAAAAATGGCGATACTACTGGAGATATCGATATAGATGGTAATATGTTTGAACAGGTAGATAAATTTAGGTATCTAGGTTCTACGATAACTAGAAAAAACGAAATTGAAGAAGAGATTAAGGTTAGACTGAAGGCGGGGAATGCTTGTTATTTTTCTGTGACAAAACTACTTAGTTCGCGCCTCTTGTCCCGAAACTTAAAAATTAGAATCTATAAAACAATTATCTTGCCTACAGTTCTTTATGGATGCGAAACTTGGTCGCTTACATTAAGGGATGAGCAGCGTCTTAAGGTTTTTGAAAATAAAGTATTGCGTAGAATATTCGGACCGAAGAAGGATGAGTTAACCGGAGAGTTCAGACGGTTACACAACGCCGAATTGCGTGAGCTGTATCCGGGTAATATAATTGAGATAATTTCATCGCGGCGAATCAAATGGGCTTGTAAAGTTGTTGGGCTTAGTAACGAGAGAATTCCTAAAAGGTTAATATTTGCTGTGCCGAATGGTAAGCGTCCGAGGGGTAGACCGAAGCAAAGGTGGGAAGATTGCATTAAAGCCGATCTGAAGGGACTGGGTTTGGACGGCGAACGGTGGAGGGAGGTGTGTAATAAGCGATTGGTGGTGTCGGCATCGAACCTTCGGGTTCGCTAAGCCTTATTATTATTATTATTAAAATTTTATTTGGGCCTGTCAACTTATGTTAACTATCAGCAACTGTGCTGGAAATATAAATATAATATAAATAATTATGTAATATAAATGACATGTCAAGCATGAGGAAGGAAAGTATTTAATAGCACCTCTTCCCTGACTTGTTTCAATTACTAAGGTTGTTTAAGGAAGGAGATCTCTCATCCTAAGCCTTTTTAGTCTCCTCCTCATGTTCTGAGGTATGTCAGCTATGGCCATGTCTCTTATTATATCCGTTTAAATTAGTATAAATTCGTTGGTAAATAGTCGTTATGTAGGTCAACCGTTGGTAGAGGAAGGTCAGTATGTAGAGTTTTGTTTGTCACGTATCAAGGTGCTTTTGTTATGAATCGCAATTATTTTGATTGGAAGGTTTGAAAACTTTGTAGGAGGGTATTTGTTTGGTTTTAAGTATGTATATATATATATTCAATTTCTACCTCAGTTTCAGTTTTGAAGATTTAGAGAAAAGAGAGTAAAGTATTTTGCGTCATTTTTACATGTGGACTCCATGTCAGCCTTTTGTCGAAGGTGAATCCAAGGTAGTACCGTGTTCGTTTAAGGAATTTGATTGTAGAGGGCAAGTGGTAATTTGTTTTTAAAGCTTCGGGACTTTAATCTCAAGCCCAAATCGTTTTAAATTAAAAAGAAAATGAGTTTCTAAGATATTTGAATCCATATATTCCATAAAACTCATTATCATTTGGTTTTCGACATCATTTTTTTGCTTTCCGCCTCTCCAACACGGCGTCGCGTAAAGATATAATTTTGAATAATAGCTCATTACAGAGAGGATGACATGCTGAACAATTCTCTCGCTTACAGTAAACAGATCGGATATTTGGTTTCTAAGATATTTTAATATGTCCGTGTCTGTTTGAGGTATTTGATTATTATCAATATAAACTAGAGGGCAGATGGTAATTTATTTTTTAAGTTTCAAGACTCAAATCTCAATTCCAAATCGTTCTAATCTTTTTAAATTAAAAAGAAAATTAGTTCCTAAGATATTTGAATTGATATCTTCAATAAAAGTAGTTATCAATTGGTTTTCGATACTATTTGTTCCCTTTTCACCTATCTGACACGGCTTTACATTAATATACAATTTTGAATATATGAGGATGGAATGATGAACATTTCCGTCGCTAACTATATGCAGGACTTTTTAGTTTTGGAGATATTTTAATCCATATGCAAAAACACATTAAATAGTCGACGAAAATTTTAACAAGTATCATTTCTGATCAAAAATTTTTATTACCTATACCTAATTTTTATTGGCTAGAGGTGCCTACCACCCGATGTGGGCGAAGGGCTGAGGTAGATGAAACTGCTAGAAATAGATGAATCTAGAACCAAATCTTAAAATATGAATTCGAAGTAACTTTATATTTATATTAATAAAGTTATTAAAGATGTATAGTAAACTTGTCGATACACAATAGAAAGTGGAGAGGACTGCCCAGCTCAATGAGCGAGTACTGAGTGGTATTACTACACCGCCATAGGCCTGTTGTTATACAATGGTCAGCTTATGTAAAAGTCTTCAGTAACAGAAAGCACTCTAATCAACAAGGGAACGCATTCACCTCTTTCAAGACATATCCTTCGTCCTCTAGCGTGTTGTATTCCTGTTCGAGGTAGTTGACCACGATAAGTCGGCAATGGTATTCAAATCGCATGGACCTTGTTAATACAACAGATTGAGTTCGAAACCCGCAATACAACCCTTTATTTACTTTCATATAGTGCCGAAACAGTGGGCTCACTCAGCCGTTGTAAAAAAAAAAGTTGATCAATTGTATTTTAAGAATATCTGTACCACTAAGCTAAAAATAAATAATAAGCAATTTTCATAATATCTTAAGAATTAATTTTCTTTTCAGCAATCTTTTTATTTTGTTTCGTTAACTTAAATATCGAATATCAGATATGTGAATAATGATAATAACAGGCCATGTCATTGATCTTGATGTTAATGTTTGAACGTTGCTAAAGGTAGTCTTCTATCCAACTTATTTGCCTTCTCCTACAAATATTACCGAGAATATTTGTTATAAACATGTCTCGAATGAATTTATTGGGGCTAAAATTACAGTTTGTAATATTTGATAGTTTGTAAAAGTTAAGTGTTCTTACGTTTAAGGTACAAACTTAAACATTTTGTTTACAAAAATTATATATATTTTTTAAATTATTATTTTACTTTTGTAAATTTTATATTTTCTCTATATATGGTGTGAATGTGTTCATTTATCACTATAATCATTGTCCACGAGACAGAATATTATATTTCTAAATAAAATAAAAATCAATCAATTTTTTGAAGTGAAAACTTCTTTACGTGAGTAAATTGATTGAGGCGTCAGATTCACGATGTGCAACGCTCGGGTAAAGACGCTGGAATCGACTAATTGATGAGTTCTTTCATTTCAATTATAATACCTCAAAAACTAAAAATCGGATCTGCTTATTGTTAGCAAAGGAAATGTTCATTATTTCATCCTCTCTGTAATGGGCTATTATTCAAAATTGTATCTTAACGCGGCGCCGTGTTAGGGAGGCGAAAGTGATAAATAGTGTCGAAAACCAAACGATAACAATGTTAGTTGAATATATGGATTAAAATATTTTAGATACTTAAAATCAGATCTGTATACTCCAAGCGATGGAATTCAACATTTCATCCTATTTATAATGAGCTAATATTTATAATTAATATTTCATATTATTAATCACGGGTTTTTTTATCGTATGTTCTGAAGCACACACCTCAGTTTTTATTTTTCGCAGTGTAATAGTGATTGTTTTATGTGTGATATAACAATTAGCTTACTGAATGATTTCAGTAATTTAGTCTAAGTACTTATTAACATTTAATGAAATACTCCTGTCAGAGGTCTGTTTACAGTACTGCACATTATCAACATAATCTCTTTCCAAAATATCGACAGTGAAAACCTCGTAAATTTGCAACAGTCACATCAGAGAGGTCTAACCTTTGTATAAAATCGTAATTTCCTCTCTTGTTTTTCTCTAACACAGTGAAAATAACACATAAGTTTGGAAACTTCTCTACAATTAGCCAATTTTATTGTAAGTTTCCTGTAAAATCATGTTAAATAGACTTACGAGTTTTCTCTTTTCACTGTCGACATGTTAATAACTACCTGGAATATTAGCTGAAGCTCGAACCAGGCCAATTGGTGACAGGTCTGTGGCGATAACTTGTGATTAAGGCACTTTACTTTAATATTAAGGTGACTTCATTTTATCTTTCACCGAGAGTCAGAGAAAGTGGAAGAGCCACCAAAACCGGGTCAGGGATTGAAATTATAATGTTAATAAATATATAAAATTTCAAAAAAGATTTTAAAAGCTTAACATGTTTTAAACATTATCTTTTCGCAAACTGCCATGGCAAACTTTGTAACACTTCTCCTATTTCATGTCGTTTTGCACTCCAGCATTGCTGTGGCAGACGGAAAGCGTCGGTAGCAAGTTCAGAACAATATCCATTCCGAAACCCTGACGAATCGCGTTCGAACGCGCGCGTGTGCTGACCCGCTTGCGCCCGCTCGACGATACGAACTGTAACATAACTCATAATTCATACGGTACGTTTTTAAAAAAAGTCTTAAATGTACTCCATTTCTTTATTCCTGTGTCTCATGACTTATATCATGATTTTCAGGAGTGCGTAGAGCACATTTTTTGAGGATTTTTAAGTGGAGAGGGACACATATTTAAGGGATTGCGAATGTTTGGAAGGAATCATATTTTGAATATTCAATTTTGGGGAAATTTCAAATCAGAGAACAAGGGAAAGACAAAACTACATTTTTTATAATTCTACTTTCGCTTGGTTGTTGAGTTCGGATGATGTGCGTCCCTGGTGGGTTTATTGTAAAAAGTAATTTAAGAACATTTCGTAAAATTAAATCACTAATTATTCTTTTATTTTCTAAATTTAAAATCAGAAAATTTATAATTTTGACGAACTTTCTGAATTTTTTCATCGATAAATAAGGTCGAAATAAAAACGACTTAAAAGTTTAACTCCGTCAAAAATATACTTAAAAAGGGAAGCTGCAATCAGTGGGTTACTGATTTCAACCAAATTTTTTTCGGTGGCAGTACATTGAAAAATGTTGGACACATGTCTCAGCGTTCGTTAAAAAGTATGTACAGTTTCAAACAAAATTTATATTATTTATTTTTGACTTTGTTTAACTCTAATTGTTAGGTTAGTATATCCTATAGAGCTCTACATGCCTTATAATTTAATTTTTCGAATTTCTAAAAATTCCTTTAATGATTTTCTGAAGTGCGAAAAACGATTATTAATTTTTTTTCTCCTAGAAAAATAATTACCTAAAACATACTTAAAAAATAATTGGAATTTTTTATTTAAAAAATATAAAATACTTATTCTTGAGCCTTCAAGGGCATTAAAAACGAATATAACTTGATTTTTCATAACAAAAATTTACCTGGCCTACTCTACTGGAAACAACTTTTGCTTTTTGTAATATAAGACACATTATATTTCATTTATAATACACGAGTCAATATTTGATTCTTAATGTGCACAGAAAAAATAAATCGTTTACATTTATCTACCTAAGCCCAAATGGACCTACGCTTCAAAAATTTATGGAACGGGCAAAACGACCCACATACGAAAACTAAAATGTTTTCAGTCCAAATTTTCAGAACTATAAATAATGCTGCATGGTACGTCACAATCATTATTTTACTTAAAGGCCTAAAAATACCAACAGTTAACGACCACATACGGACATACTACAAAAGATTTGACATACATACTAACACACTTATACAAAGTATGGCTACATTTAATATACGCGAAAAAAACACTTGGGAGGTACAAAAGAACCTGAATGCGGGATTTCCTCTCTTAGGAATATCTTAAAATCAAGACTGGAAGGGTTGCCGCTGGGCACTCCTCTTCCTCACGCCGATCAAGCCACTACCTTCCAACACGTGTGGGTGCAGAAACGCAGTAAAAAAAATTTCACTAATCGTAATACGTGATATTTCACAGCTGGTTAAAACGTTCTATCCTGTCATCCGATCTCAGATTAGAACAGTAGAGGTTTATCTTGCTCCATTTTGATTTGACATTATCATGTTTTATAAATATGAAATTTTTAGATATAGAATGCAATCTCGTCAATCCGAACATCACTAATCCGAACTACCAATATAAAAAAGAAAAATGAATGTGTAATTTTATGTATATAGTACATACAACTACATAGATGCATTCAATAAAACAGTTTTATCAACACCTTACGTCCTGAGGCTTAAATAATCTAATTAAAAAGACCAACTCCTTTTAGTTAAAATAAAATCCAAGCAATGTACATATTAAAATTTGGAAGCGTATTTATTTTTTCAATTTTATATTCACAGATAGAATTAACCATTTCATTAATTTAATCTTCATTGCGGAATTGTATTGTTATTACAACGGTAATTGCCAAAAAAACGAAAATTTCATATTATTTCACAAGAAAATAGTTTAAAAATATTTTTTTAAACAATGATTAATTATTATGTTAATTTATTTATAATTTTTGTTTTTAAATTGATTTGTTATTTATCTAGTGGCCTTTTTTACGTTCGGCAATCAGAGATTTTCGCTTATCCGAACCCCCTTGGATTTAATTAGTTCGGATCAGCGAGAGTCCACTGTTGATATACAATCCTTACAATATATTCATACATATGAAGGCGAGATCATAAGATAATTTACAAATATAAAAAACATTTTCTGTACTTTTTATGAAAAACTCAACTGCTATTTTGGTATTTTTTTACTGATTTGTTTTTCGGTTGATATAGGATAGATAGTATGTCTATATGTCGTCCACATCATCTTATTTTAAAGTTCACTTTAATAGTTAGAAGTTATGATACAATTTTTGTTTCCAGTATGAGTATAACCATAAATCAAGAGATATATAAGAGTATAAATATAGCTGAGTTCTGGGTTATTGTTGTCCTATAAGTGAATTATAAACAAAAAAATAGGAAAGTTCGACTCAATAAACTGTAATTGCTTTCTTAAGTAACAGTGAAAATGGAACCATTTCAGCAAAACTGTCCCCTCTGGGTCAATTGTCGAGTATATTTATCATTCCCGAATATCCATAACAATCCTTCGCGAGAATTAATCGTGATTGATAGCAAACATTTTAATATGTATAATAATCACTATTGTGTTGTTTATTATTGGGAATTACTAAGGACAGGGAGGTATATTCGAATTGGGTTAAAGCAACAGAACTTACTACGAAATGTTAATTTTGTTTTATATCCTGTACATTTTTTTATGAATACATTGAATGTATAAATTATCAGTTTGGAATATTCCAAATAATAAAGTGCTGATTCACTAAAATATAAGCAAACAATTAATTAATCCTTCTACGTTTCTTCAATTCACCATAATCAGTATAGAAACAACCTATATTGAAATATGGCGGTCTAATACCACGCATCTCACATCATCAGTCAAAAAGACATAAAAAGAGCTGATGAAGGTTATAACCTAACAGCTGATTAGAAAAATTAGGAAATAATGCACGAACTATTCAAAATCATAAAGAAAGAAATTCAAATTACAAAAAAAAAAATAAAATAAAAAAACGACATTAATAAATAAATAAGAAATTAAATGAAAGTCAATATAATAATTAGTTTGGAAAGGTACTTTGAACTTTGCGTAGGTTTAGGATTTTTTGTTGATAAGAAGACTTGTAATAGAATTTTGATTTTTATTTCCAAAGGTTGGGCGTTTTGGACAAGTATCATAAATCTAACCATTGCCTCTTTTATTCGATATTTCTATTGATTAGCTGTTTGTGTATATTCATTTTCTCTTGTATTTATTTATTTTCCTTTTTTTATTATTGGTTTAATTTCACAAAACAAGTCTTTTAGTACAGTGAGAGTAAAAAGTATTTGCACACCTCATTTTTCCGTTACGTAATGAATTAAAATATTTTAAAAAATCATTTGAACTTACCCACTTATCCTACCCACCCGGACTAACGACTCACTTGGAATCCTCATACCAGACTGAAACGACTAAAACTCCCGACGTTTTCGACTATTACGGCACTTACTGGACAAAGCTCTTAATTTCCGACTATTTATAAAAGACTCATATATTACTATTATAAAGCCTATTTGGACTTATATTATACATTATATTATATTAATGTGCCATATGTTTCCGATTTAGTTCAATCCAGACACCTATTCTTCCATAATTAACTTCTGAACCATCCGAACCCTCTTGTTTCTTACCTTGCTTCCTCTTCTATTCCTGACAACCCTGTTAGGTGTCTGAAAAGAAGATGGCCTCGGAACCTTCTGATAAAGAACTATAATTGGAGTGCTATCAATGAGGAGTTTCTCTTCATGTTGTACATGTAATGATACTAATTTCATATTTACTTGTTGTATTTTTCATTTAATAAAATTGTAAATTTCAATAAATAAAAAAAAAAAAAGAGTTTACCCAATAAAAAATACAATTAAATAATAGTACATATCCAATTAAAAACTTAAATAGTTATAAAAAATATTTAAAAATAATGCAAACGCCAGAACAAAGTATTTGTTTGGTTGCTTGATTAAAATTATTTTCTTTACTATTAGTATTCTAAAATATTTAAATCGGGTAATATATATGTATTTGTAACTGTCTGATAATACAAAAAAATAGTGAACTGAGTTCTGCCACTCACGAGAGAGTAATTTTATAATATCTATAATTATTATTATAAATATATTATTATTATAAATATATTATTATTAAAATACAACATATTTAAAATAAAATTAACTTCTTTAATTAATTGAAATTAAGAAAAGCTTTAAGCTTGATGACACTCGTGTCATCGGAACGGAGCAGTGTCCATTAACATCGATTAATCTTTTTTTTTATTTTGTCTCCCCTTCCTCGCCTTTTAGGCTATACGAATTTTTCTGGGGAGGGGGGATGGGCGGGGGATTATGCCGAGTTGAAAGTCCCACCAAGCACAGGGATTTGAACTTAAAATCATTCGGTTTATCCTCAGGTATACACAACGTATTAGCCCGCTGGGTCATCGCATTCTCAAACTGCGATTAATCTGTAAGCGAAGAAGCTAGTTGCCATTATAAATGAAAACAGGAAAAAAAGCATTTTGTAGCCGACCTAATAGAATACTATTTTTCCTCACGGATAAACGTATAACTATGATTTGCCTTATCTTGATGAGGTTGCGGTGATAATACATATTTACTATAAACAGTGACATATAACTATAAATATAGTTTACGCTGAAGTAATAAGTTTACTTTAAATTGTTTAAAACATACCTACTCGGATTGTAAAAAATTGGTTAGCTTAAAGCCATCAAACTGAAGACGAGGTCTGTCAACTGAGATTTTTTTTGTTAAAGTGTTGTTTTATTTTTCACTTAATTTCGAATGTTTTGCATTTGTCATTTGTTATGTACCCATTCGAAACAGACATACATAATCAAAATGATGGAAGACAGCTTGCGCCCCTTCCACTTCTGGGCACCCTTGGCCCTTTTCATAGAAATTGCATTACATATTTCTTTTGATTTTTATGTTGATAACATCTATTCCATTGAATGTTTTTGTTTTTATTTACTTATTTAGGTTAAAAGAAAACTTAAAGAATGTTTCTCAGTTCAGTTTTAACTAATGCCAGGATAAAAGCTAAGTATGAACGGTTTCAAAAAACTGTCCTCGTTAGAAAATATTAAAATTGAGACGTTACACGAAGTGAAGGAATTTTCACAGGAAATAGTAGCGAGGATAGGGTACACCAATCAACGGTATTCATAGTTTTGCGAAAAATCTTTGTTAGGGCAACATTGAGCAAAAGAAACGCACTGAGAGGAGAAAAAAAACAATTTGTCCACTTAATGGTGCAATTGTTTTTTGAATATAGTTTTAAACTGGTAAAGAAATATCCGGAGATCTTGCAGATGGCAATATGATAAATAATTTTTTTTTTATTGAAATTTACTACTGTATACATATATACAACTATTAAATCTGTTATACGAATATTTAACATAAGTACTTGTGAAGACCACCCATCGGTAATAATTCAAAGATAAAATTTATTTATTAGGTCCCTTGGCCATCTTCTTTTCAGACGCGTATTGTTTTGGATGATAGGTTATGAACTAGAGAGTTAGAGTGGCCAAAGAGTTTGGAATTAAAACAAGAATATCTTGTTCCAGCCAAGTCTTCCACAAGAGGAACGTTGAAGTCTTAATGGATAATTTTATTTATAACATATTAAGGAGCGTTTAGGATTTTACGGAGGATTATGGTAAATCAAATTTAATAAAATTTTTACTTCTAGGACCACGACTGTACATACATCAACTAAAGGTAAGCTGATGTCAAGAAAAAAATATTCGTAAAAGCATGATTGTGTCTGTAAGTACCATTTTAATTTTTTTTTATATGAATTAAAGGAAAACATAATCTCATGTAGTTCCTTTATTTTCTTTCAAAGTAATTACCGATATAAATAAAAAATTAAAATAAATATAAAAAAAATTATGGAATAAAAGTTGATGTAGGGGTGGTTGACCGTGATTTAATATGAGAAGTAGTTGATCTGGGGGTGCGGTCAAATAAATACTAAATTATACAAATAGTATTATTTAATTTTTCCAACAATTTAAATAATGCTAGGCAATATTAAATAATACTACTAATACTGGGCAAAATTAAATAATACTGTTTGTATAATTTAGTATTTATTTGACCGCAATCCTTCCCCCCCCTCCTCCCCCCGATCAACTCCTTTTCATATAAAATAAAGGAGTCTTTAAAAAAAAAAAAAAAAATAAAAAATAAATAAATAAACTTAAAACTGAATCCGCTCCTACATAGAACAAAATGATCATTAAAGGAAAGTTTCAAAGATATGTTTAATTAAGAAATAATTATAGAGGATTAATCTAATTAATTAATTATTACAATTAAAGTACTCACCAGCTAAGGACTGTGGAGGACAGGACATGGTCTTGGCCGCCTTGGTCCTGCGGAGCTGCACACTGGCGATGTCCTGGATGGTGATGGTGGAGAGGGGCTGGGCCGGGGGTGGCGGGGGCAGCGGGGGGGCGGGGGGCGACGGCTCGTCCTGGGGGGGCGCCGCCTGCAGGCTCCTGAGGTACTCCGACGGCTTGATGAGGCCCTCCGGGTCCAGAGGCGAAGGGAACTTGGGCGGGATGAAGGGCAGCACCATCTGCTTGTTGACCAGGTGTCCCAGCTGTGGGCCGCTTCCATCGCCTAGTTAGCAATCGAACAAGAGTAAACGATAACAATCGATATATTGATCGCAAAACAAGTGGCATTTCATAACCTATAATAATTAACAACTTTGATGACTTTTATCTTAGTAAAATCAAAAAATTGTGCTCTTAGTGTAACTGAATATGATAAATAAAATAGTGTGTGTCATTTGATAAATTCAAGGTGTTTATTATAGACAAATAAGATCGATATTCGCAAAAATATAATTGAAAATTAACCTTATTTTTTAAATTTTTTTAATTAAACTTATTTATTGAGAGATATAACAATCTGTCACAATTAAGGACATTTATAATAGCTTTCAAAGAGCACATTCACACTCCATTCACAATAAATAAAAATAAATAATACAGAAAAATAATACTAATAAAAGTAAATGTATATAAACTAAACTAAACAAAAATGATCAAATATAGCCATGTTTTATTAAAAAAAATATTTAAAAAAGTATTATTATTTTAATTGGACCTCAAGAATCACTTTTTTACGCAGGTAGTTTCTTTCTCATTCTTCGAAAGTAATTATCATAATATATATAAACCTTTCGTGCTGAAACACTCCTCACGAAATTAATTCCTGGATCTGTTAGTAATTCTACGAATATACCAATAAGTAGATTTAGTCAAAATATTTCAATAATGGCCGACACAGCTAATGGCTGAGCAATAATGGCTGAGCTGGGGGCTGACCCTATGGTTTTGTTAGCTGCTTATCTACTACATTAAAAAGGTTTGGGCTATTTGAAATATCAAAGGAAAGCTCGATGAATATCAAAATAGAAGAAACTTTAACGACCGCCGAGGAGTAGAGGGTGTAATGCCGCCCTACGACAAAACTTGCACCAATAAGGAAACTTGGAAAAAGCAAAGGAGAAAAAATTATAAAAAATATTTTTGGATAGAGAGTGACAGTCAGTCAGGGAGGCAATGCGAGGGAAATATAATAACAATAATAAGGAGCTAAAATAACCAAATTTTATAATTTTCTTATTACTACTGAAACTTCTATGAATGTTTTAGATTGTCAAGTTCAGAAGGGTTAAGTGATATCGGAACCGAACCTCTGAGTTCACTTTACAGTTAAAATTATTTTTTATATCCGACAAATTAAAATGCGAATTTGACATTTTCTAAAAATATATAACAATTAATATATAACAAAAAAAAATGTGTTTATCATTAAGTACACTACTATTATTTAAGAGGATATACTGGATACTGAAATGTAGATATTTTTATTCCTATGAGTTAAAAGAAAGGAAAGTTAATTTTTTTACGGATAAAAAGAAATGGAACAAGATTTTTTATGATACCTGTTTTTCGTAATATACAGCTTTATAAAATTTATGGAAACTGGACAAGTTATAAACCGGTCCTCGAAAAACAAATTTTATAAAGGTTCTTAAAAGTGAAAAGGAAAGCTTTTTAATTTAAATTTTTATCTGTTTTTATCATTAATTGAATGACATTGAAAATCAAATATACTAAACTTACCAACGTGAAAATCAATACTTTCGAGGAAAGAAAAATATCTAACATTCTTTTCTGTATAACATTGCCTTCCATAATTTTATTTTTTTTATCAAAATTACACATTCTAACTAAACAGGATACTGATTTTTTAGCTATGTTAGGCTTCCATTATTAATAAATATTTTTCTTTATTATTCATTTGCGCATATAATTACTGTTCTGCAGGGGTGACGAAAGCGACTACTAACTTTAGAAGAAAACGACAACTCAAAGTTTTCGAAAATGAATTCTTGAGAAAAAATTTAATCAAGAATAAATTCTAGAGTATTTAGACCGATAAATAACTGGTGAAAGAGTAAATAACACTGTCATTTGTTTATATACCAGTTCATTTTTCATTAGCTCACGTTTCGGAATAATACTAGAAATTAGTGGGCGGGGTGCCCGAACGGCTAACGCGTGTGCAAAGCTCCGTGAGTTGCCCGGCAACCTAATAATCGAAGTTTGAGATAGTAAAATAATTACAAGTTCAAATTCCGGTGGGACTTATACGGCATAATTCTTTCACCCCTTTCTCTACCGACCCGGCACTGTAAAAATCCCGTTTGGCATAAAAGACAAGGAAGAGGAGAAAAAAAAAAAAAAATAAATTATAGGAATATATGAAAAATAAAGTGTTTTATTGGTGGCAGCAATGGCAATATCCCTAACGTATTAACCTACTGCTACCGAAATCCTGTTTGGCAGAAATCTCTGGGAGACGTAAAAAAAAAAAAAAAAAAAAAAGAAGAAGAATGTATAGAAATTGGAAGACCTTGATGTAAGAATCAGGTAAATCCATATTCAATAAATAAAAATTTTTGGTGACAGATATGAAATAAAAGACAAAATTTCATTATATGCTATGGATAAATTAGATAGTTGAAATATGAACAGTGGACTGAAAATCGACTAGGCTTCTGCAACAACGGTTAATCGAGTTTCTATTCGCCGAATCTGTAGCCTTTCCCATATTATTTACCACACACAAGAGAACTGATGTCACATTTATAACCGTTTTTTTTTTACAATTAGAAACTGTGTTATTGCCTAGAAATAGAAAAAAAAAAAAGTAGAGTTCTCTATTTAGTCCTGGAGCCAATGCCCAAAAATCGACCTAATCACAGGCGAAGGTTTGATAGTAAATTACGAAAATAAATATTATTCTGAGTATTACGAACCTTGTCTGCCGTTCCAGAGCCGCTGCTTTCAAAAATGGCGACTAATTTGAAGAATATTAGGCCAGTAATTTAAGGATCGAAACGGGCAATCCATAGTAAAAAATGTGAGAATTTTGATAGTGGATATGTCGAAAGATACAGAATTTCATAAAGAAATAACGAATCCCGATTCCAGAAATATAATTGGCCTACAATAAAAAATTCAGTACTCAGTGGTCCCAAATTTGAGGTTCTATAACTTTGATTCTTTATGTTTTTCCTCTTAGGGAACGTATTTGCAAGCTATAGCGCCTTATAGTAATTTGTCTCAGTTTTTGACGAATTTGGCAAAAATCAGATTTTATACCTTACCACGTAACCAAATTATTAAGTTTATGTACTCATTCGACGCACAATTTAACGGAACGGCAGACAAAGTTCTTTTTTCTCAGAATAACATAAACTTTCGTAATTTACAATCTAACCTTCGCCTGCGATCAGGTCGATTTTTGGGCCCCGGCTCCAGAGCTAATTGTATCAAGACTTTATTGTATTAAAAAATAAGGAACATTTTTAATCTATTTATCTTATATTAGAAATAAAAATTTGTTATTGAAGTAAGCTAAATAGTTGGAGTCTATTCTTATTTCCAGATATAGCTAATTTAATGCTTGACTAATAAAGATACTTGTATTATTAGATATCGTTGTATCTTTATTCCCTGGGAGATAAAAGGTCTATA
The DNA here is from genome assembly GCA_928085145.1 of Nezara viridula. Lineage (NCBI taxonomy): Eukaryota > Metazoa > Arthropoda > Insecta > Hemiptera > Pentatomidae > Nezara > Nezara viridula. The sequence goes on from OV725082.1 coordinate 140,656,496, forward strand.
TTTTTTATCGAAGGATAAGTTCCTAACCGAACTGTAGATAGCCAGTTATCGATTGTCCTATTGCCGCTTTTCTTATTTTAAATAATTTAACTAAATAATGAGAAAAAAGTATTTATTGCAATAAACTGTTTTTTTTCTTCAATTTTAAAATTCACATATAAGTTTAATTGAATAAAAACTACTTAATATAGACACAGTTTATTTGCTTAAATCATATACCAGGCTGACATGAACATGAGAATTGAATTTTATCAAACATATTTTATTTCGCTGTATTTTTTATAAGCTGTATTGATTATGCTGTATAAGTATAAAATAATTTATACTTTGTTGGGAACATAAGTAACTCGATTCTTTTTACAGTAAATTGTTTGATTTTCCAGGCATATTAGAAAAAGAATTCAAAAGCTTGTAGATGGGTATTAAAGTTTTGGGCTCAAAAATGTTCATAAATATAAACGCAAAAAAGAACTGTACTATTTTATTCAGCATTATTTTATTTTTAAATTAAGTTAAAAAAATAAAGTAAATTGTAGTATAACTTTTGTCAGGAAGGATTTTTACTAAAGAATTGAAAAAGAAATTCTAATTAGAGTGAGAATAGTTTCTTCACAAAGTTCTAATGGTCAAAAGTAGTTTAAGGTTTAAAGACGGTTTATTAAAAAAAAAAAAGCTAAAGTGTGTGTTTTAGACCACGCGATAGAAGTGAAAAAATCAACAAGGCTAGATTAATAATATGAAATATAAATTATAAATAATAGCTCATTACAAATAAGATGAAATATTGAACCTCTCTTTCAGTGAACAGATCCGATTTTAAGTATCTAAGATACGTTAATCCATATCTTCAACTTACCTCGTTATGGTCCGGTTTTCGACACTATTTTTTCCTATTCGCCTCTCTAACACGGCGTCGCGTTAAGATATAATTTTGAGTTATTATAGCCTATTAAAGAGAGGATGAATTGATGAACAATCTCCTCGCTTAGAGTATGCAGGCACATTTTTAGTTTCTGAGATATTTTAAACCATATATAAAAACATTTTAATTATTCGACTCCAGCCGACTTTACCCGAGCGTTAAAACTTAGAAAATCTGACGGATCAATCTAATTCACTCTTCACAAAAAAGTGGTAAACCGCCTAATGAGGTTTTCACTTATTAAATATTTTACCTCTGATTCAATATTAATTATTTCAAAATGCAGTTAAAACATTGTTGCAGGCAAAATGAATAAAACTGAAAGCGGCTTATTTAATGACAAAAAAAAAACAAACATTCAATCTTAAAAAATGATTGAAGTTAGAAGCACCAACAATTTCATTTTAACCAACAATCTTAAGCACTTTCAAGAAAACATCCCTCTTGCTATAATTGATAGGAAGGAGTACAGGCGAATCTACAAGGGGAAGGGGTCTTTCGGGCTGAAGCCTCCCTCCTCACCCCAAAATGGTATAATATAACCATGTTTAATGAAAAAATATTATCTCTAAAAGTATTATTGTTCGTCTAATTACATTTAATAGGATTTAAAGAATCACCTAAACGCCATTTCATATTGTTGGTAGTTAGTTTCTTTCTTTCTTCCGAAGTAATCATTCTAATATATACATACAAAAAAAAAACTTTCGGGCTGAAGCCCCCCCCCTCCAAAAAATTAAATTCTGGATCCGTTAGTGATTAGGAGTTAGCCAAGAAGAAGAAGCTGTCAAAGAGCAGGATATGTCGACATGTTGTTATACCAGGCTTTCACTCATATTCATTAATGTTTATGAATATGCATTTGATGTATTCTCGACGGAGACACAGATCAAGCCACCGTAATATGCGTGTTGTCATGTTGATTACATTACAATTACCGGGGATTAGGGAACTGTTTTGAATTGACAATTTTTTTTAATTCTATCATAATTATTACATATATTTAATTCTTTTTACAAAAAAATAGTAAAAAAAAACACCAAAGTAAATAAAGCATAAACTTTTACTTTTTTAAAAATTTATTGTTTTGTTTTTTCTTAGCCCGTTTCATAGTTTGTTATTTTAAGGTCTCAAAATTTTTCGAGACTTTTCAAAAAAGATTATGTCCTACATTTTTGCAGTTTAAGTAGGTTTATGTTTTTATAATAATTTATGTTATTTCATTATTTCTAATTTCTAATTAGGCGATGGGATCACCCTTTTTTAGTGATGAAATTTTTTTTTTTATTTTCATTTCATTTCATATACGAAATATATAGTAAGAATAAGTATTACTTATAGGAGGTTTCAACATAAATACACATTTTATCGTCTTCTAAATCCAAATAACCAAGTGTCGATAAAAGGTCTTTGTGTGCATGTCAATAGCTCAAAAAAGATCTGTATTAAATAATTGCAAAATATGAAATTATTAGAAACTAAATTTACATATTTAAGATATTTATGGGATTTGTTTGGATGCTACTGCATTTTCCCCTGTTAAAATTGGCTTACCGGAAGTACAACTTTATTTAATCTTTTTAGGTATTTGGCAGTAGTTAAGTCTTATTCTAATTGAAATATTTCGACAGCGGTTGAGTCTCGAATTTTAAAAATTCCTTCCTCTAAAGTCCTAGATTTGGTTTGTTTAAATTAAAAGATTATTTCTTATTGTAGGTACTAATAAAAAATGGATGAATATAAACTGTGAAAGAATTTGATAATTAAAAAAAAAAAATGAAAAACTGAGATGAGGATTTTAGCTAAAGTAATATCTACTATAATAATAAAGTCGAAGTAGGTAGTTGAAAGTCACGTAAACCTTATGACTAATAATTTTTTCTTTTGGAATTATTTCAATTTTTTTTCTCCCCTTCCTCTTTTTTTTAGGCTATACTGCTTTTTTCAGGTCCAGGGGAGAGGGCGAGGGAATTACGCCAGAGTTCAAGTCTCCGCACTTAGATTTGAACTCGCTAACTTCGGTTAATTACAAGTTGTTTTGTTAGCCCGCTCGGTTAACTCGCCATCAAATTTTTCCAAGCTTACAAACCAGATACATAAGAGCGGTGGGAATAAAAGCAGGGATAAAATTTAGCTTATCCCTCCTGGAAAAATCCTGGCTCTCTCCTGATTATGTATTTTATATTATAAATACATACATATAACTTTATAAATATATATGCATATTAAAGGTGAATGAACTGTCTTATAAATCTCTAGCAGGATAAATAAACAAGGAATTACATTTATTCAGCTAGTTAAATAATCTCGTATTTTACTATAATCTTCTCTAAATCCTTTTCCTTATCTGCTATTGCCTCTTGTATATATTGGGATTTATTGTTTTAGCAGTGTCACAAAGGATTACAGCTGTAGTACACGAAACATATAAACCACTTTCCTTTTATAAACCACTCTTCTACGACGATTACAGGTGTAACATGGCTGAGTGAGCCCAGATGAAGCGACCTCCTGACGGAACAGAGGACGAGGTTTCATCCTCTCCAGCCAGGCGTGCCCTCAGGGTCTGCCGATGTGTCATTAGTGGGGAAATTGGATGTGCCGAAGAAAGTGGAGAAAATGTGATCCTTGGTGCTCAATGATATAGGGGGTGGAGTGGAGGGTTCGAATCCGGCTGCGGCAGAACTTTATTTTGTCATAATGTAGGCCCTTTATCGACCATGGAACATGTAAGTAACTCAATAAGTATATATTAAGTGGTTAGATATCTAGATATAGATAGCCCTCAAGTTGCACTAAATATCTTGTGGTTGTTGACCACACCACCTCAAGAAACAATATGCGTTTAATAAGTATTAAACTGGAGACTTTCGATTGTGTTAGAAGAATGATATTAGACCATTTAATATTTATTTGAGCTTAACTTGTTTATTAATGTACGTCACTTGTAGCAGGAAGGGCAGATTATCTTAGTGGTGAACAACCTATGATATCCAGATCCCTTATTAGTCAGAAATATTCAATTGAATATCAAATTTCGATATTTATAATCAAATTTCCAACGGAGCGATTAGGAATACTACTAATACTTGGAGGAGAACAAATAAAGAAGAGCTTATTAGTCAATCAATATCTCCGGATACGAAGGCAAGAAGGTTAGACTTATAAGAACAATGAATGCCCAAATGATACACAGAAGGCAAGTGACCACATGGACAGATCGAGCCAACAAAGATGCAATGGAGCTGCGTGCAAATAACTGGAAAGAAATAGCCCAAGACAGGCAGAGATGGAGCAGGCTGATTAAGGCAGCAAATCTGGTCGTGGATTTCAATGTATAACTTAAGGAACATCAAGAGAATTTTGTTTTTTTAAGATACATAATAAGTGAAAATTTTATTAACCCATAATTATTTATTTTAGATAGTTAGCCAATTATTTAATTTTTTTTTTTTATCTTTCTTTTCCAACGAATGCGTCCAATCACGGCTAATGTCCTAAGAACAAGCTCCAACATATGAAATAATTTAAGGTTCAATGGTTTCCAGGTCATGTGGGTTTGTATGGGAATGGACGATCTGATATAATAGCAAAACGGGGTTCTGGAAGGGCGGAAAATGCGAAGTTGCCTTTACAGGAAATTTGTGAAAAAACACTTTATTAGTGAATGGCAAAGATCATTTTACTATCCAACTTAACATCTCTCTACACCCATGGTTCTCTAATACTTGCGTTAAGTTGAGTAGATAAGAAGTAGCCTTACTTACAAGATCAAGAATTAATCTTGGTCGTCGCGGCTTGACATTAATTAAAGTTGAAAAAAAATGGTAAATGTTAGACATGTAACTCCATCGAGGTCCCATTGCACATTATTTTAGAATTCAATAGATAACTATCAGATTAAATACACCCTCGTCCAAAACAACAGCACTTTCCTCCAAGGGTTGGCTGATTTAGATAGCTACACCATTAAGGCATTGTGCAAATTTATTTAAGAATCCAAAATAGATTTTTAAAAATAAATAAATCAATAATAATAATAATGTACATCCATATCTCCATTTTTTGTAATATGACAATAGGGACAACTTCATTGGGAGTCTTGGGCCGACTGAAGGAGAGGGGATGGAAACATATACAATAACAAGTTTTTTTTTTTTAAATGATTAACCATAATATATATCAAATTAGTAATTACAATATTATTATTATTACGAACCGTATTATTAACGTACTAATGAACTACAAATCCAAGGACCGTGACAGCTATATTCGTGCTTGCTCCCGCTAGCTTCACTAATAGCGACCTCTTGATGAATATATTGGCTTCACATCAGTGATTTACTTTAATTTTTTAATAAACCACCGAGGAACATGGTTTTTCCAATAATAATAATTCCATTATGGGACATTATTAAGTGCCCAGCTGATCCAAATCAAGCTGCTTGGTGGACTACTATATTGACATAAACCGCCTAAATTTATTTAGGGATATAGTCTGTGGTACAGACCTCTTTTTATCGAACATTATTAACATCCGGCTGAAACTTTTTTATTAGTTTCATCTCACCGTAACCTACAACTATTTTAATTACGAAAATTCTTTGAATTGGGACGTTTTCAATCTGAAGGGGGACAAACTTTGTCTGTTTAATTTGGTACTAAAAACTCGTAAATACACAGTTGTTTTCTCCTTAGATCGTAAGATAATTTGATCAAATATCGAGAAAAAAAAGATGTCCTTCAAAAATACTGAGCCGTTTGGCGTGACCTATACCCTCAAATTTTCAAAATAACGAGGTTATATAGGACAAACGGCCCAATATTTTTTTAGGCCACCTTTTTTATTGATTTTTTGATCAAATTATCTTACGATCCAAGGAGAAAGAAAATGGGTATTTATGAGTTTTTTAGTACGTAATTAAATAGACAAAGTTTGATCTCTTCCAGATTGAAAAGTCCCAATTCAAGAGTTTTCGCAAATAAAATAGTTGAAGGTTACGATGAGAGAAAACTGGATGGGAAAAATCTGGCGGTTGAACGTGATCTCGACCCAATCACCTCCTTACATAACTCTCTGTACTTCCTTAAAAGGTTCTGAATCCAAAACAATTAATTGATTGTAGTGGTACAGTTTTTATTATTTTTAATATAAGGTAATTCACTAGGAAACATATTTGAGTCTGTCAGTTGACAAAATGACTTACTCCAAATTCAACATTTTAAGATAAAGTAATTTTAGTGATATTTCTAGTAGGGCAATTTATAATATCTTTACAGAAAGTCAATAAGTTGATCCCAGAGTAGGTGATCGCAGTGTTGAAATACAGAACTGTGAATAAAGGTATATATTTTTCCACTAGAAATATCACTAAAAGTGTTGAAATTAGAGTTAGCCATTCTGTCAGCTGAAAGGTTCATGTATTAACTAATGTAGAATGGAGTCGAATTAGATAAATGGTACTGATACCGTTGATGGTGAAGGAGAGGGGGGGGGGGAAGACAAGTTTAGCTGATATATCTATCGATTTATTTTGCTAAAATAATTAGTAAATAATTGTGATGTTTAAATAATAAAGAAATATATTACTTAAATATTTGAACCTTAATTATCTCGCCATCAACAGGTAGCTTTAAGGTTAAGGGACGATTTATTGTAATGACGGTCATTCATTATATCAATTGATGTAAGTACGCCAGGCTTACATGGTATCAATCATAGTAAATAATATATAAATACTTGAATATGATTAAGATTATGGTTTTATCGAACTATATTTCCATTTCATTCACTTACTCAATTTTCATCTAAAATATCGTCCATCCGGTGAAACAATAACGCAACTGCAAAATTTTGAACTCTATCATCACATAATTGACAGAAATGCCTGCCTAATCGAATCGATATAGTAGAATAATGCAAGACAATTTTGAATAAATAAAAGAATTTCACACTGGTATGATAAAATATCAAAATTATGCAAAATATATAATAATAATCCTAATTACTTTTTCTTCTCCTGTAAAATTGTATGGATTGCAGTTACATTATTGTTCCACCAGATGACTAATATGTTTACCTTAATTTTTTTCTACTGATTTTGATAAAATAAATTCATTTAGTATTATTCAAACTAGACTTAGCATAGACTTGCAATTTATTCGAGTAGATATACACACTAAAACTAATGAAACAAGGTAGCATTTTCGTGTTGCGAGATTGTTGGCCAAGTAACATATATTAACTACTTCTATATTTTCCCAAATTATTCAAGACTGTTTTTGATAATTTAAGCACTTCAGCAGCACTTGGGGATTTTCATGTCTCCTTGAGATTTACTAAATTTTGGCAAAAATACTTTATTTCTCGAACTACACCTAAATGTAGCTGACATATTTTAATACCATCGACAATGTTTTTCGATTTAATTAAATCGAAATGGTGGGGGGGGGGAGGATTTTTTGTTGTTGGTTCTTATAAGAAAAGTTAGTTAGGGATCACATTCATTACACACCCACAAAAATAAATTGGATAAACAAAAAAAGAAGGAATAATTATTATTTATTTTAGAGTAATGCCAATTATTGCGATAACCAACTAATTTGTCTAAACTAGAGCAAAGGCAGAAAATATTAAACTAAAAAATTGGAGAAATTATATAAAAATATTTTTTCTTTGGCTTTAAGGGCACATTGGCAAAGTCCTCAGACTTTCGTCAAATACTTTTCGACATAGTATTTTTGTTGATGTTCCATAGAACCCGACGATCCCACATTATCTTAATAATGCCATCTTCCAGCATCAAGAAGAATAGCTATATACACTATGAAGACATGGATGTGTACTCACTGGAAGGCCGACCGGCCTGCGTTATCCCGTACAGCCGCATGCCGCCTCTGACGCTCGCGCAGGCTCCAGCTCAACGACTCCAGAGGATTCGCTCCAGAAGGTACTCTCCAGAGGATAGACACCGGCGGACTGACACCTCCTCGCCTCCCACCCCCGGCCGGCGGGGTTCATCCTCCACGTATCGTCCTGGTCTTAGTCGACGATATAACACTTAGAAAAAAGATATGGGTCGTCCCGGACGATTACCCGGCTGGCCGTCCTTATGGAGAAAGCACCAATGGAACGTATCTAACTGTGGGTAGGAGGATCTTCGGTCACAATACCATCAGGACCCCGTTCTTCAACAACAGTCTGATGAAGGTTGTGTTTTGTCCAAACCTTATCTCAATTCTCATACACATCACGATCCTATCCCACCTCTTGTCCATTATTATTTTGAAAAATCGGTTCTACCTTACAAGAAGTTTCTTGTGTTCCAAAACTCTTAAGTTCAGACATTATTTCCTTTCAATGATCACCTAGTAGCTATTCATTACCGATAATGGCAATTAGTTTTTGTTTCAAGAGACAGTTTACTTTTTTCCACAGGCGGATCTACGGAGAGAGGAAGGGCTTTGAAGAACCCCTCCTCCCCAAATGGTAAAATATAACCATGTTTTATAGTAAAAAATATCTCTTAAAGTATTATTTTTCCTGTAATTACATTTAATAGGACTTCAAGAATCACTTAAACACCATGTCATATAGGTAGTTAGTTTCTTTTTTTTTCAAATTAATTATCATTATATATTTGGAAAAAAAAACTTTCGAGCTGACGCTCCCCCCAAAATTAAACCCTGGATCCGCTAGTGTTTTGTTGTTATTCTTAGGAATTAGCTCCTCTCTATGTTTTAATAAAACCTTATTACTTTCTTAATAATATTTGGATTGATCAAATATTATTTTTATTTGGTAAAGGTAGCTGTCGACTATTTATATTTAACATGAGGTTAAAGATAACATTGAGATTTTTTTTTTAAACATTCGTTTGAATGAGAATTTTTAAAAGCATATAATCCTTTATTTTTATTTACCTCTATATATATTTTTAAAGTTATTGTGTTTTGATTTTTCTTTCCAAATCTCTCCCTGTTTAGAGGAATTCGTTACGATAACCATCCAAATGGGATTTTCGTATGAAAAGCTATTTTGATTAATTTCAAGATTAAATAACTATTAAAGAACCACTCGCAGAGTTTTAAAAACTAAAAACCGACCTAGGTCGAGTATTAACAGATATTCGTCCGCATCCGGAAAATTCGTTATATCTCCTCAAATTAAGAAAATTCGTCATTTGTATATTATAGAAAATAATTGATTCTTGTTTATTTCATTTTAGATAAATTAAATTCTAATTATTACCAAACAGGGATAAACAGAATCCGACATTTGGTGAATAACGGTGCAAAATTTTAGCGGTCGAACATGTGTAAGCAGCCTGCAAACATAGCGGTCATGTATTCTTATTAATTAGAATTGATTTGAAATTTTCTATTGAAACTATATTACATGAGTAGTAACCGTGCAGTTCATTTATCAAGCGTACAAAAATAATATCTTTGATCCGAGAAAGTTGATAAACTAGAATTGAAGAAATTGTAACTAGCTTAACAGCAGAGCATAAAAAATTGCCATCGAGCTTATACAGACTAATAAAGACGAATGCGAGCCGATTTCCACAGCGAGGAACGAGCTTTCACGAACGGGACTCGAACTCAAAGACTGGATACATTAATGAGCGCTATCGATAAATCGGCCAATTCTCTATTAAGTCGCTTCTGGTTTCTCGGTCAGATGTATCGATATATCTTTACTGGAGCTAGTTACAGACGACAGGGAGGATAGCGGCAATTTCTAACTCCGGATCGAATTTGAATGTAGCATTGTGGTGGTTTGAAAGTGGCTAGAGAAGCAGTCGGAATAGGGTCGTATGTATTTGTTTGAGCCTCTGTAATCTAAGGGTAAGAATAGCGCTAAAATATAGTCGGAATGTATAAGGCAATGGTCTATCACATTTGAGTTATACGTATTTGATTAATAATTGTGAAGAGATGCACTAGCGGATCCAGGATTTAATTTTGGGGGGGCTTCAGCCCGAATTTTTTATTTTCGTATACATATAACGATAGTTAATTTAAAAAAAAAATAAAGAAATTAATTACCTATATGAAATGGTGTTTAAGTGCTTCTTGAAGTCCTATTAAATATAATTACACGAACAAGAGTACTTTAAGAGATAGTTTTTAATATTTTTTTCTGTAAAACATAGTTATATTTTACCATTTTGGGAAGGGGGCTTCAGCCCGAAATCCGCCCTCCCCCCCGTAGATCCGCCTGTGAAGAGAGGCATGGATTTATTATTATTGTTTTATAGAAGTAACAGTTTTATTAAAAAAAAAACAAAAAAAAAAAAAAAAATACTACAGAGTTTGCTTTAGACCATACGATAGAAGTAAAAACATCAACAAAACGAGTTAATATGAATTTTTGTTTTTGTTCTAGATGTTGTCCTAAAATTAACGCAAGATTTTAATTAGGTACAGAACATAGTTCTTTCTTCTTTTTTTTTCTCATATTTTTTTGTCAATTTAACAGCTGATATTTTATTAACAGCTGTTAATAAAAATGGAGCCTTATACGAGCGAACAATGTGTTTTCAATGTTTAGTGATTTAACTTTATCAACTGTGAAGAGAGTAGTTAAGATAGACAAGCATACTGGATCAATTGGCCGTCCAAAAACAAGCCGCAAAAGTGTCAATATCGAAGCAAGACAAGTGGCCGCAAGACTTTCGTTATATTTAAATCGTTATATCGTTATATTGGTCAACATCACTGAATGTTTAACATCACCAATTTATCTAGTCTGCTTGACTTTCTTAACCACTCTCTTCACAGTTGATGAAGTTAAATCACTATTCCGACAATATTTTGTACGAAATTTTCGACTCATTATTTTTAAAATATTTTTCAACAGTGAAAACACATTGGTCGCTCGTATGACGCTCCATTTTTATTAATCCTAAACTATCAGCTGTTAAATTAACAAATAAAAAGGAAACAAAAGAAGAACGAACTGTATTTAATTTAAATCTTGCGTTACTTTTGGGACACCCTATATATTAACAAAGTAATAATAATTTATATAATAATAGTTGTGTATAAACTAATACAATTGTAATTTTGTATAAATTATTATAGTACACGTTGTTCTGACTGATCGTCATTTGTATCATGTTCTAAAAATGATATCGTAGATGCATGCCACGCTAGGTTATCACTTCATTCTCCCACACTGACATAGAAAGATGTAGAGTTGTACTCCAAGCTAAAAAACTACCACAGATGGGTGTTAAAAGTTTTCCATTTACCTCATCTCCTCTTAATTACCTCACCTTTTAAGATCATATGCATAGCCACTTGAATCAGAAGATTGAAATTCTGTATGTGAAATTAGCTGATGTTAAACAACTGCCTTTTCGAGGTTATTTTTTTCGACCTCTCCTACCATTTTCACAGCCAATCCAAATCATGACAGTTATATGAACCGAATTGGGGTCGAAGAATTTTCTTCTACGTCTCTTCGAATCATTTGAAAAATAATTTCGAAAAAAAATTATAAAATGTTCAAGAACAATAAAATTGAGGGAAAAAATTCCAATATGTTTTAAAGCTATTTAAAGAAAACTTGACAGTATCCCTGCCCAAACGGTGACAAAAGATATTTGCGGGAAAATTGCAGAGGGTAAAGGGATGTTGGAGTGATATTCAAGAACATTGCTAAAATAAATTTATTGTACGGAGGGAGGGAGAGATAGAGGCGGAAGAATGTAACCTAGGTTCCTGGACTATACTAAATGTTTTTATTTGACCAAATTTATTGTAAATTATTTTAATTTACCTAATTATTAGGATTTGAATTTTTCAATCGTCTGTTGCCTTTGCCTGACATCAGTAATTTTTATTTCTGTTCAAAGGCAACATTGTTTCGAAAATATCTCAAGTTATTTACTTAAAATTTATTGATATTGGTTTTAAATTTTATAAAAATGTGTTACCATTATTTTCGCAGTTTCACGTTCATTCTGAAATTTCAAATTTCCCACTTTTTTCGCCTTATGATTATAATTCAGGGATGATACCCTATCCGACCTTACCTTCCTCTTACCACGAAGTCCTTGGTGACATTGTTTGTACGGAAGGAAAAGATTAATTTTGTTTTGATTAACATTAAATGTTAAATAATATACACGTCGATTTAGCTTCCTTCTTGGTGGTTGAGGTTAGGCGAAGTGAAGGTGGCTGAGTTATGAAGTTGTTATCTTTCCTTACTAGGGAAAGTATACTTTCAAGTGCTTATACTTACACATGTTTCTTAGTTTGTTATCATGGGGTGTAACTGTAAAAGATACTTCTTCCTTAAGATAATCTAAATATTGTTTTTCGATCCAATCACTAACAGGCTCATTTCATCTCTTAACGATACCTCCTCACGATTTATTTCTACCATCTATATTAATGGAGGTATGAGCATTTAAAAGTTACACTAAACGGACTATGACACATTTCCTTTCTTAACAATTCAGAGTTAGGAACTTAATTTTACTTTGCTATCAGCTGCTGGCTCTATAAGGTTGTGTGTTATACAACACTAAGAAAAGGTAAGTTCGTTGTCAAGCAATACTTCCTTATATAGGGCACAAAATATAAATATTTCTACTATGAAATGTAATTATTTCAATGATGAAATATAATTAATAATAAAATATACAAAATAGTCTATTATATCTGCCAGGCTAGCAATGAGACTGAAGAAACTCATAAACTCTTTGAGAGATACATATTCGGGATCCCCAGGCATTGTTGTACATGTTTCATTCTGGAACACCGAGTTGAAGTGGCTTTATCCTACTTCCCAACGACATTTCCTCCTTGGTGTTTTCCTTTTCCAAGTCCTCAGAATCAAAAACCCTCCCTGCATCCTGGAACTCCTTACTTTACGTTCCTCTATCCACTCTCTTAATACTCGATTTATATATTCCCTCCCATAAAACTCCTTCCTTCAGCAAATCCTTCGTCATTCGTGCTATCTCCTACCAATCCACAAATTCCTTCAAACAACTCCTTTCCCACCACCTACTCCACATTCAAACTGCCGCAAACATGTTACATTAATTGTATCTGTATACTGTTTAGTTTCAATCTACTGCACAATTGCAATAACAATCGAAAGTTAATTAATTTGTATTTTTTATTATTCTAAAAACTAAGACAGATAAATTAGCAACTCTGTTATTATTCTTAGGGGACTGTAGTCTCAGAATAAAATTATATTTTCATTTCTATTCAGGTTGCTGAAAATATTTATGTTTATAATTAATAAGGTAAATTTAGCAACAGCTGAGTCAGTATCCAAACTATTTCGAGATAATAACATTACGCTATAACACTTTTTTTATAGATATCTTTGAAAATAAATATTTATTGGTAATTTAGATTTTAAACTTAATTGCACAAATATGAGAAGAAAATATTTTAATTTACGCTAGATAGTTCAAATGTTGCTTGAAATATTCTTAATTTAGAATTTCTTATAAGACCAAGTCCATACCTAAATTATTCTAATTACTACAACCATGATATTTAGCTGCAAATTGGTCCTATTTTATGATAAAAAAATCATGTAATTTGTGTATCGCTATTTTCATATATATTATTTCGTGACAGAGTTTTTTGTCGGCTATTGTTAGTTCTTTATAAAAAAATTATCCAATTTGGTGCAAAAAGCAGCCATATGAAGAAAAAAGAAATTTTATATTCAATTTAATAGGAAGCCATTTTAATTCTAGAATAATATATAATTATAGATTTAAGAATAACTCGAGACGAATTCAATTAATGAATTATTAGATCCATGATAATTTGAATTTGATGTTTTCCGAATTCCCTACAAAAAGACTAAGTCATTCAAATCTGACCATTTTTAGCAATTATACAGCTAAGATATGTTTTTATTATTTTGAATGTACCATTGTAACCTACCAAGGGAAAAAAAAAATTCCTTCGACTCATTATACATTTTTTTAACTTATTTCTATATTAAATTGTCATGTGTTCACAGCACGGGCGGATCTACGGGGAGGGGAGGGGGCTTTCAGGCTGAAGCCCCCCCCCTCCAGAATGGAAAAATATAACCATGTTTTAAGGGAAAAAAACATTAAAAAATATCTCTTAAAGTATTATTGCTCGTGTAATTACATTTAAAAGTACTTAAGGAATAACTTAAACACCTTTTCATATAGGTAGTTAGTTTCTTTCTATTTTTCCAAAGTAATTATCGTTATTTTTATGAAAAAAAAAGGTTTCGGGCTGAAGCCCCCCCAAAATTAAATCCTGGATCCGCTAGTGGTTCACAGAACAATATACTATACGAATTATTCGAAGGGGATAATCACAATATTATTATTATTATTATTATTTTACTATTACAGAACTGATTGTGATATATAGCAGAGACTACTGACTAGACGATATCTAACTGGGCAGGTCTAATCAGTCCAGTAATTAACAACGGCTCATAACTAAGGTGTACCGTACCGGCCTAACTACCGTTAACCACTTTTAGATTTGCCTTGCAAAATTAATTATTGCTCTTATTATGGCTATGTTCGACCTATTTAAAATTTGCAAGTTTCTAAACTCAGCGATGGGGTCGCAAATCCATCAGACTGTTTTTAAACACACAGCTTCTCTCTATTCATCGATTGAATCACCGATGATTTATTGGTTCCATCATCTATTGAGATAGCAGAATCCACGGTAACTTCATTATAATCCCAGTATTCTTAACAATAAATTTAAATAACGTATAATATCCAGTCAATAATTATTATTGTTTTTAAATTAAACAGTTCATTGGGTAGGTATACATATCATACGCGTCTGTATATATTTTTTCCTGTATTTTCAAGACGGTTTGTCTACCTTCTACTTCAATCCAGCAAGTCGTCTCTAAACCCAGCTTGAATTTCAGCCATACTAGATAAAATTCATTGATGTATTTCATCGATGGAATTAGCACTGAGTTTAAAAACTTGCTCTTCTTCTAACACGTGATTTGACTTCCAAGTTCATATCTCGACTTTCAACCCATAGTCCTGAAGATGACCCACATGTTTGGGTCGAAACGTCGGCTAACCTTTAATAAATATTCTTGACTGTAAATTCTGACAATTTTATTTCATCCTAATAATTGATTAGTCGACAATTATTCATCTCTATATTTACTTTTGCTTCCTCGATATCGAAGGGAATGAGAAATTTAATAAAATTCATTAGAAATTTAAACTATCAACTCTAAAAGAATGACTTTCTTGATTGTATTGCAATATATTTTTTTAAATATATCCTTTCATAATATATCTGCTGTGGTTGATATATACATTGCGATCAAGGAAACTTAAAGTATTTCTTCGGTGAGAACTATATGGTGCTATTAACTGAATTACCTACATTACGGATAACTAGGGATAAATATGCAATCCGCCGTTGACTATCAGTGGACCAGGAGATCTCTTGGCAAGCTCTTTTTTGTTCAGATTTTCCAGAATAAATTAAAATATCAAGGACATCCGTAGTGGGGTGATTATGAATGGAAGAAAGAAATTTATTTATTATGTATGTGAAATTCAACAGTTCGTATATTTCTGTCGATAGATGTGATGTATTTTGAAATATTGGTTTTATTTAATTTAGATAGAGTGCGTTATAGAACATTTCCCAAGACCGGCTTCAATTATTTTATCATCTTATAAGTTAAGTGAAGAATGATTAATATTGTGGCATTTTATTTAAAATTTTGTTTGTGTTTTCAAGATGGCTTTTGCCAGGTATTGTCCGATGTGGTCTATGAAGGAACTGTGTTATTATGAATTATCACTGCTGCACGCCAAGCATTGGGGGATCCAGAGGCAGTTTTTAAGAGAGAAACTATTAGAGACACAGATTTGCCATTTGACATTATTACAATGTCTGTCGGAGAAATTGCGAAAAATAAATAACTATTTCAAATCTAGAACTATTTAAAATCGATTTTCGTGGACATAGATGAGGTAATTAATTTCATTAATACTTTAGATGCATTAATTGAATTCTCACAAGCTGTCAATATTTACTTTACTTTTTTGATTAGTGGAATCAATTTTCCAGATTAAATTGATGAGCTTAAACCACTAACGGATCCAGGATTCAATTTTTTTGGGGGAAGGCTTCAGTCCGAAAGATTTGTTTTGTATAAATATATTAGTATAATGACTCCGGAACAAAGAAAGACACTAACTACCTATATGAAATTCTCTTTAATTAATTGTTGAAGTCCTATTAAATGTAATTAGATGAACAATAATACTTTTATAGATGATTGTTTCCATAAAACATGGTTACGTTTTACCACTGAAGCCCTTCCCCAGTGGCTTAAAGTACAATAAATAGGAAGGTTGGATTTTTGTCATAAAAAAAATAATAATATCGTGAACGAAGATATTTATTGTAGTGAACATACAATATTAAATATTCAAGCTATAGACAGAAATCTATAAATTGAAAGACCGTATATTGTGCCAGTCGAAAAAAGATTCATATAAAACAAGAATTAGATGAAATATTTAAATTTATTTCTTATTTAATCGAAAAGATCACATTTGTTAATTCGATGGTCCTAATAGGACGAGGCTATGTACTTTCATTAAAATGTGATTTGGCCTGCATCAGAAAGTATTCATTTCGCATGATGACAGTAACTCGTTATCTTATAAAGAATCGTTATCGTAATTACATTATATGATTACAATCAGACACGGGTTTGTTAAATAAAAAAAAACTGCATTACCTGCTAATAGCAGTATCCCTACGATCATTTTGGTTGCGGTTACTAAATGAGTTACTAATGAACTGATACGGCACGGTCGGTGACAGTAACTAGTTACTTCATAACGTAACGTTATGGTTATTATATTGTACGATTACTTTCAGTACCGGCTATATTAACTAAAAAAAAATGCATTACCTGCTAATAGCAGTATCCCTACGATCATATTGGCTGCGGTTGCTAAATGAGTTACTAATGGTCGAAAGATGAACTCGCACAATCTCCCCCTCCTCTCCTGTAATCCGCTCTGCTCTGATTGGCCACTGCCGCCATATATAGTATATGCTATCGTATTCTAGGCCAATCGGATTATAATAATAATATATCTTCAAAGGATAACGAGCTCTCCAGGAGCATTGGCCTGTCCCTGAGTGCTCTTGGCAGGCTGGGGTCAGGTGTGCAATTATCAATATGTTTATTTGAAAACTTCGGAAGAAAACTTAGATTTTCATTTAAGAAAGAAAGAAGTAAAGCTTGCGACTAGTACGCCAAAAATTACTAAATCAAATGATGGAGCATCATGATTTTGGAAAATAAAACACCGTCAAGTGGGAAAAATAAAAATCAGGGAAAAAGTTATCAAGAAAATAAAACTTTGTTTGCGATAGTTAAATGTAATTAAAAAATATATACAGTTTATGGTTGATTATATTCAAGTTGTGTTATCAACATTTTTGAGGGAGCACATTTTTACTGAGTGTTATTCTTACAAAATGAAAGAATTATCTAAATGTGACTATTATTAGAAAAGACGCAACATATTGCAGTTTTAGTCAATGATTCATCGACAATACAAAGCGAATTATTCCTTCGGGCGAACTAATTTAGTTGACGATAGTTGGTATATAACGTAAGTTCATATATATTAAATTAAATTAGCAAATATAAAAAATATTAACAAAAATAAATGAGGAAAAGTTTGTAGAAAATGGACAAATTTCGTTCGTAAAGTAAAAAAAAAAAAATAAAAAAAAAATAAAAAAAAATTAATAAATGAAGTTTTTTAGAAATCTGGAGGTTTATTTAATTTGCTGAAGAGCATTTAAATGAAAAAATAAAAGTTTTATACGATTTTCTTTGTAAAAATATCGAGGACCGATTCATCGATATTTTTCCAATATATCGAATTACTGTTTCGATATTTACTAGTATCAAATATAAAATTATTTAAATATATACATTGCTCCTTTTGTTCAGGGGGCATCCTCCTCCCCATACTGGATACACCAATGCCCATTTCTCATCCACTTCCGAGTTGCGAACCTAAAAGCCATCGTTACTAAAAGGTTGCATCCAAGGCAGCTCAAATCAGCATTATTATGCCCGCTCCTCGAACGTGTCCTTGAGTGAAGATAAGGAGGACTTGAAGACATGAAAAGAAAGTGGTCTAACGAGATAGACGTAGCTGATTAGCAAGTAAAAGTGGCCTCCAGGACACGGACCCGCGCGCACACACCCTCCTGATGGCACACTTGCCCAAAGTCCGATCCTCGCCTAACAGCATTAATTGCTCCGCTGCAAGGGTATTCTCTTAATAAGCTGGTGATCTCTTATCAATGATCCATTATATTGCATAGTTATATAGTTTTCTACTTTTGTTAATAGATTATTTATTGTCTAAACCATACCATACTTTTAATAGGGCTTAAAAGTTAAAACCCTAAAAGTTAGGATATGAGTGAAAGATTTCAAAAATAAGAACTTAAGTCTCCAAGATCAGTGAATAACTAGCCAGTTTGGGATGATCAATAAATACTGCATGTTTTTTCATCATAAATGGTTAAGGCGTAATTTAGAAACGAAATGACGAATGATAGTAATGTTCCAGAATTCATCCCCGGATCAACCTGCTATTTTGGAGCCAAATCTAAAAATACAGATGTCAGTAGTCAGTTACTAAATGGAGGATTTTTGTCTTTACGATTTTTGGATTCTACATATTTTGAAACATAGAATCTCAAGTTTTGAGGAGGTGGTAGTCTCATTTTTTTATTCTATAAATATTCATGATTAAAAATAATTGACCAAATACCAACGACTTTCAGTCTTTGGAAATAGAGTGATAAGTCAAATAATTCAACATCAGGTAGGTATTAAACTTTTTGAAATAGTTTAGTAGTGGTTTAATGCAGAATTTAAAAAATTTGTTCCTCTAAAGTATTTTTGAAATAATGAGAGATGACTATCTCACACTGTCAATAGTAATAAAAAGTGAATACATTTAAACTATGAAAGAATTTCATATTAAACTAAAGGTTAGTAATATATATGCACATAACATATGGCAAGAAAGCTACTGATTTTGAAAAATGAGTAAATAAAACATAGGAACTCAGATGGTTTATATACATGTATTATGCTTAATGCATGAAACATGTAAAATTTAGCAAATAAACGGTCCTTGTATAAGGTTACTGTTTGACAGAAGGAGATTAAAAAATAAAAAATCTCAGAAGGCATGAACAAGGATGAAAAATGTCTAAATTTCTCAGACTAGGTCGGTGGGGAAAATGTATGGTAATTAACGCATTAAGTGAATATGTTGAACCATTCAGAAGTTTTACATTTACTTGCAAATACATAGAAATATCTACTTATACTCAAAGTATGTGGTAAGTGAAAGTTGTGTGATTTGTGCACTGCACCAAATTTTTTTTTTAGAGACCACAAAGAAAAAAAACCAACTGTTTTTTCTGCATTAATTATTGAAAAACAATAGGTAAAAAATTAAGGTAATTTGTTTCTACTTCTATATGAGAAGAGGTTTTATTATATTCATGGAAACTTCTCAAGAAATTAAGAGATACATAAAAATTAACGAGTAAAACAATACTAAATTCTAAAACTAAAAATAAAAAATATTTCTCAAGTCATTTTGTTTTTATTAAATGTAACAACTAAGCACATGTAAAAGCTTCGGGCCATGAGGAAAAAAATATTAAGAAAGTATAACTTACTGTTCTGTTGAGGCGGTCGCTCTTCTTCTCTCTGTGGCAATGGAGATGAATTTACTGGAGCTAAAGAGATGTGGGGAGAGCTTGCTGGAGTCGATGGTAGCGAAGGAATGTCTTCTGGAGGCGGGGGTGGTGGAGGTGGAGGGCACATGTTGGTCGGGACCGAAACCACTCTTTTTAATGTCCTGAAATCAAATTAATTAAATGAAGATGTAAGCAATAATTCATAAATTTGCATACGACCATACTTTTTCCATTGTCAAAAATGAAAACTACAAAAAGATTACTTTTTATTCCTGAAATAAATAATGCTGTATACAAATTTCGGTACAGCTTACTTTGAAGTAGAAAATGGTTAAACTTTGGTAAAAGCTAACGTGAGCTGAAAATTGTCTAAATAAAAACCTAGTTATCCTATTTCATTACATGACATGACTGTAATTAAAAAATGACAGTATTCAAAGATTTATAATGATAGTACTGCAAAACCTTCCTGAAATCATAACATTGTATCAACGCTATATAGAAACGGGCATGATAAAAAAAATAAATAATAAAAAAGATTTTAAGTTAAATATAATTAACCAATTAGCATCCAGAATCCTTTCAGATATTTCTATATGTTTTGGAAAATATCTCATTTTTAATGACAAAATAATTGCAGTCAACTTTAAATATCCTGTTGCAAATAACACTACAAATAACACTATATATAACTAGAAGGGAGGAATAAAGTTCCATAAGTTCAATAACTTTCGACAATTTAATAAGCAAAACCAAAATAAGTTCACAAGATATATTTTATCATAATTGTACATTATTCTAGTTTTAAAATTTTGCATTCTTGAAATCAAATAGATCAATTTTGATGATTTATTAAAAATATCCAGTATTTTACTAATTATGGTTAGTACAGACTTAGAAAAATGTGGAGAGATTAATACTGTTGAATAATAAAAATGTTTTAGTACCTGTGGCACAAACCCATTTTACTAATTAAAAATGTTAGTTTCAATAATCTTGATAAATGTTAATCGATGATGAAAAATAATAACGACTGAAATTTTATGTTATATGTATAAAAGAAACACTTTGATCAATTGCTCTGTAGTTTAAGAGTAGACATTGAAATTTAAATTTAAAACTTGGAAACTGCAACTTCCTCCAATGAAGACCCATTTTGCAGAGATAAAGAGCAATATAAACTAAAGATAACAGCATAATTATCATTAAATTGAGGTTATGTTTAATAATATTATTTAGTATTATTATTACTAGATGCATGGTCTTGTATAGATAGCTAGGATTAATACTAATGTTTATATTGTAATAATAAAAGATTGTATTAATGTTTACATTATTTATAATGTTTATGATTTCATATAATAAATAAATATTTTCAATTGAGAATATATAATTCCTATAATTAATGATGAGTTTTTAAAATATGTGATTTAATAATTTGATTTTGAATAAACCCTATTTAATTAGTATTGGTCCCAATGTAAACCTGAAAAACTATAAAATCCCAATTTTTGAAGATATACAAAAGTATATAAAAATAAGAAATCAAATTTCCATCCTAATGAATTTTTTTTTTTAAATTGTAGATACTAACAATTGGTCTGTCAACTAGGAAAAAATAACAATTGCTTTAAATAAAATTTAAGCAAAAATAAAATAATATAATAAACATAATATAATAAACACATTTTATTTTTAGCCAGTTTCAAATTGAGACCAACATTTCTGTTATCAAAAAAATGGTAGATATTTGCAGAATACAGATCAAAGGGATATAATGCAGCGATTTTTAATAATGAGTCTGCTCTCGAGTCTCTTATATTTTTTTTTCTTTTTAAGAGAGTGAGGATTTCAAATCAAAGATGGTAATGTAGGTAATATTGAACAAGGAAATATGGAAGCTTCGCTCTGCAACAAGCAGCTTTAACAATCACATTCTGAAGAAACAAATAAAGAACCTGGAGAAGGAACTACAGTAAATTGTGTTCTGGATGAAATTCTGGAGAGCAAAATAGGCTAGTTCATTTTGTTATCATAAACATTGTTTAATCTTGATTTTCTTTATGAAAAGAATAAAAACTATGTTTAAAAACCAAAACATAAAAACTCTAAAGGATTCCAAATTAACTGTAGCTCAAGTCAAAGACTTTTTCGATAAAAATAAATTCTATTTAATACATGACTGGAGAAGAGAAAATTGAAATTGATAGCATATTACCTATACATCAAGCTAATAATTACCACAGGAGACAATAATATTTTTTTGAACTTTTTAGAATTGATAGGTCAAAAACAAAGTGTGATTCCACATTAAAACCTGTTCTTGTATTATTATCAGATAAAAGAATTATTTTTATTATAATGTTTTCACTGTGATAATAAAAATTTCCTTTTTAAACTTTTTTTAATGGAAATAGCTATTAGGATTTAAATGTTTTATCAAAATCATCTGAGAAGGACATTGAATTTTTATTAAAGATTTATGGTTCATACTAGATATTGCGTTAATTGTAATATTCCTTATCACCGGCAATCAATTTATACTAAAAAGAGCTAGAGGCTTTCGGAAACTTTTGCATATTTAAAAGGATAGCTCCATTGCTTGGATTACTCAATGCCATAGGTGTATCAAGAAATCAGATCTTCCGTCTTTTTATAAATGGGAAAATGAACAGACCTGGACTACTTGCCCTGTTCTCCATGACATTAGGAACATATCCACCGAATCTGATGACCCTTGCTACAAAATCGGCATGTTTTATTGGGCTGCAAGAGTAAAAATGACTTAAAAGCCAAATTATGATTGTTAATTAAAAAATTAAATACAAATAAAAACTTTTCTTCATGTATTGCAATTCCATAAATTTATTTTAAGTGTATTTTTTTGGCTTAGGATAGTCTAACATCATGTGTTTTACACCCTGGTGAATTATAAGGTAGTTATAATTGAGATTTGTCAATAAAACTGAAATATTTATTGCTAAAAAAAATATCTAACATACCGGTTGTTTTGAGTTTGATGTGGCAATGAGTGTCTCTGTTCTAATTTTGATTTTTCATTTTCTTCACTTTCCGATTTTCCAAGTTCTGACGGTGACGGACTTGAAACTCCAGATTCTACAACAAAAGTGGTTTATAAACATTCACCACATATCATTTATTATTATAATAAAGACATAATTTTTATAATTATAGATTAATAAGAGTAAACTTTTATAATATTCTGTTAAAGATAGATAATTAAAATAAGTCATATTATCAATTTACTTCAACTTTTTATTGACCAATAAGCCTCATAAACACAATAATGATTGGTTGGGTTTGTATATTCTTAAAACATAAAACTAATTGAGAACTTTTTTATTTAATGATCCTAAAAACAATGAAATTCGGCCAGAAGATAAATGAGTGGTTGCTAAAATATAAAAGTAAAGATTTAAGTTAAAATCACAGCATGCTAATCATTAACTAATATCGAGAGCTATTTCTCAGCAGACCAACAAACAACAAGATGGCAATCAATTCAAGAGGTATTATCATAGTCACAAGAATTATTTTTTCTTACGCTTAATAAATGTAAATATTTCTAAGATATAAATTTATTGTAAAATTAAAAATATTTATTTACCAGGAGAGTCGCTGATTACAACATGACTCGATGCAGAGCTGAGTGAACCGGATCTTGAATGGGATCCTGAATCTCTTCCTTTAACACTGTATATATCTTCATATTCATGGTCTTCGATTTCTTTTGCTTCAGATTTTATGATGTCTTTTGGATTGGCCTGGATCGGTTCTGTGAAAGTAGGTTCTGGTGTTAGTTCTCTTTCAGATGTATTTTCTATTCTAACGGTTTCTTCTTCTGTTATGTCGCTTTCTTTATCATCATCGTCACTTTTATGAACATCAACCGTCACTGAAAAAAGATAAATAAAAAAGTTTTATATTTTATTCAAACATAAATAAATGATTATATAAAAATTCATTTTTCAACAGCTTACAAATCTGAGAGAAAAGCACTGGTAGAACTAATTTTTTCATGACCTTATTGTAGTTTTAGATAGGATGGGTAGGAGTGTTGGAAATAATATGTTAACCCTTTTCAGGCCACGGTATACATATGGATACCACTACTTTGGATTTTTCTTAAAAATGGATACCATTACTTTGAATAAATACCTAACATTTTAATTCAATGTTAATCCTGGTCTCTTTGTTTCGAACATTAAATATATAAAGGGCTGATATATCAAAATATCAGTGTATCAAATTACTATTTTGATATATTTGAAAAATAGCAATACTTGTTCATTTAATATCATCAACCTTAGCCTTGGCAGATAGAGTGGTTTAATCAATTTTATTGTTCATGGTTTTAAAATATCTGTAATTTATTATTCTTTGGATAACTCACATATGGAATATAAATAATTTTGAAAACAGTAAAAAAAATGTACTTTTGTTTGCACAAATAAATATAGTGATTGTGCAGTAAAATTGACCACACTTTAAACCTTTTGGACTATAAACAAGATTTGATTCTTGGGAAAGATAAGCATTTTTTGTGCTGGTGTTAGGTTATTTTTTTTTAATATATACACATTACTCAGCATATCTATTGCTTTCTATAATCAAACAGCTTTTAACAGCTAAAATTTTATGAATATCATATACAGTAAACTTGTCCAACTCTCTAATTAACATATCGTCAGCACCATATTAAAGTAATGAATCTTATCCTTTCCAACGTTGCACTTTTGTTACTTTAACATGTTGTCGGCAATATGAACAGTCTTACAATAGACAACAGTTTTTTTGGAACTATTTAATTGTTATCAAAAAGATGCATCCAAATAAAGTTTAATTTATTTTCAAAGAAAAACAATTTTTAAGAAGGGAGTTATGGGATCTCTACAGCCAATTACATGTTACCTTCAACTAGCCCTCTACAAAAATGATAATTTTAAAAACACTAAAACCACAATTTTTTAAAGATGGGTATATATTTTATTATGAATTCAACACAAAATAAATGTTAAAACCTCCCTCTCATGAAACAAAACCACACTACTTTTACCTGCGATATGCTAAACTTGTTCTTTTTGACCAATTAAAGATTAAATAATTTCTTAAAATTTTATTTCTTCATTAATTAAATTGCTAAAGAAGTTTATTTTTTATTACTAGGACCGTATTTTTATTAAAAATGATTGAAATTTATTATTACAGAATTTTTATTTTATTTTTCTTCAGTTAATAGAAACAATTTGCTATTTCAAGTAAGCTGTTCATTTTAAATTCAAACGGGTAACAATAACAAATATTTGTTTATCTTATTAAAAATGAAGGTCATCTATTGTTATATCGTCAAGTGTTTTCAAGTCTTAGTTCTGTCGCCGAATCATGTAACTAATAAATATAGTATTATAAAAGAATATAAACATAAATAATTTATATGATAAAGTATAATACAAATGAATATTATAAACCTTACTTTAGACCCTTAGAGTAAAGCAGTATGTAAGCTGAATAAAATATAACTGTTTTTATGAATAGTATTATAATTAAAAGTCACAATATATAGTGTATAATAAATATTTTAACATAAGCATTTCATTATTTTTTTTTAGTTGTGAAATTTTTCTTTTAGTTCAGGAGCAGCCATTTTGTATATTGTTTTTAAATAGCCAACTTTGGAAAGAAAAATATTATCACTAATATGATTTAATTTTTTTTAATCAATTAGAAATAATTATAAAGAGACAAACTTTCATCTAAAA
The DNA here is from genome assembly GCA_928085145.1 of Nezara viridula. Lineage (NCBI taxonomy): Eukaryota > Metazoa > Arthropoda > Insecta > Hemiptera > Pentatomidae > Nezara > Nezara viridula. The sequence goes on from OV725082.1 coordinate 140,681,990, forward strand.
ATAAGCAGGATTTTTTTTACTTCATGCATTTCTATTTACATTGAAAAAGAAAATACCAAGACTCAAGTGATAAACATCTTTAAAAGTATAAGTTGATAATTGCACATATTCAAATATGACATTTTTTCTCATTTCATAAAAAATAGGATAAGATTGTTACTAATGTACATTAATTTGTTCATCAGGTTGTCATATAATAAACAGCAAACTGAGAAAAACATCAAAGAGATCTGAAAGATAATATTCAAATGTGTTTTAATATTTATCCAAATCTGTTCAATTGTTCAAAGTCTGTCAATATTGTTTAATGACTTGTGAATTTTCCCCCAATGCTCAAGTTTACAATGTATCGGATGTTTTTCAGGAGATATTTGACAATTGATAATGTCTTTACACAAAGTGATAATACATTGTGTTTTTTTATCTGTAAATAGTACATAATAATTTAATTTTAAGTTTGCTAATTTGTTCTATTTAGTGGACGTAGTATTATATAATGGAAAGTATCGTGACTCCTGAGAACTGTAAAACTTCAAATATCTCATATTTGATTGTGTGAATGATTTAATTGTCTAGTTATTTCTTTCTCTCTTTTTTTAAAACATATTTTTTTAATGAATTTTATTTACTTTCCAGTGATTTATTTGAATATCATAACAAAATTTAAATGTAACGAATACGACATCGAAATTGGCGTGGGCCAAAATTCCAATTCTGAACTTGATGAGAAATACCGATCATCCACTATAAACTCTGCTTACTGAATAATAGTTTGAATCATTTGCTTGAATATTGCTAAATAAGTTTCAGAAAGGAGCAACCTTAAGAACGTATTTCCCCACTGTCCGAAGTCGCTTGGATGAGAAGTGGGTTCTCCCGGATTACTGGATCTCTCAATTCCTTACAGGGCATGGGGGTTTCCGCTCTAAGTTGCATAGTTTTGGAAAGGACATAGATCCCCTATACCCCACTTGTGGAATACCGGAGACTGCTGAGCATGTCATTGTCAACTGCAGCGCCTTTGATGGACTAAGGGCTGGAATGATGGAAAAAATTGGAGTCTATGGCCTCACAGAGGATGAATTGTTAAAGTACTTGTCGTTTAATAGCAGGAATGACATTCACATTGTGATATGCCATCCCTGCCGAAGGCAAGGAAGGGAGGAATAAATAAATAATAAATACTTAGCTTCTGATATTGAAAGTCAAAATCATTGATGTAAGCAATAATTTAACTAAGGTTGGAAAACTATTGGAAAATGTCTTACATAGCTCTGCTCAGATGTTTGAAGAAAATATCAATTACATATACAAACATTAAATAAAGAATGAAAGGATGTGGTCAAATCTATGTGTTTTCACTTGCAACTATGAAAATTTGCATTTAGAATAACTGAGACAGTTAGAAAGTTATGTGTGAAAAACATTAATAAATTAATATTCTAGAAACTGGCTCTGTCTTTCGAAATCAACTGTAAGTTTAAATAATAAACATGAATACTTGAAACTATGTTAATTTTTGTATTTAAATTACCTAAATCGAGTTAATGCAAAAAACAAATAATTGAAAAAGCTGAATTAAAGTCCAGAAGTACAATACAGAAGGGATAAATCGTTAAAAGAAAAACAAACCATCTAACAATTTGAATAGTTTTATTATTGACTTGCACAAATGTAAGATGTTTAAAATGAAGCAAAAATAGAATGAAGACAATGTCATTTCACAATTAGCTTCAATCAAACCTGGTATCAATATTAAATTTGTTCTTCACAAAAATTTGGAATTAAAGAATCTATGACAGGTATTCTAGTAAAAGCTTTGCTTTTTCAAAATAATGTTTAATCAATTTACATCATTACCTTAAATTCACTTATAATATGTATATTGTTATATTCCTAATTTGTCAAGGACAATCCTAAAAATCAATGAAGTATCTATGTCTAAATTTTATCAATAAATAGAAATCTCGTTAATTAAAAAAAGAAACAGGTAAATAACAGTTTATTGTTTTATAATTTTTTTCTGCTTCGCATAATTTTTTTGTCAAATTTTTTTAATAAATTGATTATTTTAAAAAAAATAACTTATAGTTGTTATTGTTAACAATATTTCTTCTGGTAAATGGATTCATAAAATTTGAATTTAATTTTGAGCGTGAATATGATCAGTTAGAGAGACTGTGACATAACTTATCACTAATATGAATATAGATAACAATCGTACATTTATCATTGTCATTTTGTTTTAATAACTCTGACATGCTCTTTAAATTATCACTGTCATAAAAGTTTATGAATAATAAAGTAAAGGTTTGATAAAATTTCCATTATTCGTCAATTTTTCTTATTTATAAGTTGAATTAAAACTTATTATTTTATGTTTTAAATTTTAATACGGTTGGACATAAATTTATTGAATGTACACTAAACAAAAAACTGTATTTATCAATTTTGTTTTTTTGAATCTTGAGTTTTCCTTCAAAATATTTTTTCAAATCAAATTTATAGCAATTTTAACATTTTTAAATTTAAAGATGAATCTACAGAAAATAAAACTAAAAAGGAGTAATGGAATGGGAACATAGCTTGAGATTTATTTCTAATGTTTATGAAAGATTTTATTTTTCTTAAGTAATTCAAACATCATAGTAACTTGGAAAGTATATATACAAGGTAGATTTCAAACCCCAAATATTATAATTTAAACTTAAGTATTTTTTACCAAATAAATTTGTTAGAAATAATTCATTGTGATTACATTCAATTTCAAAACATGAATTAATTTCATTAAATCTGACTGGATTGTTTTTTTAAATAATAATTCAATAATTAACTCAAAATCTTTAAATACAAGAAAAACCTAATTCTTTAGAATATTACTTATTCTAAAAATTCTGTTTAACAAATTATAAATTTCCACACAGAATGTATCTGCTTACTCAGCAAAATTGGGAATAGTTTCTATTTTTTATTTTAAGTTACTTTCTGTTTTTAATTTCATTTGATTTTTTCGACTACAGTAAGTATTGAATAAAAATTAGAATTATTTCATTTAAATTCCAAATGTTTTTATGAACATTTAAATAACATTTGTTATTATTCTTATTTATTTCTTAATACGATTCTAGAATCCATATAATTTAGAGATATTTTTTTATATTATTTCTTAAAAACAAACTTAACATTGTATTTCGACAACAGTTTATTAGGTGTAAGACCAACATTAGTAAATGTCCAGTTAATATTGTGTTCTTTTTATTTATAATATTTGTATAAATGATTTAATTTGGACTTGTCTTTTAGAGTTTATTTATTTCATTAATGTTTGTTACAACAGGCTATAATCTTTAATTTAACAGTATTTAGTTGCACAGTTCAAAGATAAGTTTAACTGAGTAGTAAAACATTATCTTACAGATTTTCAATCTTAAATATATCAATATAGTTAACAGAATAAAGAATTGAACTGTATAGAGCCTATTTAATTTTTATTGGTCTAAAGAAGGTTTATGATATGATAAAGTAGCGACTTTACCGTGAATCTGCATTACCAAGATGGTTGTTTTGGTGTTTTTCAGTGTGAACCATCGTATTACTGGCATATTGAAACTCTATATGGCTTTCTGAACTGTGGATTGAGGCGACCGATTCTTCGTTTTCTATAACAACTTCACTGGCCATACAAAACAATGGCTCTATATTTTTCACCGTTGAGTCTATAGCAGTACTTTTATCCTTGACTTCATCTTCATTTTCAGCCTTCTTGGGCTCTTCCCGAGCAGATTCCGTCTGCGAAACTGTGTCTGAGTCTGTCACTACAATTTTCAAATCTCCTAAACCATTGGGCTGTTTGACGACAACATCCTTTATGATTGTGGAATTGTCATTGATGTCAAAAGACTCGGACTCTTTGCAACAACAGAAACAAACCTTGGTCAACATAGTACTGGCCCAGCCCCTCTTCTCGCCTCACCTTATCTCTCTTATCAGTCATCAAACACCTGCTCTCGTCGGGGAATAAAGTGAATTACATAAAACATATAAAAGGATTGTTTGCTCAACACAATTGTATTCTTAAAACAACGAATTATAAGTTTAAAAAAGGATTTTTAGTCGCCAAATTCTTATATTTTCTTTCATTTACATTTATTATCACAAATTAAAAAAAAAAAAAATATTTTTATGAAATCATAAAATATCTCTATTGATTTATGTCTTAATACAACCTTGTTCTGATAATCATATCAATTCAATCAGTGATTAAAAATATATATATATATTGAAAAAGTAGTATAAAATGGAAAAGTTTTTATGACTTTTAACTTGACAATAATTTTTAGAAAATATTAGTTAAAGGTTAATTAAATATTGTTAAACATTTAAAATGACAGGGATAAAAGAATTTGTTTCAATGTACGTGTACATTTATAGCATTTTAAAATTGATTAATAGAAAGTAAAACCATTGGATAGCTAGATATTAACATACTTTTAATTTTAACTTTAAAAGATTTAACACTTTAAATAATTATGCCCATTAATTAAATTCTAATTTATTGCAAGTATTTTTAATTAATTAAAAAATTTAATTAAGGTTAAAAATTGTTACAGATTTAAACCAGTAATACTAAACAAAGTTGTAATACTTATCTGTAGGAGACATTGTACATTACAATGTCTAGGATTTTAAGGTACAGTACTGAAAGAGAGAATGTTGCTTTAGACATCTGTCTTGGAATTTGGCGCTAAATATTTTTTTATTGAAAAATGAATGAAGTATTGCTAATATTTTTATTTTTGAAATATAAATTAATCATTATTCAAAACATGATGACACATTTTTATTTATTTGTCATTGCACAGCTATGGCTTGTATCCCTTTACCTCCAAAAACAAGTTAACGTTCGTTTGGAACTTTAGTGATTGTTCATTATAAGAGAGAACTGGGTGGATACAATATGTGAATATCTTAATTATGAAGTAGACAGAGTTCCAGATCAGCCACTCTTGACTCATTCTAAAAATGCACTTATACTCCTTTGTCTCTCTGGTTCTCATATATGGTCTTTCCTTCTCTTACTTTATGTATCATCACAAACTATATAAAGTAAATGACCATAGTGGGAAGATCGAGATTCATTACATTTTATCTCCTTCTAGCCCTGGAGCCAGGGCCCAAAAATGGCCCAGAACTGCTGCTTTCGAAAATGGCGGCTAATTTAAAAAAATATTATGCCAGTCAGTAATTTGAATATCGAAACGGGAAATCCATTATGAAAAATGTGAAAAAAGTTATTTTTTAACTGGTATATATATGGATTTAGACATGTAAAAAACGAAATTGCTAACGCATGCCACCAAACAAGGAAAACTTTTTACAGCCAAAAGTCCGATTTTTCGGATATTGTTTTGTTTTTTCACCTATAACTCCTAGACGGTGGGTCAAAAAGTAAAATGTTTTCTTTAATAAATTAAAGAACGTTAAATTGTGCGTCGAATGAGTACATAAACTTTATAATTTGGTCACGTGATAAGGTATAAAACCACGGTCAACTAATGCTGATTTTTACCAAATTTGTCAAAAACTGAGATAAATTACTATAAATGGCCTTATAACTAGGAATAGATTTCCCTAAGAGGAAAAACCCGTAGAATCAAAATTGTAGAGCATCGAATTTTGCGTCCACTGAGAACTGACATTTTTATTATAGGCCCATTAAATATCTCGAATCGGGATTCGTTATTCCTTTATGAAATTCGGTACCTTTCGACACGTCGTTTATCAAAATCCTTCGCTGCTGAGAGGTGGAAAAGAGGCTTATACTGCATGTAACAGAGTCTAAACAAAAATACAATAGACACACATTCTGTTTGAAATATTGAAAATCACGTTTATATTACCAATTTCTAACGATCAGTAGATTAACGATTTGGTCAGAGTAAGTGATTTACCTTAAAGGTACTCAGTGGACCCAAAATTTAATGCTCTACAACTTTGATTTTATGGATTTTCCTCTTAAAGAACTCATTTTCAAGTTTCAGAGCCATTTATAGTAATTTATCTCAGTGTTTGACAACTTTTTTAAAAATCAGACCGTGGTTTTAATCCTTACCACGTAACCAAATTATAAAGTTTATGTACTCGTTCGACAGACAATTCAACGTTCTGTAATTTATTAACGAGTACAGTTTTCGCTTAGATGCATCGCTTAGGAGTTATAAGAGAAAAAACAAAATAATATCGAAATAATCTGAGTTTTTGTCTGTAAAAAGTTTTTCCTTGGTGGCCAGCGTTAGAAATTTTGTTTTTTACATGCCTAAACCCAAGTTATATATCCCCTAAACCCATATATACAAGTTAAAAAAATAAAAACTTTTTTCACATTTTTCATAATGGGTTTCCCGTTTCGATCCTTAAATTACTGGCCTAATATTCTTTAAATCAGCCGCCATTTTTGAAAGCAGCGGCTCTGGAACGGCAGACAAGGTTCTTCTTACTCAGAATAACATATATTTTCCTAATTTGCAATCAAACCTTCGCCTAGGATGAGGTCGATTTCTGGTCCCTGGCTCCAGAGCCGAGTGGAATACCCTTCCACCTGCAGATATCCCCCGTAAAGTATACTCCAGTGAGGTGGAATACCCTTCCACCTCCAGACATCCCCCGTAAAGTATACTCCAGTGAGGTGGAATACCCTTCCACCTCCAGACATCCCCCGTAAAGTATACTCCAGTGAGGTGGAATACCTTCCACCTCCAGATATCCCCCGTAAAGTATACTCCAGAGCTAAGTGGAATACCCTTCCACCTCCAGATACCCCACCTCTAAACTATACTCGGAGGTGTACTCACCCGTGGTGGTGTTGACCCGCTGACAGGAGACCAGCTGGAGCTGGAGCGGCGGCGGCGGCGGGGGCGGGGCGGAGGGCACCTGGACCTTGGACCCGCCGAAGAGCTGGCGCACCCGCTGGTAGCCGGGGCTGTCCCCGGGCCGGTGCAGGTAGAAGGGGTCCGGGTGCTCCACCGGCGTCATGTAGGGGTTCTCCTTCGAGTGCAGGTAGAACGGCTGGCGGCCCTCCTCGTAGTTGACGCAGTCAGCGTAGGAGCACTGCAACGTTATCACACACATGTCAAAGCGTTCTTATAACTAACACCTTTCCAAGATATTATTTATTTATTACCACAAGACAAGACATTTAAATGAAATAAATATATTGTAAGAAAGTATAAGAATTTTTGAATAGAGCTTCTATAAATAAAAGCTTGGAATTATTGAGGAAAGACTCCAAAACAAAAACTCTTTTTTATTTTGCTGAAAGCTTTTTTTTATTTTGTATATTTATAAACCTGAATACTAACTAACACCCAAAAGTGTTAAAAGATTTAAGAGGAAAATCCTCCACATGATAACCGGAGCGATCTAGGATTAGTGTACCAACACACGCAGAAGAAAGACCAATAAAGAAATGTTCATAGAAACTGGTCAATCAATATCTCATGATATGACGATACTTACTATTACTTTGGAAAAAAAGAATGATATAAACTGCCAATATGAAATGGTATTGAAGTTATTCTTAAAGTCCTATTAAATGTAATTAAACTAACAATAATACTTTAAGAGATAATATATTAATATTTTTTACCATAAATCGCGGTTACATTTTAATTTTGATTGGAACGTTTGAAGTTTTTGTAGGTAGGGCTTTTTAGCGATACCATATATTTGTGATGAGTATTTCCATATAGGCTTAAGTAAGTATGAGAGTAAGAAAAAAGAGAGTAAAGTAGTTTGAGTCGTTTGTTAACCGTCTTACGTTTCACTTTAACATGCGGACGATTATTATTAATATTACATTGTTATTTTTTACACATATCTCACAAATTTGTAAAACGTTGGGCCAAATCGAGTGGGTCGTTTTTTCAATACATATATATTGAAAAACCGTTTTCGCATCCACAAGCGGAAGTTGTCGATGGAATTCGATGAAACTGATGTGAGAGCATCTTGAAACCAACTCGCACAATTCCTAGCAGTTGGTGATATATCAGTCACATATATTTTATCGAATGTCACGGAATCAATTATGATTCTTTAAGTCTGAAACATAAAGCGTGAGTGGAAATTTTGAATCAAACATTTTTTTAACCTCCCGAACGATTGCGAGGCTTTCTTTCAGGATTTCGGTTTTGAGGGAGCGAAAATGATGTCTCAACTGTTTTGTGTGTAATTTACTCAAAGGGAAAATGAATCATTTGCTTAAGGATTTTATTTATTAGAAAAATGAAGTTTGACCTTGTTTGTACTTTGACAGTTTTCTGTCGAGGTACTTTACCAAGACCTGATCTGCCTGCTCAGTTGATAACCCCTAGTAAAAAACGGAGGTGGCTTCTTATTGGTTGGGGAGAGGTGTGTTTCTAGATCTGGAGTTGGAGACCTCTCGTGATTAGATGGAAAACTATGCAAAACAGTGCCATTGCATTCTTATATACCATCAAACACCATCTGGGTATAAGTTGATTGGGCAGAACTTTATTTGGCAGCAGAATAACTTCGAAGAATTTATCTCACCACTGCATTATATATATATAAATTATACAGTTTGCATTCCTCCTTCAAAAATTTAATGTCGTAAAAAGTAATAAGGTTTGATAGAATTAATTTAATGTTCAGAAATAATCAAGATAAGTAAGTTTATTTTCCACGTATTATATAATAATATATAAGTTATTACGCACTACTTCTCCCATCGATTGTTTATTTGCATAAAATAATTGTTTAAATAATTAATTAATTGGGGTGGTGGTATAATTAATGTCGTCATCGTTATGCACCATCTCGTACATACTGTAAAGGCCAGCTTTAGAAATTATGAACGCCTGATTATTATTATCTGTCAAATTGAACATCAAGATAAAGATTAAGTTAAGGATTATATTTACTATTTAGTGGGCATAATTAAATACTTGATATAAATCAACTAAATGGATATTTATAATTTGGAACCAAGAAATCAGTGAAGGTAGATTGTGTTTAAAGTGGAAAAACAACTTTAAAAACTCTTGAGACCTGTCTTCACTTTTCCTCTCCTAATCCTCAGCTGATTCACTCAAAAGGAATCAAATCAAATCACTTGTACTTGTTAAGACTACTCGACATCCTGTGTGGCTCAGTATGGGTTCCACAACTCTTCTCTTATCTAAGTTAGCTATATTCTCTATGAAGCTACATAAATGTTATTACGCACTATACCGATAGTACTAGCGGGCTCAAAGTGAGGCTTCGTCCTCAGGTCATTCCTCATTCTGTCTGTGTGGCGGAACTTACACGTCAATCATAAATGTCAATCTTAAGACTGCCATTTATTGCCCATTTCACCATTTAAAAATGGTGCAAAATGGTTATGCGATGGTGGTGAGTCCTTGCTGAACTAACCTACCTAGTTGCTACGTCAATCTCCCTCTACTCAGTTCTCGTGATTGAAGCTTTGATTTCAAGATTTCTGGATATTGCCAGTCCATCAATCTTGACCTTACACAACCAATCAGAATGACAATCATCAATCGTGTCATCCTGACTGACCGCGCAATATCTCCTGGTGACCAGACCTCTTACTGTCCTCCCCCGGTGCCCCGCAGACTGGACATGCCTAGAAGAGCAGACGAGAGGTCTCTTCGTCTTGGACCACAATGGCGGAGGACCACAAAGCCCTAGCGGTGTCCACTCTGCTCTCTTCCTGGAGGGCTCCTTATTGTTGCCATCCTCTCGAAACAAAGCTCACTGGAGGGTTCAATATCCTACCTCTTCTGGTCCTCACATCTTGTATAGGATCCTTCGGGGCGATCTCGAGTCGATCATATTAGTATAATAGGAACTAGAACTTGCTACCGAAAATTGGTTCACATCTGGTTGAAACGGAGAATTCGATAAGATTTGGCAATTTACAAAGCATTAGTTAATGCAAATTCAACTTCCATAAAAAATATTCTTCTCGATAAAATTGTAACTGAAAATATCGTTATATTGAGATCTTAATGACTGACCGTTGTATAATATTCAGGAAAAAGATGGTCCGTGTTGGCTGTCATCAAAATACTTAAAATAGTGAAAGCTATTTTAAGTGTTTTTTAACCGCCACACGGTCAAATTGAACATACCTTATACCTTGATACAAAAACTTTTATTGTTCTTGTACATACTTCCAGAGATGCTCAGAAGGCGATTTCATGATGGAGGCACTTTTTGACGGGTTTTCAATCCTTCAAGTGGAAACATGGAGCAGACAGCAAAACGGGTAATTGCATATAAGTTAGTAGTATTTAAATTCTACATTTGTCTGCACTGCTTTTAAGAAGAAGAGAGGAATAAAATATCTTGGGAGAAGTGAGGAAAGGTTAATGCGCCATCGGCCTTGGAGGGGATGGGTAGCCCTGCCTACTTCAGCCAAAAAAATAGACTAGCATCTTGGAAACCATGAAAATCCAAATTATATTTTCTTTGAACTGCATCTATCAATTGGATGGGGTTAAATTTAATTTTAATTAGGTATTTTAACATTTTGTGTTAGACGTAACCGAGTTATATCAACTTATTTTTTTACTGAAATTATTTTTTTATTGTATATTGTTTAGCACATTTAGATTGCACACAATTAAATAATACATTTACAGCTAATTTTCAACGAATCTGCCTTTTAAGATGTTTTTTCAGATGATACAAAAGGAAGTCCATTCTCTTCGGATTTCTAAGTTGGGTTTGAAAGATGAAAGAATGGTAGAATAAGAGATGAAGAACGTTTTTCTTAGGTAAAACCAACCTATCCCGAGATCAGGTAGAATTCAAGACAACTCTGTCGGATGTAAATAAGTTCGTTTATACTCGGCTGCTTTCGGTATTCCTCGAGAATCTGGGAGTAGTATGATCGTGAAAACCGTCGCCATCTAGGAGTAGTGAAACGGAACCAGTACCTAGGTTCTTAAGCCATTTGAATATTTGGCACATGAGGATGTTTTTTCCTGTTATTTGGCAGATTACCCAGATATTTTTTATACGTTTTAATCGGTTATTTTTGGCTCAAAATAAAGGATTAGTTCCGTTATATGTTCTTTCTTTCCTGACCTGGGAAACAGGGAACAACTTATTTACCTGAAATAGGCGTTTACTTGTTATTTATCATTATACTTGAGTAGCCGGTAAGGTGACTAGATCAAACAGTGCCGACCTGATAGGCGGGACAATAGCTCCTTCCGGCTCCCTTGACGTATTCCGCTTCCAAAACCGATTCGAATTTCCTTTGATTCGCAGATGTCCTCAGTTCCTTTTCCTTTTTGCCCGACAAGATATTCCGCCTGCCGTTCAGTCTTTAGTTTTAGACGAACGAGACGTTCATTTTCATATCTGGACTATTGCGGCATGGTTTCATCCTTATTTTTCTCATAATATCGTGACAAGATCAAAGTGACAAAACAAAAGGGAAAACATTCGAATCCAAGTATCTTTAAATTGTCTTCATTTTTTTTTTCTCTTCTACTCTCCGACTTTGTTAAACATCATTAAGTGACATATCGTAAACCTAAATCACTGTGTACTTTGATAAATATTACCTCAGTGGTATAAAAACTTTAGCGTAAATATTATAAATATAGTCCGTGGTAAATATTCCTTTGTACCAAATTATTAACATGCGCCTGAAACTTGAATATCTTCATCTCATCGTAATCTACAACTTTTTTATTTACGAAAACTCTTGGCATTACGGCGTTTTCAATCTGGAGGTCGGCAAACTTTGTCTATTTAATTAGGTAACAAATACTCGTAAATAGCCATTTGCTTCCCACTTGAATTGTATGATGATTTGAGAACAAACTAGAGAAAAAAGAGTGGACTTTAATGGAGCTGTATGAATTCGGGAACTGTTAAAATGTGAAATAGGTTGTGGAAGTCCACAACCTTTTTCTTTTCTTCGGAAGAGTTTTTACGAATTTAATTCAAATTTTCGCGATCTTTTTCAGCATCTTTTTTTGGAAGGAAACATGTTTAAAAGTTTGTCTCTGCTTTATTTATAGTGACTGCAAACGATATTTACAGCAAGCTGAGCTTATTGATTGCATATAGCTTTCCAGATTGATTGAGGTTTAAGATAACCGATTCTTTTCGATATGTCGTAGCACAGGCGGATTTACGTGAGGAGGCTTTCGGGGTGAAGCCCCTCCCAAAATGGTAAAATATAACCATGTTTTATAGAAAAAAATATTAAAAACTATAACCTAAATTATTATTGTTCGTTGATTACATTTAATAGGATTTCTAGAATAACTAAGACATGATGTCATATGGGTAGTTAGTTTCTTTCTTTTTATGTTTTTAATTAATTATCGTTATATGTATGAAAAAAAATCCTTCGGGCTGAAGCCCCTCCAAAATTAAATTCTGGATCCGCTAGTGTGTCGTAGCGTGATATTATAGATGCTTAAAGACATACTGAATAAACTATCCATCAATATTTCATAATGTAATTTATTTGATTTAAAGAACTTTTCAGTGTTATAAGTTTTGATGTTAATGCTCATCCAGTGGACACATAAAGTGGTCTAGGGTCACTGAAATGTGTTATAGGATATGCTTACCCTGTTGCTGGGGTCGGATACCCGGCAGGTACAGCCGTGGAACCTCCCGTATATCCTCGCCTCCTCCGAATAGTCCGGAGATGTACCATGCTGAACCAGTACGTTCAGGCACTGAAACGAAGAGTAAACAACATAAACATTAGTATATATTAAACACATTTTACATATTATATATGTATTGATATTAAGATATAGCTAGAATGGGAAAATAAAGAAAATAATCATTATTTATCATTGAGATTCCAAGATAGCTATGAAAGAGCTTTAAGTGACTAGAAAGGATGGAACAAATTATGTCAGCAGGGTTTCACTAGTAAAAATAAATATTTTTAAACTAGTTTGTTTTTTGTCCCTAACTATAGATTCGCAACTGGATAAGGAATAATGATTTGGTAAATTAATGTTTAAGGTGGAGGGACATGATGTAGTAGGATTCTTGAGAATGGAAAAGTAATTTCACCACTTAACATTCTATAAACATATGAATACAAATTATTTATGTATATATTTTCAAATTAAGAGGAAATAACGACATTTTAATGATCAGAAAAAACTGCTCAGCAGCACCTCAGTAACAATTCTCTCATAGTCTTTTGGGATACTCATATTAGTATGAAATCTTTTGTTATAAATTGTAATATATTAATTAAAAAGATTAAAAGTGAAAGGTGGTCTATTTGGGTAAATAGTTTATTTATTTCTGTATCAGTTTTATTCTTGGAAAGTATAAAAGTAAAGAAGTTAGAGTCGTTTGTTCATTTTATTTAATATTTAACGATGGAGGACCCAAGTCATTTTCCTATCGTATGCAATGTTTCTGATGAATTTAGTTCCTCTTGTCATAAACTAGTGGCAGGAAAATTTTAAAAAGAAAATAGAAGTGATGAAAATCGAATTCAAAATCGATGAAATATGAAAACAAAAATGAAGAAGAATCTCGAAATATTTTCTTAAAAACTAATCGCTTTGTTCACAGAGTTGTACAAAGTTGGGTTTGTATCACTAATAACGGTATGTTTTCAGTAATTAATATCAGAGGTGTCTTTCAAGAAATTTTGTTGCTCTCTTCTTAAAAACAGTGAGAAAAAATATAGGGTCTTACATTTGCTGCAATCTGGTGGCAAAAATATGACACCTTCCAAAAATTCATAACCCCGTTTAAACAAATTAAAGACCAGTAAAAAAGTACCTCTCGAAAATTTTAAAGGCGCAACGTGCGAGATTCAATCGCTTTCTGGGCATGCCTGATTAATATTATTATATTTAACTACCAAGGCCTATAATAAGGGATTACTCTGTAAAAGTCCAAAATTCATAATTTAAAATTAAAAATATATACATATATCCAGTAGATGCTCCATCGAGCTCACTTCCCTCAGACGAGTTCTTCCAGCTAACTTCCAGCTAGCGCACTATGTCATTGCGTAACCTCCTTCTGGTGGCGAATTTCATAGTTGCGCACGTCTCCGGAAGCGATCTGCTCTTCCATTTTTTTAAACCGCGGCCTCAGTTCCGTGACTGACCGCCGGAAGTCCTAACATCGATAGTGAAATTTCAACGAGTTCTGAAGATGGGCACATGAGCCGTTAATGGCTAAAAGAAAATAGTCTTCACGTAAGTGGCTGTAAATAAACGAACCATTCAAAATTAATTCTGAACTTATTTAAGGTAAGTAAACAAGAGATTTTAAATTGATATGTTCTTAAATGACATGGAACATCTTTATCGTATAGATTGTTTAGCTCTATTTAGGTTTTTTCTAGCTCATAGAAGTTGATCACTATCGACTGATTCAATATTTTGAATGGTCTTAATATTTGTGTCCTCGTACGAGAAACTGCACTTAAATAAAAAACCAAAAATATTTTAAAATCGCGATATCTCTACTAATAGCGCTTTGATTTCGATGAAACTTCTTTCATTTTTTAGGAAATTTAAATACCTTTGAATCATCTTATCACAATATCCACAAAAAAGTGTATACTAGTAAAGTTTCATTGAAATCGGTACATTCTTTTAGGCGCCACAGTCTATAGTAAAGTAGGTTTTTCTGCATTCTTATTTTTTCTCCTCTATTAACTTATCAAATTCTTTCAAAATTTATATTTAGCAGTTTTCCGTAACTCTGAATAATGTGAAATGATTAACTTTTTAAAATAAACCATATTAAAGGTACTTTAAAGGTAGACGTATATGAACATTTAAGCCCTGTAATGTGACATCAATGGGAATAAGACCTAATTTATATTAAAGACCACTTAATTATACAATGATACACTGAGTTCAATCAAAATCGTTAGAGCCGTTTTTGCGAAAATTGTAAATGTGTTTCAGCGTTGATATAAAGTTGCACTTCTGGTTAGCCGATTTTAAGGAAAAGGTTGCAGCGACATCTAAGGCACATACCTATCTTAAATACGTAATAGCAATTTCGTACGACTTTTCGTTTTCGAGCTAGAGTGTTCACATACACAGACCATTTTTCGGGACTTGGTCATTTGGACTCTGGGTACCCCAAAACGTGTATTTCCGTTGAAAACTCGGATTCAAAAATTTTCTCGATCGCAATACTTACCCTTACTATATACTACATATAGTATACATATAGTAAGTGAAAGTAAAAAAAGTAGCATTGACAAATGCACATTACATTAATGTTGCTTCATGTTTCATTAGAAATTTGCGTTTCTGTTCAGTTTTTTTATTGTTTTTTATTTTAAAAATAAGAGTAGTTTAAACCAAATATGATAAGTATCTTGGAGTGTCTGGAATGTAATAGGTGTAGTTCAAGCAAAAACATATACATAACATTGAGAGAATAATGACACTTTCTACAACATGTTTTATGTTCTTTGTACGTAATGCTAAGATGTGAAGTTAAAAAAAAAATTGTTTTCCTTAATATTTCTCATACAAGTTTTTCGAATTTTGGATTGTGCGGGTAATTCAGGAATACTATATTTTTCACGTGAATAAAACTGAAATGGATCCTATTCGGAAATCATTTAATATTTGATGTGGTTCATAAAGTTGTCCGCTGTAGAGAAGTGTGCATTAAGAGAGGTTCCACTGTATAATATGGTCCTTATTCTGTTTATGAAATTTTTAAACTAATGAAGCGTTTAATGCAACAAAAGTATTCATTTTCACAAACCTTACCTGGCTCTGTTAAACAGAGAAAATTTCAATGATACAAAAATAAAATCGTACTATAATTTAATATCAATATGCGTTTTTAATTCTATTAGAAAGTGAAGATATCTAGGTTAGTTAGTGATAAGGAATTACAAACGGCTGATGAATCTAATTTCCGATTACCTTTCTCTTTTCCCAATATCATATTTGGAGCGTAAACTATGATCAATCTCAAATATTCCTAATGTTATAAGTACAACACCATGTTAAATTAATACCATGTTATATGCAAATTAATTAAGTGATGGCAATACCACTTTGAACCCCATCATTTCTAGTTGATATATATAATTGGAACCATTAGCGGATAAAGAGGACGTTTAAACTTTTTGATTTTAATATCTTCGAAAGAAATATAATAAATAATAACAGTAAAAAACCTTGATAATATGGACAAAATAATGGAACGAAGTGACGGTAGTAAAATATGTTACGATTAACAAAAAGCACAACACCTATCATATACTAATTAGCTGTATTCTAATTCAATTTTTTTATGAAACTTAGAGATGCTTAAAAAAAAAACAAAAACACATTTGGTGCGGGGCGTGTATCACACAAATTTCATTTATCATCTTTCTTTTCGGGTAAATAGGTATTTTCGGACTATGGGAAAGGAAAGTAAAAATCACAGGGGGCACAAAATATTTTTTGAACCAATCATTTATCATATATTTTTCATAGCCATCTAATGCATTATACTTATGATTTTTTTTGTCGCTAATCATTGCCTTTAAAGATTGCTAAATAATCAAGTGCCATGAAACATTTTAACTTTCCTACCTGTGCTAAGTAAGGATAGCGTTATGATCTTGTCAAATTTCCGATGTGTGGCTTTCGATGAATCTGTACATTTCAGAGCTCACTGAGTCCGACAAACTCATTTTTAGCCATTAGTCTGTCTGTCTGTTCCAAGATTACCTTGGGAACTAGTAGACCGATTTTGCTGCTTATTTTTGTATGTTGTAGGGTTTTGATGCCTGCAACACAAATTGGGTGCTCCCTGCGCAATAAGTGAAAAACATATTTGTATATAGACCTTAACGCGAAAAAGGCTCTAACGATTTTGATGAAATTTCCTATAATTTTAAAATTAATGTATTTTCAATTTTCGTTCAGGTAAATTCCCGAGAAAATTCAGCAAAAAAAAAAAGTTATAAAGAAAAGAAAAAATGGTGGGACCTGACTCACTAGATATATATTCTATAGTAAAATTTATATGAAAACATTTAAAAAGTAATTAAATTACATACAAAAAAAGTGAGGTTGGCTGATCGCTCGAGGCTATTTGTGTTCTCGCAAGCAATTTACGTCCGTAAGAAGGCCACGTCAGGCGGCAATAGCCCATCTAGTCCACCATTCAAGAGTTCGTCAAGAATAGTTATTGTTACGTTTATAAAATATTTACTTTCTTATTATTTATTAGTTTTTTATATTTTTACTGGCAGTTAAACATTATCTTAACCGTAAACAGCTAAGTTATACCAACGTTTAGTTTAGCTACGAGTATCTACCTATCTCGTTGGCACTACAACCTAGGGGTGGGTCTCAGCTAGGAGTACATCCAGACAAGACATTGGCCCCCGTCGAGCGGATACCCTTGGGATGGTGATCCCAAGGTGATCGAACTCGCTGGAGGTGGCAGTTAATGCGGTTAGGATTGGATAGAGATGTGTAGAGTGTAAAGTATACATCAGCTTTGTTGTCCCGAAATTAGCCCTCCTTGGCTGAGTAAATAGAAGAAAAGTGGACTTTGGTCAAAAGGACCTCCCGCAGGACACCCGTGTCAACGTCCTGCGACAATGTCCTCAAGGCCGGCCATTGTGCTTCCTCAGGACAAAGGATCATCCTCCAGGGCGTAGCCCCCGCCGCCCAGGATCTGGGGCTAGCGTCATAGCGGTCATCGTCGTGTGTGTTTTTCAAGAATATATTTCCAACATTAGTAAGCCAAAGAAAATTTAAGTAAAAAGGTTTGCTTTTTGAAAATCGGTTAGCATTGTTGGCCAGGCCAAAAACATGGAAAACTAGATTTTTCTATAATTTTAGAAAATTAAATATATCAAACAATGTATCGAAACTGACGTGATTGACTTCGATTGAGAACAATATCTCGATGGATCAAACAATCCCTCGTGAACAGTAGGAATTGACATCCAAACCAATCCGTAATATTTCCGAAAAATTGCTTTTAAATGGGTTGCAAAAAAACAAAAAAAAATCTAAAACCAACAAATATGGACCATAAATTGTAGATAGGCAATCAGTAAATTACGATACCAAACAAATTTTCAAGGAAAATAGATTCTGCTATAATGTTATCTTGTAAGCCACTAACGGATCCAAGATTTAATTTTGGGGGAATTCAGCTCAAAAGTTTTCTTATAAATATACATATATAAACCGATAATTTTTTTGGAATAAAAAGAAAGAAACTATATGAAATGGTGTATAAGTCATTCTTGAAATCTTATCAAATTCAATTTTACACGAACTTAATAGATAATGTTTTAATCTTTGTTCATAAGCCACAGTTATATTTTACCATTTTAGGGGAGGGTTCAACCAATGTAAGCATCATTTGTTTTTTTCGCAAAACCGAATAACAAGTTAGTTTGTAATTTTACGGTGGCCTGTCGCTCTGTGAATCATGCCATCTCCAAGAATATACCTAACAAGCTGTGTTCTAGCATTCGGCATGAATTAAGTTTCAATCCGTGCAATGGCGTCACTCTTTTTTTTTTTTTATCGAGAAAAATACATTTTGCCTCAATCAAGGATATTGAGTATTTGAGATGTAAGAAACTCATTCATACAACATATACAATCACATAAATAATAGAAATTATAACAAAAATAAGAAAAAGAAAGCTTAGTAAAACAGATGAAATAAAACAGAATACAGCACAAATTAAAAAAAAATGAATAAATAAGAAAAAAAAGAACATTCAAGCTTATTTACAAAAAAAATGAAAACAAAACAAACAAAATTTAAGGAGCGTCACTCCTAGAGGGAGAATTTGTGATTATCTGAAGCGATTAGAAAAAATTTACTTTGTTATGAAGGAAACTTTATTTTAATTAACTTGATTGGCACACTTAATAATAACAATAATTTAGTAAATAATAACGAAGCTGATCATAGAACCTGGAAAAATATACACCCACACATATATATTTTATTCACTTTCTTTCCGTGAGAACCTAATATTATATTTGTATTCATCGAGCTAATTATTCAACTCATCGTTAGAAACAAAAAACAAGCTTTAAATATAGAAAAAAAAATGATAAAATAATACTTTTTTAAATTTGAAATAACATATTTTAAATTTAATTATTAAATACTTCCTTTTGTCAGGGAACTTGAAAAAAAAAAAACCGATACGGGCCCTAATTGCTATTAGCCCAGCGGTACAAAATCCTATTTTTCAAATTATTAACATCCGTTTAAAGCTTCGGAAATGGCTTCATCTTATCCTAAATTAAAAAAAAAAGATACTTCGAAAATTTTCAGGAGATTAATTAATTTAATGAGATACTAAAAACTCACCCGTACTCATTTATTTTATTTAATCTTGATTTGTTTTGAGAAGAGAACCCCATACAAATAAAGTGTATCTCTATACTATAAACGTTATTACCCTCATTGTATTCCAATATATTTTTTACCGTTTCATGCTACATAATAAATATTACAAAAATCTAAAGTATAACTTAAAAATCACATTTATTAAAAAATCCGACAGTTAAAACAATGCCATTTATTAATATTAGTATAAAATCTAAAATCATCAATAGAACACATAACCAACAATTTTATTCTTTAAATGTTAATATAAAATCAAATTAAATTAATTAATTAATAAAATGAAATTAGCAGATTATTTACATAAAGAAACAAGAGAACAGGACCTAAACAAATCTGTTTAACGTTTCTCATAATCCATACCGCCATCCAATCTACATTTTTACTACAATGTTCGGAGGACACTATTTTAGATTAACAATTCTCTATAATTAGTTATATTATTTTTTTTAAAACTTATTTATTGAAACATATTACAATCTGTCTCAAAGTACATTTATAATAGTGTTCAGAGATCAAACTCACACTCTGTGTAAAATAAATAAGATATATTAGAGATGAAAACGAAACGAGCACTCATTTGGTTTCCGCTGAAATTCTGACATAATTTGATCGCAAATTCAAGAAAGAAAGTGGGCTACAAAAATATTTGGCTGTTTCGCTAATATAACCACGTTATTTTGACATTGAGGATGAAGGTCAAACGGTCTAATATTTTCGAAGGTCACCTTTTTTTCTCGATTTTGTGATCAAATTATCTTAAGATTCTAGTGGAAACCAAATGACGGCTTGTGAATTTTCATTAATTCATTAAATATACAAAGAATAACAATCTCCAGATTGGAAAAGTACTATTTCCGCGAAATTTCATTGATAAAAATGTTGTAAGTAATGATAAGATGAAACCATTTCCAAAGTTTTAGACGGATGTTAATAATTTCATAAAAGGTCTACATTACGGCCAATAAGGATTTTTGAAAACATAATTTTTGGATTGAAAACTGGTCAAAACTTCACTGGTAACTCACGCCCATAAAACTTTTTTGATCTATCGTTACATTTCGTTGTAGTCGGTGGTACGTACACATCTTTTTTTTCATCAAATTATTAACATCCTGAAACTTCGTAAATAGCTTTATATCATCGTAACCTACAAATAATTTATTTGCGAAAATTCTTGGAATTGGGGTGTTTTCAATCTGGAGGTCGGCAAACATTGTCTATTTAATTCGGTACTAAAACTCGTAAATAACCATTTGCTTTCTACTTGGTTTGCAAGATAATTTGATCACAAAATCGATAAAAAAGATTGGACCGTTTATAGGCCAAACAGCCCAGTATTTTTGTAGGTCACCTTTTTTCGATTATTTTGATGATATTATCTTAAGACTCATGTGGAAAGCTAAATTAAGATTAAATAGACAAAATTTGCTGATCTCCAGATTGAAAACGCCCCAATTCCGAGAATTTTCGCAAATAAAAAAATATAGATTACGGTGAGATGAAGCTATTTACGAAGTTAACACGGACTATTACATTATAATATAACGAAATGTACCTAGGTTATATTTATAAACTCCTCCACCACTCTCAATTAATATAATAAGTATAGAGTTTAACAAACTATTTGGAACCTTTTTCGGAAAAATGGCCAAAATGTGTAAAGTGGATTACATAAAATTCCTCTTATATTAAATCGATTTTAATGAAATGTAGCTCTAAGATCTGAGGCACCTCAATCTTAAAAATCTGGTGCGCGTAACACACCACTTTCACTTACCGCTCTACTTTGAATAGAAATTATTTTCTGGAAATGTTGGGCTGTTATAAAATTTTTGAAGTGCATTTTAAACTGAGCTAAAACTTAAAGCTTAGAGCTAACAAATCATTAAGACCATTAAAATTTCAAAAAGTATATTTATTATATCGACGGTAGGAAATACAAATCTAGTTTGAAGAAGCCAGTTGCAAATGTGGTTGTTGTATCGGATTCCCTAAGTACCCTGAAAGCTATGAATAACATGTATCCAGACCATCCAGGGATACACTGCATTCTAAGTCTTATAAAAATGCTTCATGGAGTTGGAACAACGGCACATTTTATCTGGTCGCCTGGCCATATAGGAATTAAAGGAAATGAAATGGCTGATAGAGCAGCAAAGAAAGCTCTTACTCTTCCAGGCCGCGGTAAAGTTTTTTTTGACACCATCTGAACTTGCACGACCTCTGAGAGAAACCATATTCCAAGAATGGCAAAGACGGTGGGACATCAGCGCACCTAGCAAATTAAAAACAATAAAGAAAGAGGTGCAACCGTGGACCAGCTCCAGACGCAGCAGTCGTAGAGAAGAGGTCGTCCTCACGCGGCTGAGGATCGGATATACTAGACTGACTCACCTCCACCTCATAACAAAAGATTCTATCCCCCGATGTCAAAAGTGTAACCAATCACTAACTGTAAAACATATTTTGGAAGAATGCCCTTTTTACACCGCAAGATTAAAAGATTTTGGAATACTCCAGAATATATCAGCATCGCTGGGAAATCAAGAAGAAATGGTTACCAAAGTCATCAAGTTTATGGATAGTGAAAGACTTAAAAAACACATTTGACAGGCTTTTATTTATTTATTTATTTTTATTATTTTTTTTAAATTTATTTATTTAATTTTATTTATTTATTTATTTATTTTATTGATTCTACTGCTATTTTTTAAAGTTTATTTATTTATACATTTTTTATACATCTTATTACCTATAAATGTCTATTATTATCCTTATTTATTTATTTTATTCTATCAATCCATTTCTTTATTTATTTTATTTTATTTTATTTATTTTATTTTATTTTATTTTATTTTTTTGTACCAATCATCCAAATAGTATTAAATGATGTTATTTAGTTGATCGGGCGCTTATGACCTGGATGTTTTGCGCCTAGACATCGAAACAAACAAACAAACAAATCTAGTTACTCTATCTGCTTTTATAAACCACACAACTTCAGTCTTTCAGTTGACAGACTGACTAACTCCAATTTCAACATGTTTGAGTAATGTCATTTCAGTGATATTTCTAGTTGAAAAAGGTAGTGAGTCAGTTGATACTTGAGTAGGTAATTACAGTGTTAAAATACACAACCATGAATAAAGGTATAAATTTTGACACTAGAAACATCACTAAAATTAATAATAAATAATGTTTAAATTTGTTGCTATATAACAGCTAAACTGTTCACATACACACAGACCATTTTGTGAGACTTGGTTATTTGAATTCATAGCACCTCAAAGCGTGTATTTCGGATGAAAACTCAGATTTAAAAATTTTACGATCGCAATACTTACCCTTACTATAAATTACATATATAGGTAAGTGAAAGTAAAAATATGATTTCAGTTTCCTCCGACTTTCCTTTTTTGAACTAGACTGTTTCCGTGCCCTTTTTTACGAGACTTGGAAATTCAGTTTCCAAATTCTTCATGATTACAATAGCGTTCCTTACTTATAAATAAATAAGAACGTAAGACAAGATAAACCGGGGATAAAAGTTTAATTAATTAATGCCCTCAGCTAACTCGGAAGGAGAGTCCTCCTCGATGATCCTTACCGGACAATACTTGAGTCTTCTGGACCTCCTCTCCTCCCACCTGGCCTCCACGACGTAGAGCTGCCTCTTGTTCCTCGACCTCAGGCCCAGCAGGGAGTAGAAGCGGCTCTTCCGGCCGTCGGAGCAGGAGTAGCAGAAGAACCACATCGTCGACCAGGGCTCCTCGGTGGTCGGCATGTCGAGGAACCAGGGCGTTCTGGAGAGCCGCCGATTTACGACACCGGAGGATATCCTACCCCCCCTCGAGCCGCGGGCCTTCTCCATTCCTCTGTTAATTATGTTATGTTATGTTTATCGTAATAGCTTTGCGCAACACTATAACCGCCAGCCCGAACCCTTTGAGCTTTCTTTAAATACTTTAGGATTATTAGAGTAATTATGGTTAGGATTTTAGACTGACAATGATATCTGATCAGTTCTGACATGATAAATATCCAGATTTTTTTTCCGGAGTTTATCATATGTTTTCAGACCACAACAGTGACATTTTATTAAATTGATGCATCTAATACCCGCATACCTTCAAGAGGTTCGTTGATGAATATTATTTTCTAATTTTAACTTTCAGATCCACAACTGTCGCCCAGCCTGTGACAGTGAGCAGAGTCGAAGTAATAGAGGCCTTACTGAAGTATTTTTAGTTTATATAAAACTTCGTTGTAATTTTCGCAGAGTTTTCCATTCCATCCAGAGTTAGAAAATCTTACTTTTAGACAGAATCTATTCAAAATAATTGGTACATGTCTTAACTATTTGCAGCCAGGGGTGGTTTTATTTTTGCATAACGTAAAAAAAAATTCTGTGGTCCATATAAAAGAAGTATTATTTCATAACTTTTATCGATTTCTATCCTTGTGTTTATTATTTAAAGTTTTAATCATGAATATAAATGTAATATCAAGCAATCACGGAAACAAATCAAGTAAATATTAATTTACTTAATTATTTTTTATTTGTTTATTTAGAAATATTACATTCCGTCACATCAAGGACATTTATAATATTGTTCAGAGAGCACACTTACACTCTATACTTAATTATTAATGTAAATATTAATTTAAAAAAATTAATTAAATAAATTCAGAATGAGAAAATTTCACTAAAAAAAAATTCGTTCAATGGGAGTAAATATATTTTTTGCAATTTAGTTATCGATAGATTAAAAAAAAAAAAATCATTTTAGGGGAAAATCTTAATTTGGGGAAAAGTTTGACGTCATTAGATACTTGTATGAACTTGAAGTTGTATGAAATGGCGTCAGAATAAGAGAGGAATCAGAAATTTGATGAGAACTTAAAGGGAAAAGAATAGAGGAATTTTAGAATCTCAGTTGATTTACACTTTTTGATTACACAAATTTTCTGATGCGGTCTGAAAGGTGTTGATCCTAAGATGGATACTGACGAAATGACATCCTAGGTTTTGTAGATTTTCGAGTTAGTTGCGAGGGGCGTTTTGGAGGCAGATTATTAAACTGAAAGGTTGGCAATCAAATTGATTAACCTAGAAAATAACTAAAGGAGGCGAGGTGGCCGAGCAGGCTCACGCAGCAACCTGATAATCGAAGTTATAAACGTTAAAATAATTAAAAGTTTGCATCTCGGTACCAAGGGGGTTTTTAACTCTGGCATTAATCCATGGCCCGGGAAAACCACGTATAGCCTAAAAGGCAAGGGAGGGGAAAACGAGAAAAAAAAACAACTAAGATATGAGTGGTCGAGAGGTAACGTGTGTGTAAAACACGCGTTGCCCTGTAACCTGATAAACCAAAGATTTCGTGTTTGAATCCCGGTGCCGGGGTTTCGCTTTGTGTGTTAACATTATAATCCCCCGACCTCTTTCCTAGCCTTAGGAAAACTCCGTAAGGCGAGATAGTGGAGTAAAAAAATGCTTTTCTCGAGTTCTCTTGTTTCATTGCGCCAATGCCACCTTTCAATTTCACAAGTTGCAATTCCATTCCGTGTAATTCTCTCTATTCATCTCTCTCTCAAAATAAGATATCCATATTTTTTTTGTCACGCACTTTTGTACTAGTGTCCTTGTTTTCTAGATAATTTAGTTGCCCCGCTAAACGCCGTTTTCCCTCGCAATTTGGCCACCCTCCCCGCCGTAGAGGATTCCAAGAGCCCGAAGAAGAGTCCTGTCTTGGAAAGCGGGAGAAAGCAAAGCTAGGTGAGCTGGAGCGGGCCACGAGGGAAATTAGGGCTCCCACCTGTAATTAAGGCGAGGACAGGTGTTCACGCTCTCTGGATGTACTCCTCTTACAGCCGAATTGGTCTGTGTGTGTTAAAATTATAATAAAATGTTTTAATAATCATCGAAGCATATCACGAATATTAACCTGTGTATGGATTTGAGTTACGGTGGCTGTAAAGTACCAATATACGATTGATAAAATATTTTTTATTCAGAAAAATTCAAATAAGGCCCAAAGTCTAAATTACGTCCATCACCTATTTTCATATGAAATCCGTAGGCTCCTAGTGACGTCCTTAATATTTCCACCCTTCGACTATTACTCCATGGTATATTGGGGAATTTCTGCGGATCTCGAGGCGAAATTAAAACGTTTGATAAATTGCTTTATACGATTCATCTTCGGGATCCCAAGAGACGCCTCTGTTTCCCGTTTTTATGAACAGTTGTAGTGGCTTTATTCTTCCTACCGTCGTATTTCCGGGTATCTTTTCTCTTCCAAGTCATCCAATCCCGCCGTCCTTCATACATCTCCGAACTCCTTCAATTCAAATCGTCAATTCATTCCCACAGTATCCGCTCTAGGTCTTCAGATATATATATATATTACGGCTCACTGAACCGCTACTTTCGATAGATCGTTCAATTCGATTCGACAGATCAAAACTTATTTGCATTGGTTAAAAGAGCAGTAATTCAGTTTTTCGATGGTTATAACAAAGTTGAATTTAAAGGAAATCGTAGAGTGTTTTTAATAGTTTAAAATTAGCTCACTAATAAAAAAAAAATCAAATAATATAATCACAAAGCACCTTGGTACGTGACAAACGAAACCCTACATACTGACTTCCACCCGCCACAGTTGAACAATACTTAAAGGCACTTTAGCAACGATTCATAACAATTTACATGGACGGAAAAAAAAAAATCAAAACTTCGTTCATGTTTTAAACAAAAATGTTCACGAATTACAAAGAGCTGTCTGTATCTTTGATAATTATGGTTAAAACTACGATTTTTTTTTTTTTTTTTGTGGTGTTTAGAACTCTTTGAAAAAGTTATGGGTGGAATCAAGAAATAAATGTATATTTTTTTAGTTATTAGTTTTTGGAGACAAATAATGTCTCTACTCCTTCATAACTTTATTTTCTGAAATTTTGGGAGGATGTAGTTATTTTCACTGCTGTAGGAAAAAAAATATCCCTAAAATGAGGGTTCAATCATTGTATTTTGTATCATTGTAAAAATACACCTTTGAGAAAGAATTGAGATGACTTTAGCCGACATGTTCATCAATCCGAGATGACTAAATAGGCGCTGGTTGAGGGACCTCCTTCCTTCACCATAGTAATTGAATCAAGTATTGTCATTATTTCCATCGAAGCATCAGCTGATTTTCAATAATTCTTTGGGCATTCAGATTACTATTTGAAATATATATTTTTTTTTTTTTTTTACCCTCATCTGTCATAATTAATAACAATTAGCGAGTCTTCTGTTGGTAAAATAGTAATAGTGGCTTGATTGATGTGAGGGAAAGGAGCGTTTTCTTAGATTCTGAATTCGTAAGAGCTTGAGTTCTGTATATATTTAGGTGAGGAAATCCCTCATCCAGCTTCTTGTTAGCCTCCGAAGGGTTAGGTGTTCGGGCACGTTAATCGAGGCCATGTCTTGTATCAGTGATTTAGTATGGCCATGTAAGTTATTATGAAATTTTTTGTAGTGTGTTTGTTTATGTTCGTTAACTGTTGGCATGTTTAGATCTTCATGTAAAGTAATGTTTGTGATATAACATGGAGCTTTGGTTATAGTCCTGAAAGGTTTGTGGTTTTCTTATGTGGGTCGTTTTGGCTGTTCTGTATGTTTGAGAAGTGTAAGTAATTAAAAACAAAAAATATATATATATTTATAAAGACGGGTAAATAAATACATAAAATAATTACAAAGGTTACTGACCTGCATCTGCTGGTTCTCGGCCGCATCGTTGATGGGACTCTTGCCGTAGTTGTCCTGGAGCACTGCGGCGCCGTGCCGCAGGAGCCAGCTGACGCAGTCGACGTGCCCCCGCGACGCCGCAAAGTGCAGCGGGGTGGCGCCGTCGCCGTCCCGCAGGTTGGGGTCCACTCCCTGGTCCTCCACCTACACATCAATCAGCTGTGAATAGTTTACTGTAACAATACTACAATAGAGGCAAGTTACTGTCTTCAAGTTTACTGTAACAATCTACAATGGCGGCAAGTTACTGTCTTCAAGTTTACTGTCACAATCTACAATGGCAGCAAGTTACTGTCTTCAAGTTTACTTGTTGATTTGCTTCATATATCATACAATGTACTTTTTTACATGCATGTAATATATTCGCTCTTTGGAAAAATTTGAGCAAAACCTATCTATACTATATCTACTGATAAAGTCGGAGGTCGAGTACTGTTTTGAAAAATTACTTAATAACACGTACGATGGAGAAATGCTTTATTAGACAATAATTACGAATGATTCCTAGGTTGGTCTAAGAAATAGATTAGCTGATAGGATGCTCGCTAAAGAAACCTGATCACCGATAAGGAACAGTTGAAGGTAAGATAAGATGAAGATGTTTCACCAGGAAATGAAACTCCATATTTCACAACAGATGAAATACGAAATTTTAAAATTGGGAAAAATAGGAAACATTATCAACATTTTAGATTGATAAAGTCTGAGTGCTATTCAAAAATATGTATTTTAATTTATATGTCGATGGTTAGCAAATGATAAAGTGATCGCCACTACCGAAGAAGCATATACCATGAAGATGTTGAGAAATTTAATTATTAATTCTTTTTATGTTCTTTGGAATAACCACTTTAAATATTAAATATTTGTAGTAATTCATGTTATATTGATTTACTTCCATCATTTTAATTTTAATATTTATCTTGCTTAATTGTTTTTTTCTTTTTGTTAGACCAATATATATGTTTTTGTTCTCTATATTGAAGAATGTTAACAAATATTTAAATGATCCAACTAAAATTAATAAAATCTATCATAAGATTTCCATTCAATGTCAATCTTGCTTCAAAATATTGGAACTTTGAGGCTCCAATATCGCTGTTTTTATTCATATTTCAATAAATTTAATAATCATTGATAGTAAATGTATCGATTTTATTGATTGATATTTACATCCCTACTCTTATCAAACAATTACCGTGTTGGGGACCTTCCCACGGATGGCGGATGTGGTGATCGTCGGCGGATATTTCTTGGGAGTTTCTCCCGAGCAAATCCGATGTATTGGATGACCAAAAATTACTTCCAGACTAGCTGAGAGGTATGGTATAGGAATAAATGCCTTACTCACTTATCTTTAGTTCACAAAATACCTATTTCCAAATATTTCTATCAAAGATTAAATGTACCGAGGTCCGATAAATAAAAATATCGAATTATTATTTCGATATTTAAATCCCTGAATTTATGATATAAATACTTACCATTCCAACTCTGTGTAATTACACAGATCTATTTGCCTATTTTGCTATCAATCGTCCAATCTTCCCGAACGTGACTCGATCCAACTCTTCCTTCAATCTAAGAGAGTTCCGATATTCCCAAAGAATGATCAACATTCCGTCTGATATTGTATTAGCAACAGCACGACTTCCTCTCTTCTTCCCGATCGCCCTCTGTACCGAGATCCTGGACTATTCTTCCAGCTCGAGGTAGAAAGCGGTACCTCCGGACGAGGAAACCGCAGATGGCGATTTGATGGCGTTTCTCCGCGGAGGTTGTAAACTTTTGGTTGACACTCGGCCTATTAAAAAGTGCTCTGAAAGTTCTATTGGTAACGAGTTACGCAACCGAAGACATCTGTAAGCGGGTGGAAAGCAGGTGAAAGCTCAAATTTTATAATATGTATTTCGGGTCTCACCTGTAATCAGGCATTAATTAGGCAATTAACCAAATTATTAGTTACTCTTAGAAGACTCTCTAAAATAGCAAATGTTAAGAATTATCCACTCCAATAACAGTCAATTAATATCACTTGCTAAAGATGACAAGATTGACAGGTTTATTGCACAATATTGAGAGTACCTTAAAGGCTAAATATGTCTTAAATTAATAATAATAATAATCTATATAATTATAATATAAAATTCAATCTTAAGAGAGAGAAAACAATTTATTTTGTTTTATTATTAACTTCAATAATAAAATAGAAGGTGAAGTACCTCAACAAGCTATGCAATGGACGACCGGGTTAGAGAACGGCGGTTATTTTTATAAGTTATTTTTCATACTAAATAGAAAGAATAATTGCCAATAGAAAATAACAATATAAAAAATATGATTACTAATTTAGTCCAGTCAAATTGTGACAATTTGATATCCGAGAACGCTTACAAAAGATAGAGTAGCTGTGATTTTTTGATATATTGCCTGGATCGGTAAACTGCTTAAATATCCAACTAATGTAACTGTATTAGGTAGAATGTAAGACCGAATTTAACAATTTGGTTTTTAACAAAATTTTAAATAGATGTATCTGAGTGTTAATACGACCTGGCGGAATCTATTTCGACTTGAGCTTCATCTATTAATTTACAAGTGATTATGTTAAACTTTGTAGTAGGGTTTATAATTTAAATGCTCAAGAAAATAGAGACTTTAAACTTTTTTGGCCACTCACATTTTTCGGTAAAAATATTATGGTTCAAAAAGCTCTGTCTCGGAATGTTTTAGAACTACAAGTTTCGTAATGATTTCGAAATTAGAAAAATAAAAAAAAATAATTCTTTGTCAGAATACTTAAAAATGTTTTCCGGAGAAAAAAAATTAAGATTTTTCTCAAAATGGCTGCAGTCATGGTGGTAGAGTTTATTGGAGAACTTGGAATTTTTATCAGAGCTACCCTATTTTTAAAAACAGTTTAGATATTATACCGAACTATTTAGCTTGTATTTTTTTTAAACTATTAAATTTAACATACTTTTCAACGCCTAAGAAATGATTATTTGAAAATTTAAAAAAAGAAACTAATTTCATGTTTTGACGTCATTAATATCATAAACTACATGATAGTTTATAATACGATGGTACTGGTACGATGGTACCACTTAATATATTTGCAGGCCTGTATTGATGAAAAACATAATGTGACGGCAGCTATTATCTCATGTTTTATTGTCAATAACATGATTACTGTTCCATGAGGCTGAATATTTTCTCATTATTTTTCTTTCCAAAATATGTTTTAGTGGTCAAGCTCTTCTTAAATACGAGGGTTGGCTTTATTACATCTACATCAGTCCTACACCGATTTATGGGGTATTAGAAGTGCATAATGTAATTTATTTATATCACACAATAATCTGTAATAAATTATATATATATATATATATATATATATATATATATATATATATATTTAGACCTGATAAGATATTAATACACAAACTAATACATACCATCCACTTGAGGCAGGGGAGTGACCCCATCTGAGCAGCGGCGTGGACCGGAGCCATCCCGTCCTTCGCCCGGATGTAGAGGGAGCCACCGGCCTCGAGGACCAAGAACTTGAGGACTTCCAGGTGGCCTTCCTGGGCGGCCAAGTAGACTGGAGTAACCTCGTTCTCCATCTGGGTGTTTGCCCTGCAATGACATTTAAGATATTGGATTAGAGAAATGTTTAGGATCATTCCCTCATTACGAAGCTTTTTATTCGTTAGTTAAAATAGTTATTAGTTCGGATGTTAAAATAAAAATTGTACTCAGAATCGAAAATTTCCGATCGGGTTTTACGTTTCAGACATTATCAAATATACACAGACAGGATCAAATTTGGTTAGGTCTGTAGTGAAATAGATGTAACGCGTATATCACCTACTATCGTTCATCTGATTTTCATAAAACTTTTAGGAATTGTGCAGGTTAGTGTCTAGACGCTCCCATGTCAATTTCATCAAATTACATATGATACTTCCGGTTGTGTACGCGTAAATGTATTTTCTTAGGTATGCCGATATTTCATTAACGGCTCGTTCGATTTGGTTTAAAGTTAGAAAAAAAAGTATTAAACCTTTTTTGAGATATAGCTAAGTTCCTCTTAAAAAAACAAGACCTGTATTATTCCAACTCCTAAAGGGTTTTGGTTCAGTACTTTACAAGGAAGCTGTGTTTCAAGGCAAGGAGGGGATCGGGCCAGGATCACAATCAACCGCCATGTTTCCCCATATAATGACTTTATTAATTATGTAATTAAGAATACCCAGCTTAAAGAGATCGGACCAGGATGGTATCCTTAATCCAGGATCGAGCCACGTATTATGAATAATTACTTGTCATCAGCCGAATTCAAATCTAGATGCATGAGCTTAGGAAGCCAGTACTCCACTGAGCTATCCCGCTCCCAAATGTTTACCTATATGCAGTGAAATAAAATATTTCTTTTAACAGTTTAAATTTTATTTCTGCGGTAAAGTCAAAATCGTTAAATAATCTGTCTAAACCACTCTGACTTCAAAAATCCTCCCTCCTCATACAGTGACCCATTTTCAAATTACCTTTTCACTAATAAAGTAATTAACTATTCAATTAACTTAACTGCTAAAGTAATTAAATTACAAATGGTTGGCAACACGACTTCACAGGGGCTTAAGTTCAGAGAGCATGACGGCAACGCTCCGTTGAGCAGCTTACTCTCTCTATTATAATTCAACTGCGTTTTATTTCAACATGTCTTAAGAAATATCAGTACAGACTAACGTATATCTTACTGTCAACTGTGAATGACTATGTCTGACTCTCGCTAAAATAGGTGTATTGTATTTATTATAGTCAGGAAAAAATGGCGAATCTAGGGATTGACATCCATTTGGCTACCATAAAGGGCGACAACTTAATTCCTCAAACGGATAAGCTACGTTATCTTTGACTAATATTACGCAGAAGAATGAACTTATATTTATTTCGCTTACAACAGTTTTGATTCTATGTCTAGAACAACCTCCCCCCCCTCGTATGCCAGAAACAGTGAATTAGGGGTATGCAGAAAAAAAAAAAGAATGAAATTCACGTCAAAATGAATAGTAAGACTTTAGAGGAACCACTGGAATTTACAAACTACAAATTCTATGATTATGTACACACTGGTTGGCCCGTGCCAATAATATGTAGAATAATTATTTATTAAGGAACAGCAAAATGATATGGAAATAAGCAGACCCTATGTATAATGTGAGAAACAATATTTAATTTAACATTAGACCAAAATATTTATACAAATTACTTTTCTACGACCTATTTTTAATTGCTGAATATTATTTTTCATATTCAAAATAAGGCTTGGATAATGGGATTTTTTAAATTACTAAAAATGTATAAAATGTACCAACATAAGAATTTCATTAAAAAATAATAAAGTATATATCAGCCAGAAACAAAACGGTAGTAGAGTAGTAAATCTAGTATATTTGGAGGGAAAGAAATTATTATTATACCAAATCTAATGGACTGTATTTTTGTTAATCATGATCCGATTTTTACTATTTTGGTTTATTATTTTCAATAGTGAACCATTTTAATCGAATAAAAAATTCAAAAAGTTAACCCCCTCTCAAAATTTGAGGTTTTAGGTTTTCAGAATACGTAGAATTCGATAAACGAATAAAAATTTTTATGTCCGTCTGCCGTCCGCGTATTTTATCCGAAACTACTGGACAGATTTTTTTTTTTTTAGTTTAGTAAATTTTAAAATATTTTTGGGTTTAATCCAGAAAAAAAAATTATACTTTTTCCGTTACTCTCAAGCGAAGTTTCTTTTCATTCATAAATTTTTTTCCTGAAATTTCGGGTGGACGTTACTACGAATCGTCACTGCTCCATTTAATACCCCTTTGTTTGATACTTCATTTATTAAAATACATCGCTCCTGACATACATTGTCAAAAAAGGGATCGTTAGGGTGAAAAACTATCCTATTATATTATAAAGATAGATTTATGAATATTAATTTATGAAATTCATATTGACAAACGCCTGACACATTCAAGGAATAGGAAAAAAAAGCACTTATAGAAACTGCAATCTTTCCAATATATACTTTGAAGACTACCGCAGCTGTTTGGTATATAAACATCAAAACACAACATACAGACTTACGGGCCGACACCAGATTTATAAACCACTGAGTAACAGATGATCTTCCCATCAGAAGGCGACTGAAAAGGAGGTGGATTAGAGATCGAATTGATGAACTAAACAAAAACCAAGAAGAGGAAGAAGAAATACGAGAACCAGATTTAACAATCCATGCATGACAGCTGGGAATGAAAGCGTTACAGAAAAAAAAAATTAAATTAACTAATAAAATGTAATTATAAAAATATATAACTATTTAATTATTAAAATTCTTGAATTCGTCCGTAAATTTGCTGATGTATAATATTTGAAAAAAAACTCATTTAAAATAAAAATCCTTGAAAATGAATTAATCAGTTTTACAATTTTTATCTATAATGGCTGCTCCAACTCGGGCTGGGTTTTGATGTCAAAGCTAATAACACAATTGACCTACCGTTCTAAACAATATAATTTTCTTTTAAAATTACAACTAGCACAATTATTATTATTCTTTTCAATGTAATATTATTCTTATAACAGGCGCTAAGGTCTCTAGATTAAAATACAAAATTATTTAAATCTTATCAAAATTTTTATTTCGACCTAAATTCAGGTCGTTTTCAACTATTGATTAAAAATGTAACATATTTATTAGGAAAATTATATCGAATTAAATTAACTAAACGATATTAAAATTCAATGACAATAAGCTTTATTTATTATTTAAAAAATTCAATGTAATCATTTATAGTCTTCAGCACTATGTTGTTTGAAAATTAGATATTAATACAAGTTTGTAGATGTTTATATACATAATATTAATTTATTAGTGGTGTTTGACAAAATGAGCGAGACATTGGTGGCATACAAGATAGATTGGATAGATGAGAATCTTTTCACTAATTTCAACTTGAGCCATAGGCGCAGTTTTCAGTCGCTAATAAAACTTTTGTTGGAGGGCGAGAATATCATTTCCCGATAATTTCAGGTAAAAAAACCGCTGCAAATGATTTCACAATGGTTTATTATCTCCAAACAATTATACATCTAAAGTATCATTACCTTCCGAGTTACAAAGAAAAAAAGGTGATTCCAATTATTAGACTAAACTGTTTTGAAATAAACTGTACTGACGGCGGATGGACAAAAAATTTTTTATTCGTTTTTCGAATTCTACGCATCTTGAAATGTGCAACCTCAAATTTTGAGAGGGGGTTATGTTTTTGAATTTTTTGGTCGATCACAATGTTTCATTATTGAAAATAATAAACCAAAATATGTAAAAACCGTGATATCTCTACTAATAGTGCTTTGATTTCGATGAAACTTCCTTCATTTTATAGGAAATTGAAATATCTTTGAAACATCTCACAATAACAACAAAAAAGTAAAAACTTTTCGAGTTATTCGGAATTTAATTTTAACATCCCTCGTAACTTTTTTTCCAGCTTCTTTTCGTTGAAGTATGTTATATAGATAAATTTAAAAGGCGTCAAGAAAATGACTTTAGCGAAGTTTGATTGAAATCTGTACATTCGTTTAGCAGCTACAGTCTATAGCAACGCAGGTTTTTCGGCCGCCATTTTGAATGTTAAAGGCGGATAGTAATGTCGATGAAGGAGGATCATCCTCGGGTGACCTCTGATTTTATATCAAAAATTTGAAAAAAATCGGTCTAGTAGTTTCGGAGAAAATGCGCGGACGGCGGACGGACAAAAAAATTTTTATTCGTTTTTCGAATTCTACGCATCTTGAAACGTGAAACCTCAAATTTTGAGAGGGGGTTATGTTTTTGAATTTTTCGGTCGATCACAATGTTTCATTATTGAAAATAATAAACTAAAATTAGAATCAATAATAAAGAAGCTACATGAATGAATGAATTTGTGTAAACTAAAATAAATTAAGAAAAGTCGACTAGGCTAGAGACTAGTAGTAGATACATAACTACTTTATTGATACCTAAATGTTACTTTTATTTAAATTGCCATTTATATTCAAAGGTGATATATATATATATCAACTTATTATACGATTTTATGTTTCAATCACCCCTCAATTTTCACCTGATATTCTGACCACATTATCCGTGGGAAAGTACAAGCCGGACTGTGAAAAACCTTGTATTGAATCAAAGATATTTTTAATTTTTTCAAATTATTTATTATTAGCTGAAAAGTTTCTAGAAATGTATCAATGTTATGAAGCCTATCTCCCCTCCCCTCTGTGTTTAATCTTAACAAATACGTATTATGTTCAATTGTATTTTTTGTAGACTTTTTTAAGTATATATAATAAATAAAAAAAATAGAAATCGTTACAATTATATAAACAAATTAATTTTAAATATCCAATATTATATTTGCTCGTTTCATAGTAAT
Source organism: Nezara viridula (assembly GCA_928085145.1). NCBI lineage: Eukaryota > Metazoa > Arthropoda > Insecta > Hemiptera > Pentatomidae > Nezara > Nezara viridula. The sequence goes on from OV725082.1 coordinate 140,717,690, forward strand.
ATGTTGAATTATTACATATAATAAAACTCTGCCTTTTTTTTTTTTCCTTCTGAATTAAAATTAAAAGTCAGCGCCTATGACTTGAGCAGTTTTTTAAATTTTAAATATTAAACTTGAATGATACATAACTCGTAATAAAAAATAAATGATCACTGAAATAACCTTTGTAAAAAGTTTAAGAACTTTGATGGTCCATAAGTTTGTATCTTGTTCGACAATCTTTTGTTAAAATAAATTTAAAAGCACTGAAGACATTCAAATAAAATAAAAAAGTTTTGAGCACCCTCCGACTGCTACCATTTTCAAATCTAGGAGAACCTCCAAAATAAATTCATCGGTCCACTAATTTCTTTTTCTATCATTTTCCAGTTTCGAACTTTTTATTCACCCTAAGCTAGCTATAAGAATTCATTTTGCAATAACAAAATTAAAATATATAATTAATTTAGTTATAATTACCTTAGTCATATACTGTAATTTTAAAATCATTAAATGTCTTATTTAGATGTCAAATAATGATATATAATAGTAAAATTACAATATTAGATTTTATTTGTATTATATCATCTCGGAAGATTGTAGAAAAATAAACTAACATAATTATTTGATCATTATTATACCATCGCAGTCGACAATCATCCGTGATTTAAAATTAATAAAGTATAAATTATGAGTCATAAATATTTTCGGTCAGTTATCATTCCTACCGGCAATACGGCCGTGAAATTTTTCTTACATACCTCGTTTTTTTTCAGAATTATTTTGCAGAACAACTGTAATTGTTGGACCTCAGCTTAAGACTGGCGGGAAGATTTGAAGCCACTCTGTTACTTGTTTGTTCGCTGAGACGTGTACATGAATATTTTTCTACAAAATGAACCAATCATCGAAGTTCTTTTATAATAGTTTTGAATTAGATATTAATTCAATGCTTCCTTTGTCAGCTCCGGTGCAATCATTTTCAGAATTGATCAAAGCTGACTATTGATGCATTTCATTTTTTTTTTTTTGTTCTGTTGATAAAATAACATAATAATAATCAAAAATAATATATTTAAAGTCCATTTATTACAAAGCTGTGGAATCGGGTAATCTATATTAGAAATTAAACTGGAATATAATTCGTAATTAGGCTCAACAACATAGAAGAATTACGAAGTATACTGTAAGGTAGTATTAGGTCCGTTGTTTATTTCTGAGATGTCCTTACTTGCCTACCACTACTAATGTAAGGAAGGAAAATATCGCGTTGGGATAGATTTCCGACGTATGTTTTTCAACGGATCTTTACGTTTCAAAGTTCCTCGAGTACAAAAACATATTTAAAATTTCTGACAAAATTAAAAATAAAATCGTTTAAATCGAAACAATTTCAGCAAAGTTATAGTCACTAGCGGATCCAGGATTTAATTTTGGGGGGAGCTTCAGCCCGAAAGGTTTTTTTTTCATAAAAATTACGATAATTACTTTGGAAAAAAAGAAAGAAACTAACTACTTGTATGAAATGGTGTTTAAGTGATTCCTAAAGCCCTTTTAATATTAATCACACGAACAATAATACTTTAAGAGTTACTTTTTAAATATTTTGTTCGATAAAACATGGTTATATTTCTCCATTTTGGAGGGGGGGGGGGCTTCAGCCCGAAAGCCACCCCCGTAGATCCGCCCGTGGTTATAGTGTATTGAATTTTATAATCTGACATTAATGATCATAGGACTCCAACTGGACAAACGTCTTAGTTGGAATCCGCATACAAGACTGAAACAACAAGAAACTGCTCGACGTTTCCAAGTGCTCCAACACTGGCTAGACAAACGCTCTAAACTTTCATTAAAGACTCATTTACATGACTATAATAAGACCTATATGGACATACGGAGTTGAGCTTTGGGGCTCCACCAAACCATCGAATTCCTCTCGTATCCAATCCTTACAATCCAAAATCCTTCGTAAAATCCTTAATACACCATATTTTGTCACAAATATAACCATTCATAAAGACCTTAATGTTCCACATGTCACTGATTTAGTTCGAACCAGATATCTATCCTTTCATAATAAATTCCAGTCCCATCAGAATCCAATGGTTTCCAGTATTTTATCTTTCTCAAGTCCTGATAATCCTCCTATGCGTCTGGAAAGAAGATGGCCTCGTGATCTTCATACTTAGTACAATTTAGGAAGTGCTATCATTGGGTAATATTCCACAAGTCTGTTCATGTCATTACTCTTGATTTGCTCATATTTACTAGTTGTATTTATTAAGCACAGTTGTAAATTTCAATAAATGAATAAAATACATTAATGATGGTACACGTGCTTTAGAGTAGATTGCATTAGCTCATCAAATAAATCGTACATTTATCATCCCTGACCGGTTTTCAGGAAAATGTCTCTAATTCAATTTTTTATTTTCTTTAAAAGAACATATCGTCGGTACCATGTTAAAGTAACGTTAGAGAATTTGCCCGATGTAAACTTTCAATTATTTCAACATGTACATATCTATTAAAGCTATAAATTCGTAAAAATGATATTACTGATTCCGGTCTTCCGGTCGAATTTAGATTCGACAATTTGCCAAGTTTGTGCAGTGAGTAACTATGGTAAACGAACGAAATAGAAACACGTGATTTTTCACATTCGTTACTTTAACTTGGAACTCCCATCTGCCTCTTCCCGACCTCAATAATTTCTTAACAAGACATGGAAAAGGGAGGCAACACGATTCTTACTTTTTAAACTCACATGGGAAAGTATAATCCAAAGAAGCTCGTACTCTTCGAAAAGATGCAGTTTTTATTCCATGTTTCTATTTCATTTTTTACGAATACCTCTTTCTCCTTAAAACTCAATATTTTTTAGCGAAACGTGATAGACTAAGAGAATCGTTACACGCTAAAAAAATCGCTTTGTTTAAGATTTTTAATTATATTTATGAGTTTTATTTGCATACATAACTTTATTATGGCTCAGGTGATGGATTAAAAATGAATAACAACAGGAATAAGTATCCTATAATTTTTTATAAAATACAAACAACGCATAATATGTATAACATCAAATTAATGCACTAAATGAACAATGTATATCTCCTACAGCGACTGGTTCTCAAGTACAGTTTTATCACCAGACTTCCAGGAAATTTAGTGATTTTATTTATACAGCTTTTGTTTATCCCCACCTGAGGAAATCGATTGCAAAAGAACAACTGATAAAATAGCAATAGCAGTAATGGATTAATAAATGCTCAACCTTTAGCGATTTGATCAACAGGTAAAATTAGAAGAGATAATGGAAACAGAATGACAGAAGGCTTCCTTCTAAATATACTTAAGTATAGATTATTGTAATTTTGATTAATTTACAGAGAATACATATATATAAATATTTTCGAATCTTGTTATTTTCTTGCTAATATATTTGTAATATACTCTGTTTGGTTGTTATTTTTTCTTTCCTGACCCTTGATGAAGGGTAGAAACTTAGGTCTTAATTGTGCCATAAAATAGAATTAAAATTATTTATAGAGATGGGTTTGTAGTTGAATGGTGAACATTAATAGGATGAAAAATGATCGTATATGCAGTCAAAGATTTATTTTAAATTCTTAAAATTTGCCAAAAAACAAAATTTTATTGCATATTCTGACCATTTTCAACCTTATAAAATTATATATATTTATTTAATCACTTTGACTACAACCAACAAACAACTCCCCAATCCTTTTATTATCAGTCAGCTATTTCTTCATAGAATCCTGACTAGTGTTGCCCGAAATTGGTCTTGCACTTTGCAAGATCAAGACCAAGACCGCTTTACTGTTACAAGACCAAGACCAATACTGGTAAAAAAAGTAGATTTTTTGAATAAAAATTAGGACAAAATAGTTACGAATACTTGACAATTTTAGTTACTATATGTAAAGAATTGGTATAACCAATATACTTTGCCATTTAACTCTTATAATTTTTCATTCGGGCTTAGCTAGATTTCTCCTATCTAAAAAATTACAGTAATGTCTATAATATACTACAGTAATAAGCTAATACGGAAATGCAAGACTGTTGCGCGACACTTGCGCAAGACCAAGACTCATCTCACCATTTCTTAAAACCATCGGTCAAAAACCTGAGGCAGTCCTAATATATTCATAAAAAAAAGTATTTCGGGCTGAAGCCCCCAAAATTAAATCCTGAAACCGTTAGTGGCGCCGACCAATAAATATAGCAGTCATATTCCAACTCTGAAAATTATGTTAGATATCTAGGGAATGACTGTTATATGTGTTAAATAACTAATTTTTACGGCAACTTATTTAAAACTAAAATTTCTTCGCTGAAATGGATGATGTCATTAGGTAAATATTACACATTAAAGCTGATTGATCTCAGAACACTTTAATGACAGAACAATTAAGTACTACAGTTTTAAAGGGAGGTTTGATGGATTGATCTTTGTCATTAAGAGCAAATATAGCATAGGACAAATTCCTGAGCTTATCGGTGACATTAAAATCTTAAACTGGTAAATGATTCATTTACTTTATCACCTTTATTCATCGATTCATTTATTGATGGCTTAACGGTCCCATCGGCTTTTGAAGTATGTGGGTGCTTGACCGTGGATTCTTATTTCAGAAGAAATTAGTCGGGAGGTGCGGTCAAGAATACTATATTATATAATAGTATATTTTATTACTTTGTCCAACGTTTCGACCTACAATGTAGGTCTTCTTCAGGACATTCTGTCTGGCTTTGTTGAAGGTAGTAAGGAGACTCCATTAAAAACGTTGGACAACGTAATAGAATATATTATTATATAATATAGTATTTTCAACCGCACCCCAACACTAATTTCTTCTAAAATAAAAATTATTACAGTAGTTGTTTAGGGAACACAGAAAAGTTCCAATTTAAATTAAATGAAGGGTTAAACAACACAACTGGTATCTCTAGCTATACTGACGGTATATCTCAGATATGAGGAGATTCCGCCATTATTGAAGCGTAGATGGTCACGCAGTTTAAAACTCATAAGGCTGGCCAGTAAGAAAATTAAGAATTCTCCTGATTTCATAAATATATAGTAATAAACTACAGCGGCCGACAATGGGCCAAGAGAGGAAGATAGGAGAAGCATGGGCATGAAGATTGACAAAAAGAAGAAAGGGAAATCCCAACCCACTTAAATTTAAACATTGTATAAAATACAAAATTAACTAAAATAAAGTAATCAATTTTATATTACCATTTATTTAGTCTACAAACCCCCTTTAGGCTTACAATCCACAGCAACCTATTAAGGCCATGTATCAGCTATTAAGGCATAATTATTATGCCAATATTCCTGACAGGGATGGAAGGGATTGACATAATAAATTAAACAATAGTTTCAGTACAAAAAAGTTAAACATATAAAGTAAGTACTGTTTATAATTATATTAATTTATCTTACAAAATATAATTTTTATTACTTTCTTAATATTTTCTTATTAATAGACAACATTTCTATTTTTTTATTTTTTTGCTAATGTGTTTTGTTTAGTTGTTGCATTTTGTTTCCTGAGCCCTGATAAAAGCATGAAACTTTGGCCAAAATATTGGCATAATAGAACAACAAAACATTTTTATTTTATTTTTTTAATGTGGCAACAATTACCAAACAACTTCTCCACCAATATGTATTATATTATATATTAAATATAAGTAATTTTATAAAAGTATAAATGGATGATATGGAGTGAAGCTAGGTAAAAAATATGTTTATAGAAGTAGAGGGGCTGGGCAACCCATGTTAATTCGGGAACGAGGCGTGCATGAAGATCGCGAACGGTCCACGAACTGAAGAAGGAAGGCCAGCCCGCTATAGAAGAAAAAACTGCTTACGTAAGAGGACATCTTGCGATGTCGAAGACGAAGGGTCTTCTTGTGAGGAACGGAGGTGGTCATGTACCATTCCACTATATCCTGTGGCAGGACATTGTTATGAAGCCAACATAACCTTACGTATAATGTAGAAGGCTTCAATACATGCCTTCTGAATAGTACAATAATCTCAGAGGGATACCTATTTTATTAATATTCTTAAAGAAAACGTTTACGAACCGTGTCCATGATACGCGAGAGATTTCGCTGAGTTAACATGGACTTTCTCGACTAGTACATTAATCAAATCACTTTCCCTATCTAGCGAGGGCTGCCTCCTGCTTCTAGATCATCAATATCCCAATGGGCGGCTTCGTTCATGTCGGGGCAAACTGAATCTTAATGATGATTATTAATCAATTAATACATCTGAGTATGATCATTCACTAATTTAACAACCCAACAGAATATTGATTGACCACACTGACTCATTGAAATTAATTGAGCAAATAGACCATGGACATTTTTTTTTTTTAAACTTGGTATTTTTAACTTGCTCACTTTGCAAATTCTGAAGTTGCTTGAAATAAAGTAAAAGTTAAATAGTTTGTGAATTTGGTCGTTTGCGGCTCGAAAAAAAAAAAATCCTAACCACTCACTTATGTTACCAAAGCAATTGTTGCCATTACTGTAGGGGAAATCAATCTACCTATAATAATCAACATTGTTTTATCAAGCTAAATCATAATTATAGTTTATATAAACATTTATAATGATATTTATGATTGTAACTTGCATCTGTTTTATGACTAAATCTCTTTTTCTCGATAGTTCACTTGCTTTTCTGCTTGGACTAAACCGAGAAATAAGCATCAATTATTGTAAAATTAAAATAGTATTTGAATTGTCCCCTGAAGTTCACTAATGTTTTATCGAAATTGCCAGAACATAACACAAGTACATACTACACTCGAGGCTCTTTTTTCATCCATGGAATCAATATAAATTCTTAGAAAATAAAACTAGAGGTTATGAAACACTTTAATCCGAATCACAAGTTTTTAAAGTATTGATGAGATTAAGGAGGTCTTTCCTTTAAATTAGATAAACTTTTTTTAACACAAAAATTAACGCCAAATTGTCACTTAAAATTAATTTTGAACTACAATAGTTACACCAAGTTTCGAAGTTGATCGAGTTTTTGAATTTATTTTCATAATAATTAAAAGTATTCAAACAGCCTAATGACAGTAACATTCGAGAATTACAATTTTACCGTATCCTGCAATTCTTTATTCATTACAATTACTTATTACATATTTAAATTAATACTTGAACATAACGATCGATATACTTTAATGTTAATACTCGAGCCAGTATTAAAAGCCATCTTGCTTTTCAGATCTTGAACTTTGTGAATAAATAATGAAAAACTAACATTTTCAATAAACGTTGGTCATTTTTTCATTAGTAACATTTTGAAATATTATTTTCAAAAAGTAATCTTTGTAATTGACAAAAAAAAAAAAAAAAAAAAATACCCATCTAAAATTTGAGACATGGTACAGTGTCATTTTAACTGTACAGGTTCCTTATCAATTTTGGTTTAAATTATAGACGTGTCGAAGTTAATACGGGTCTGTTAGTCATCAGAAATGATTCAAATATTGAGCCCGCTTGCACACCGTCATAGCCTGAGGTCACATCACACAGGCCTCTTCAAGTTCTGACTCACTTAGAGCCAGGCAAATATATTTTATCTTTTAATGAGCGAATTAACTCGCGGTAATGATGTTATCAGTTATCAGCTAACGACTTAATTATTCCCTTATCTTCCCAAACAGTGTTTGTCTCGAATACTGTCACATTATTTCGAAGAATTTTTCGGCACAATTGTTCCAGGATATTTTTTGGGCGTGGCTTTGTCGGAGGGGAACTGCATAATTTATTAGTTAACGATATCAATTGAAATAAACGAGTGATAGCTTCTATTCCGTGGTACAGACCGATTTTTATCGAATTATTAACATCCACCTGAAACTTCTTAAATAGTTTCACTTAACCTATAACTATTTTATTTACGTAAACTCTTGGAATTGGGGCGTGTTCAAACTGGAGAAGGACAAACTTTGTCTATTTAATTAGGTAATAAAAACTCGTAAATACTCATTTGCTTTCTTCTTTGATCGTAAAATAATTAATCGATCACAAAATCGATAAAATAGATGACCTGCAAAAATATGGTGCCGTTTGGCGTGACCTACTCCTCAAATTTTCAAAATAACCTGGTTATATAAGACAAATGGCATAATATTTTTGTAAGCCACCTTTTTTATCGATTTTGTGATTCAAATTATCTTACGATCAAAGTAGAAAGCAAATGAGTATTTACGAGTTTTTAGTACCTGATTAAATAGACAAAGTTTGCCCTCCTCCAGATTGAAAACGCCCTAATTCCAAGAATTTTTCGTAAATCAAATAGCTGTAGGTTACGATGAGATGAAACAATTTACAAAGTTTCAGGGGGACTATTCGTTGCCGTTATTGGGTAATGTAGCACTCATCGACTGAATTCCCACTCTGGTTAGAATAGATTTGGTCGTACCTATAGAGTAATCTTTTCAGTATATCAGTAATGGTGAGATATTGGATAAACGGGTATCGGGTAAAAAAGAAAGGTTATTTCACGTTTATTACGTTAAATCATGCTATATTACCTGATTAAATATATTTCCGATAAGTTTCGAGATTAGAAAAAAACATGTTCTATTAGTAGCACTAATATTCAGCATTTTTACTTCCACTATGAATGCAATATAAAGTAAAGAAAAGTATTGCAATCGTGAAAAATTGCTAATCTGAGTTTTCATCGGAAATACAAATTTTAAGGTTCTCGGAATTAAATTTTGTAGTTATGTTAGATATATACCCGGACTATTATACCATAACTTCTCTCAAAATTAACTAACCAGACATAGTGCTGAGTATAACAGATTCTACATATTTTTTAAAAAATATTTTGACTAAACTATACTAAGCGCAATAGGCTGTATCTTTGCTAATAAGTGTACCCGATTTGAATGAATGTTATTCCTTGCCATGTTTTTTTTAATAAAGCCCCCAAAAAACTTTTTTCTGCTTTTTCTGTGGGAATTTATTTTTCGGCAGTCGTGAAAATGGAGAGTAGTGAAGATAGTAATTTAAAAAAGGGTTCAAATCATTGGTTTTGATGAAGTATTTGAAAAGATATAATATTTTGACGAAAAAACACCTTTGAGAAATAATATATAACGATAATTTTTGTCACATATACCAAGGGTTATATCTGATACCTGTTATTTCTTGTCACTGTTCCTGAAGACGTCTCCATAAAAGGAATTGATACCATGAAGGTTTTAATTTGAATGGAATTAAATGAAAATATAAATATGTTCCTCTCCAACTAACAGATACTGGAATACGATCCCACAAGAAGGACTTAATATTCGACAAGAAGCGAGCACAGACTACGTTACAGTTCCCAATTGCTTAGAAATAACCGACTATAATCCTGCGATGTGCATAAAGTACCGTTACTGGTCCTGGCACTTCCTGAAGATCGCCCCACGACATTACCACACCGCTTCCTCCTCCACTAACCCAGCGTGTAAACATTACATTACGTGAACTCGTACAGTACAAAGCCTACGTGCGCTGCGAGTACGTACGCTGCGAGTACCTACGTGCTGTACCTGCTCTGGTTCGCTATGACACAGTGACGGTAACCAACCACACGATTCAACAACAAGGAGTGGTGTACATATGTTTACATAACAGGCTGTAACCAGTAATTATACCAGACATAATATGAGGCCAGTAAAAGCAAAGGGATATAACTGAAGAAAAACTAAGTTGTGAATAACTGATGGTTAACTTGAATGGCGGATGCATAGGAGAGGAGAGGACTTTTAGCCCGAAAGATCCCCACCCTTTCATAATTATAAAGTGTGTATTTCAGCGACTAAATGTTAGGTTACGTTAAGAAGAAAAATATTAGAAACTAGGCCTATCCAAATAATTTACATAGTATATATATATATATATATATATATATATATATAATATATATATATATATATATATATATATATATATGGTTAGAGTCTATCACAAAATAACGAACATTATTATCCTTATGGGAACTACATTACAGATATTGCAACACTCTTAAGGATAAATTAAAAATCATGTTCGGTACAAATCAGACAGTTAAAATAGTTCCAAATATCAAATTAATATAAAATCTAAAATTGTCAACAATACATCTACAATAACAATGAAAACAATAGATACATTTTTTTTAAATATTAATATTAAACTATGTTTTAAAATTAAATTAAAAGATTACCCCTATACCTAAGAGAACAACCAAGAAAAAATATCCGGACAGATTACAATCCGATATGCAATATGGGATTTTTGCCATAATATGCGGAGGACAATATTCCGGATTGCCCCACAAATTCTCTATAATATCATATAATTGAGATTAAAAAATATAATTTTCTCATATCTTCCGCTATGGTTGGATTAAATATTTCTGTCCTATTAAGATTTCCCATACCCTAGTAAATTCTTAAACTTAAAATACTTTAAATTGGGCATTTAAATAATATATGATGAAGTATTTCGTTTTGTTTAGTGTTGTACATTTTGAACTCAAGTTTTGGAGTAATTTTCAGAATTTTATTATTAACAAAAATCTTGATCATATATTTTCCCGAGAGGCGGATCTGTAATAATAGTTTCGTATATTTAAAATTAGTCGGCATCAACAAATACTGGGGGATCTGATCATTATTAAGAAAAAGATTTAAATATTCACTATAGAATGAGCTATGCAATGTTATCCAGTTAAATTCCTCCATTTCCCCAAGCTTAACCAACCAATTTAATGAACACTTCATAATATTGAAACCAATATGAGTATACTCTGTTTTTAAACGTATTAAAAAGTCAAGGTCTTTTATAGAAATTAGTGTTGACCCTTTCTAAGAGCTATATGTACCGGATACTCCATAGCTGGACACAATATAACAAAAATGTATTAACGATGTATTTTTTTAAATTTTCTCTCGCCTTCCAGGAGTTCGTTTTTTGATTTAGAACAAATGTTTATTACACTACATATTGTCGAGTTTGACTTTGAAGTAGCCATCTTAACTGCTTGCGAAAACAAAACAGACCTACAAAAGTGAACACCTAAACAATTGTATGTACTTAAATATAACTATTGATATTTTTTATTTTAACTATTGATTTTTATTTTCAATTTCTTTTAAATAAATTAGTATCAATAAGTACTCCATCTAAATATATACTATTATATTTCTTTGGGCGCCCCCTAGCGAAATTCAAAATATTAGTTTTATCAATGTTTATTAATAAGTTATTGTCTCTGCAGTATTCATTTAGAGCATTAATGTTTTTTACTAGGTCGGTATTGCATAGTATATTGGTCAGTGAACAATTGACAATATAATACAGAAATAAGTTATTGCAATTTATTATGAGTTAGAGGAAATGATCTTCTTTTATTCAGTCGAATCGGATTATTCTATTCAAGTACAATGTATAAAGTTGATTTGTTTCGTTTATTACGATATTGATAAATAAATCTTATTTAATATCTTCACGTAATGTTGCTTTGAAATTTCTAGCACCATTTATATTTCAGTGATGTTTATAACATATATATATACTTTTAGAATCGATAATTGGAATTTATAAGGGTGTAAAATATTAGGGATTAGAAAGGTATATCTAATGATAAGTAGATCGTGATAGCAGGCATTAGATCTGGCAACAGTGTTATTGCTTATTGAAGCTCTAATTAGTTTTCATCTCCTAACATTCACTTATTTTAACTTCTTCAAATATTTTAAATAGTTCGTTATTCATTTTTGATTTCTTTTTACTTTCACTTACCTAAATATATAATATATAGTAAAGAAAAGTATTATGATCGTGAAAATTTTCGGATCTGAGTTTTCAACGGAAATATTGATAAGCACGTAAGTATATATAGGTAATATTAATTATATTTTACATAATTGATTAGTAATAAATACATATTTGTATTTAAGAAATCACAAAAGGCGATGTTTTAGCGCTTTATAAATAAGTAATTAGGTAATCAGCACATTGTCTGGATTTGAGTATTTACCGGAAGTTAATTTTTTTTTATTGTTTAATGTCATTTAAATCTAGGTATATTTGAATTTATCTTTGAGCTTGGAAAAGGTCCTTATAAAATCTGAACACAAACCTACTTCCCTCAACAAACAATGTTTTGAGGAAAGCTGAAATCTGGTAAATATATTTTTTTTTTCTCTCAAACCTAATTTTATTCTTTTTTTTCACCTCGAAATATTACTATTATATTTAAAGATTGATTAAAATTAAATATAATATGGTTTGATTATTTTTTAATAGAAACGTGGCATTTCTAATATGTTTTTTAAATATTTTTTCACTATAATCGGTATGATAGTTGGAATTGGTGTAGGTCACCGAATTTTCTGAGAGAAGAGCCATGCCTAACAAATCCTATTAGTTTTCAGCCAAGTGTGGAAGTTTAAAAATATTTAATTTTGATAAAACTTGAAATATTCATAATTGTAATTATGTCATCTGCCCGGCAAAATAGTTGTAATTTTTATTTTTAAAGTTATCCTACTTCTTAATATTTCTTTTTCAATTTGTGTTTCTTTGGGTTATGGCAGAGTTAGCTATAGATAAGTTTCTAAATTCAGTGCTACTTCCATCGATGTAGTCTATCAAACTCGATTGAATTTGGCACCGATGAACAACGCTTTATGATTAAATAAAAATATTAGAAAATATGACCAAACGAATTGTTGAATTTCTAAACAATAATAAATATATTGTAGATATAAAGTAAACTGAATATAAATGTGAAAAGTAAATTGAGAAATAACACTGAGGTTGTAATGAGGTTACATTCAGCAGATGGGCAAGCAGATGGCCTAAACTAAACGCGAATTCCACCGATAGAATCTATCAACTGATCGAATCCAGCACCTATGAACAGCGATGAATGCTGATTTTATGAATACCCTGTTGTATCTCACTGGGAGATTAGAATACACATAAAAAATAATATAAGTAGGAAATAACTTCTTACTATTGTTTTCCTCTCTATATTATTAATTTTTTCTACTCCCCTTTCCACGAAATTTTATTTTATGTTCAGTTATTAAAGCAATGCAAACTAACGAAGAATGATTAACAAATGAAGATTATATATAATTACACTCGCTGTGGTCTCATTAAAGTTTTTACACTGTTCTCTTGGTTAAAACTTTCGTTTCGAAAATTTAATCCCGTCGAAATGTGCCCCCCTTAGAATTTCAAAACCCCGTGGTAATGTGCCCTCATCTAAAAAATTTTAATGGCACATCTTGCACCATACCCCCTTCTGGGCACCCCTGATGGGCCCCACATATCAACAAAAAAAGAAAAACGTTTAACCACAGACTGCGACTATTATATTCGTTCTTTCAAGGGGCTTAAAATTAAACATAAAACAGAAACTGAATACTTATATTTATCTACTGTAGTTTATATGTATCTATGCTTCACAAATATACGGAACAGCTAAAACGACCTGCATTCGAAACATTTCAACATTCAACATTCAAACATTTCAGTCTAAAACACTCAGGACTATAACTACAGCTCCATGGTACGCCACAAACACTATTTTACATAAAGATCTTCGCATGCCAAGAGTTAACGACCAAATACGGACACACTATAAAAGATTTCACGATAACTTTATTGACATTATTAGTAAACAACACTTATACCAGATATGGCTAATATTAATATACCAGAAAAAACGCTAAGGATGCTCAAAAGAAGCTGGATGATGGATCTAAACACTTAAAAAGTATACTAAAATCAAAATAGGAATGAAGGCCGCTGACCGCTCATTTCCCTCATGCCGATCAAGCTACCACCAGAATTCTTACAAACAACAGATTCATTGATTTTCAGTAATTCTGAAAGGTGTGAGTGAGGAAATTAAGTTTAAAAAAATAAAGAAATAAATAGATATGATAAGTAAAACTTATATAACTATAAAGAGTAAACGAGGAATAACAACAGGGAAGTTATACCCCTTAAACAGCTATCGTTGTTTCAATCGATGATGAACAAAGTGCTGAATTCTATAAATAAGTTTAGGAACGAGGGTTTGATGGATTTCTGACACCTTCGATGAGCTCAGCGCTAAATGAAGAATCTTTTCCTATATACAACCATGATAATTAAAAATAAATTCAGCTATGGAAATTTTTAATGATTGAGGTAGTTTTCTAATATGGATTTCCTTTCGCACTCTCTCTCTCTTCTTTATACCTAAATGATTAGGTCTATAAATAGGAAATAAAATGTAATCAGAAAACCAGAGAGATTATTACAAATACCAATGTTGAAGTTTGTAAATGTGTTTATTAGCAGTATATTGTAATTAATGCAAAAGGACTTACATGTCTTCCTCACATCGTGGATCATTTTACCAAAAATGAGAGAATTCTCAAACCAGCCAACTCTATTTTCAAAATATCTTATTTTTTCAGTTTAGATTATGGATTATCGTTAGGTGAAATAAATTAATTCCCGTTTCATCATTGAACTATCTTAAAAATTTCTACATGACAGGACCCAAGGCAGTAATAGAGCCATAATTTAATTTTTTGGGCTTCAGTCACATATATAACGATAATTAATTTGCAACAAAAAGAAAGAAACTACCTAAACGAAATGATATTAACTGATATAACGAAATGATTCTTAAAGCCCAATTAAAAATAAAGTTCTAGCACAACAATACTTAAAGAAATAATTTTGTTTTGCATAAAACATTGTAATATTTAGTACATAGGGTAGGCGTCATAATTAACAAAATAGAACATTAGGAATCTAAGATCTCTCGCAGTGACAAATATGGAGCAATGAAAAAAAATATTTTTTGGAGGGAGAGGGAGTGAGGGAGAGGACGGCTCCTGAACGAAAGACCTCCCCTCTCCTTAGATTCAAAAATGAACGGTACTAATTTATCCGTGTCCCCTTGTAATGTTAAATTTACCAGTAAAACCCACTTCGTTTTTTATACGGTATGAAACAAAAATTTAACTTAAAGATTTAGCGTAATTATTATATGAGTGACCTCATATCAAAGACGGATAGCTGTCATTTTCAGAAGAGGGGAAATAAATCAATTTTTGTTTTTGATCATTTTATTTAAGCATGTTCATATTGAATCACTAACATAAATTATTATTTAATTTGATTAATTATTATATTGGTTTAGATTAAAGCAATATTTAAAAAATTATCTTTTTCTCGACTTTTAAAAAATGACAGACGTCGATCTTTGATATGAGACCATTGATATAATGTTCTATAGTAATATAATGATATATTAACTATATTTTATTTTAATATAAATTCATAAGTTAAAAAACAAAACTTTGAAAAATAGATCATAGGAGCCTGATAATAAAACCATATTCAGACCAAAATGAATTTATTTTAGAATCCCTTCAAAAAAAATTTAACGAGATTTTTATCAATAATAGAAATGACTTTCTCGACTAGTAAAATATTAATTAAAAAAACAATTGCCAATGGAGTTGACTGGTTTTTGAACTCCTTTTGCGCACTGCACTTTAACCACAAATAAATCACAAAAAAAAAAAACAAAAAAACAAAAGGAAAACGCACCATCTAACCGTAGAGACATTTCTGTTCGAGAATTTGAATATAACTGACAAGAATGAGGATAAGGGCGGATGGCGTTGGAAATCTAATTAGGACACTATTTGCCGAACGGGTCGTACCTAATTCTCTGTCTTTCTCTTTCAATATATCTGTCTCTCTCTCTCTTATAACTTACTTATTAGTTTTTGTACTCTCTGTATGAAAAACATCAGCCATTTCGTGTACCGTTCTATCCATAAAGACAATACTTTTTGAATATCTAACTAAAAGAGTACCCAGTGTTCGAAACACTAAAATATTTGTTATAGATTATTTAAAAAATATATATTTATATGATTTACCCTATTCATTTTAATTTTTATTGTTTAAATAGTTCTTCACCGAATGATTATGAATATTAATGCTTTTAATTCAATTGTAAGTTTTAAATTTTAAAATAAATAAAAAGTGAGCAAAGGTGTTTTATTATTAAAATATTTAATAAATAATATTAATAAAAGTAAACTCTTGCAGACGAAATGCATTTGTTCAGACCCAAAGGTTCAAAGCCGATTCTAATTTTCAGGTTGTAATGTTTTGGTTTCAAGATTAATATTTTTAAAATTGTATAATACTTAATTAATTATGTCCCTGATGATATTTTGAAATATTCAGAATGCATATATAAGGCAATAAACATTCTTTTGTATTGAATATATTAAGTAATTAAAATATCATCGGTTCCGATCACTAATGTTCAGAATTTAACAATAAAGTAATATTCGATTCTAAGATATACCATAGAAAATTAATATTTTCAAAAGATCTTGAAATATTGTGAAAAAAGTTTACTTTAATTATTAATCTTGAAGGTCTATTAGCAAGTTCTTTAACTCGTTAATTCTATCGATAAACTTTATTGGACGATTGAATCCTAAAGCAATGGATAGCGATTATATTTTATGCTGAGTTTAAGATACGACCTAATGGATTCCAGCGGAAGGTTAAAAAGACATATATATAAGAAAAAAAACAGTCCAATTTCAAAAATAAATTGAATGTAATATTGAAAATAAGTTGAGATATAACAACACTGGGGTTATAATCATAACTTGCAAGTCCTTCGATCCCATTGGTGATTGAACGCTCTGTAATTTAACGATGAATTCAGGAACGGTCTGATAGATTTCCTATGGCTTTCATAATACAATACATAAGAATTCGGTTTGCTCACCGTTGGGGTTGGCCACCATTTTAACTGTTTTTATAATTTTCTCTGTTTTATTAAATGAAAGTTTCATTCATTATATTTAAAATGAATATCCTTCCTTATTTTTTTTATTTAATTGGTCTTTTTATAGAATTGTAGATATTAATTGATTTTAATAAATACAATTTCATTTTATTTTTAAGTCTTTCAGCATTCCTAAGCTATTCTTTAAGTTAAAACGGATATTTACCAAATCGGAAAATATTTTTAAATAACGAGATACACTTATATCTCTTTAGAACCAACAAATGCATCCATAATGGTGGATGATAACAGTGCAATTACTAAATCAGCGTATCGATTTGTTTTTACTTATCGATTTTTTTCAATATTAAGTTTCATTCTTGTCTCATCAAAAACGTTTTTATGAAAATATAATCGAGATTTCAAGTGAACAGATTGCCTTTAATATTTTTGTTCATTATTAAGTCCTGGGAGCGGTTTTTCATGAGCGGAGTATCGATTTACAGAATTCGTCATTGCATATCAATGTATTGTGACTTTTCATATTAAATACGTAAAAACAAATCTAAGAAAACTTTCTCAAAAACATTAAAGATTAGATATCAACATTGAAAACTATAAAGCATTATTTGTTATTTACAACTTAGTTAACCATTACGCAACAATTATAAAATACTTGTTGACATTGTTCGACTAAACGGTTAATTTCTTTATCTCGGTAACCCGCGGGCAGTCACAGCTGATTAGGGAGACCATTGTTACTGCTGCAATAACAGGTCCTCTTAGCCATCGAGGAAGAGAGGGATTCGAGTCGATTATGAAATAGGAGTAACGTTATTGAGGAAATCGATAAAATGACATCTTGTCGGTAAAAAATCGATTATAGTGTGTTTCTGTTGACCTGATTAGAAGAAATTTTATAATATAATTTTATGCTTACTGCCGATGGTAGAAAAGCTTTCTATTCGTGCAGGAAGGGAGAAAATTCAGAATCGAAAATCTCCACTCATATTTTATGTTTCATACGAGAAAGAAAAAAGTTTGTACAGAATAATTGTATTGTACTGAATACAATTTGCTACTATACATTCTATTTTAATTTTTTTCTATCTGTTTTACTTTTAATTGATTTTCACATTCATCAATATATGTAGTCGTTTGCTAGATAAAGCTCTTTTAAAGCTCGGATAATTATATTCTTAATATACTTTATAAGCATTATAAATTGAAAAAATCCAAACTACAAAGCCATGATTCTCCAACATACATGTCAATAGTTAACTTGCCAAAGTTTTACCAATTTAGGCATCATGAAGAAGAAAAATGAAAGGAAAAAAAAATTACTGTAGACATCTCACGAAGCCATTCAAATACATACTGAAGAAAAGAGAAGTTTATATCAACATAACTAAGGGAGGTTATATCGAACAGCTGATTAGCAGGAATACAAGGGAAATAAGCTATGCATAACTAAAATATAACAATACAAAACTTGTTAAATTAAACAAAAAAACAAATTAATAAATTCAAAAGAAATATCTGGACGGTATATATAACATCCATCTCCGACAAAACTCAATGATACACGGCCATTCTACAAATAATATTACTAAAATAAGCATAAAGATAGAAAAGAGACACAAGGTGATTATATTATAAATGGAAAAATTCAAACTACGAAGCCATAAGTCTCCAGCATACAGTTGACATGCTTAAAAAAAAAGAAAAAAAAAAAATGTCACTAATGGCTTTGTAGTTTGGATTTTTCCATTTATAACAAAATCATTTTGTATCTCTTTTCTACCTTTATGCTTATTTAATTATTATAATTATTAAGTACTCATATAGTTGTAGAAAGTCTTTTTTTTATCATTTTGTAGGAAATCAAGAAAGCTTTCAAATAAATATTGGTATTATCGATAAAAAAATGTGTACTTTTTGAGTTATCCGCAAATAAAATACTGAAGTTATCATAAAAATGTTTGCAGCTTGTTTTCGGGAAAGTACTTTATAAACATAAATTATGAAGGTTTCAAGGGGAAGACCTTAGCCAAGTTTCATTGAAATCATTGAAGCCGTATTGGCGCTACAGTCTAAAGTGAATCACGTTTTTCGGCCGCCATTTCGAAAGAAAAAAACTTCTAAATATTATTACGACGTTGTGTCAAAATTTAAAATAAATCTGTGAAGAACTTTCGGAGATTAGCCGTTTTGAAGAAACTACCATTTATATTTTTATTCATATACTATATCATATCTTTATTTATTGATAACACTAAAGCTCGCCAATAGCTATTAAACAAAAAAAAGAAGGGAGAAAATCGGTTAAATAATGGAGGAGTAAAAGGGGCTGAAACGTTTGGTGTTTGCCTATTTATATACTGATAATACAATGTACAAAGTATAAATTTTTACATTTATTCAAAGAATAAATTTATTATACTCATACATATTAATCACTTTTATATATTTATGTATCAGTTTTATTAATTGTCATAAAGATTAATCACTATGCTAAGTGTCTAGCAACCCAATATAATTGCACAGCAAGCTTTTATATTTTATCTGAAAATAAATTGTTCCTCTCTACTATATGGATACTATTGTTATATTTAGCGGAAAGATGAGCGAACATCACCTCTGTTTCGAAGGTAAATGCTATGAAGTATCGATCATGTGGTAGAATTGAAAACCTGGAAGATGTGCCAAGAGGTTGAGGAGATGGAAGGCAGATGGCTGAGGAGACAGCCCGGAATACCGGAGAGGAGAGGAGGAACGGGACCTGCCTGCGACCACTTTCTCCTGAAGAGGACCTCTTTCTTCTCCTTCCCAGGAGAGGTAACCTTGCGGCTAACTGTTCAGCCGCCGCGGCTGTTATCTTCTTGAGGTCTTCGCTCCTGAGGTGGTCGGGAAGCGGGGGATAGGGGCAGGCGGGGGTAGAGGCAGGCGCTATCGATATAGGAGGTCAGGCTTCGTTAGCAGATTAGCAAATTAAATTATATTGTATCAGAAATATATCAATTAATATTCCGTGGTACAGGTCCCTTCTTATCGAATTATTAACATCCACCTGAAACTTCGTAAATAGCTTCTTCTCATCGTAACCTATACATATTTTATTTACGAAAATTCTCGAAATTGGGTGTATTCAATCTAGAAGTCGGCAAACATTGTCTATTTAATAAGGTACTAAAAAATCGTAAATACCCACATGCTTTCTAGTTCAATTATAAGATAACTTGAGCACAAAGTCAAGATCAGAATTATTTTCAGTTATTGAAAATAATTCTAATTTATTCAATTATTTCTGTTAGGTGCCTTGAGCCGGATAGGACAGGTAGATAGTACACAATTAATTTAATATTTAGCAGGAAGTAATTTTTCTTTTTCAAATCGAAAACTATATTGAGAATTGATTTATGACAATAAACCGAAACAAAACAAGAAATGAATAAAAATATTTAAATTAAATTAATATTTGTTCTCAAGTAACAGTTAATACATGAGAAAAATCCAATATATGCAATTAAATAATGTGAAATACATACTGAAAGAAACGATATATATATCTGGGTATTGATATGATTGGTATATAATTGAACTATTCTCGACAAACTTGTCTCTAGTGACATCAACAAAATGGAATTTTCTGACTAAGGCACTTGTAGTTATCTCATGCTTTTGTTTGCTTCTACACTTTGTTTTTGTCTTAAATCTATGCAGTTATTAATACATACATGAGGTAAAAAATATCTCTTGACGAATATATTATGAAACGAATAACCAAAAAAAAAAAATTATTATTCTATTTCACGGAATAATATTAGTACTATTGACTTACAAGAAGAAAATTAAACAAGTGAGAATCTATTTAGGATCAGAACATAACCATTCTTACCAAACACGATGTTAACAGAGCCTGCTAACTTTACATATCACTTAAATATATTATACGATTGTTAAAAAACTAGAGAGAATATTTTTAAATCATTAACAATCCAAAAACATAACATTTAATCTCCGGTTTATATTAAAATTAACCAAATTGATCAGACAAACACAATATGCTTATTGGACTTACTTTTGACTGAAGGGTGACATGAGACCCACATATTAAAATGAACGTTCTGTAAACAACTTAATTTAAAAGTTTAATGGACAGAAAGTGTCGCAAAAGAAAAATACCAGACACAACGAAACTAATTAAGAATGAAAGCTAACTTTCCACTTCGATCGCTGACCTTTATCAATGATTTTAAGTTAATTTTGCTGGCACGCCATGATGGATTCAAGGGGGCCTTTGGGCTGAAGCTCTCCACCCTCCTCCCCCCAAAAAATATAGAAAATACATTTTTCTTTTATTTATTATTGGTTTATTTTTGTCTCTATGATATCGGTCAATTATTTAAACTATTACAATATTTTCTCTCTTTTTAAATTATAACGCCCGTATTTCGGCCACTAAATGGAAGCAACCCCTCCCGCCCCTTAATTAAATTCTCAATCCACTGAAACACAAATAGGTCCATGAGATTTATGATTGCAGCTTTATATTCTAGTACGAGACTAAAAAGGCGCTGGTTGAGAGATCGCCTTCCTAAAATGATTGAATGAGATCAGAGAAGAGGTGCAACTGAGTATTATTCTCCATGCCTGACAAGTCGATATTTCCTACAATATCAGAGAATTGCCAGTTTTTAACTAAGTATTGACAGGTGAATAAATAAGTTGAAAGTAACGAATAAATACATAAAAAATATAGGCAATGCCATATTAATATTCTAGAATAAAGCAAGCACCATTAATAAAAACTTGTATTATGGTAAGCGTACCAGTGATGGACATTTATAAGAAAATTTTAGTTTTTTTGTCTTCTGCCGCCGCAATTATTACAGTTATTAAGTTCTCCGTTAGACATTTAGAATCTCTAGGGTCTATTTTTTCTATTTAACTCTTTAAATTAGAAAACATATTCAGTTATGCAGATATAATCACCAATACAAAAAAAAAAAAAAAAAACAACAACACCTTTTTGCACTAATGAAGGACACCCCGAAATTCAATGGTCTAAATAATGGACTGGGTCGATACCAGTAATTTACAGGAGGTCGGTACCAGTAATGGAAATACCTCAGAAAAATATTAAAATCTTTATTTAACTATAAAGATAGCGATAAATATAATATAACATAAATGTTCAATTTATTCTTAGCAAAACGGTTAGTAGGAAAATATGATCTCAAGAGCACTATAGAATGAACAATGATAGGCATTTTCATAATTTCCTTTAGAGAACTTTGTTTTTACACTTGTCAACACGGGTGGATCTACGGGGGAGGGCTTTCGGGCTGATGGAAAAAAAATATTAAAAACTATCTCTTAAAGTATTATTGTTCATGTAATTACATTTAAAAGGACTTAAGGAATCACCTAAACACCATTTCATATAGATAGTTAGTTTCTTTCTTTTTTTCCAAAGTAATCATTTTTATAAAAAAAAAAAGCTTTCGGGCTGAAGCCCCCCCAAAATTAAATCCTGGATCCGCTAGTGGCTGTCAATATAGGGCATTGTTCTTCATTCTAGAAAAATCTGGAACCTTTAAATCAACAAGGAAGCTTATTACTTACATTTAAAGTACAATCTGTCCATAATTGTAAATAGCTTCTTCTCATCGTAACCTATAAATATTTTATTTACGAAAATACTCGAAATTGGGTGTATTCAATCTAGAAGTCGGCAAACATTGTCTATTCAATAAGGTACTAAAAAATCGTAAATACTCCCATGCTTTCTACTCGAATCTTAAGATAACTTGAGCTCAAAGACAAGATCAGAATTATTTTCAGATATTGAAAATAATTCTAATTTATTCAATTATTTCTGTTAGGTGCCTTGAGCCGGATGGGACAGGTAGATAGTACAAAATTAATTCAGTATTTGGCAGGAAGTAATTTTTTTTTTTTTTAATCAAAATCTAACAGTTTAGCGTATAAATCCTGTCCATAACTGGTGCTTCCATCCTAATGATGAAATAAATAAATGAAATAACCACATTAGTGCCTTGTAAATTTGAATGAAAGGGATTAAAATTCTTTTTTTACAACCGTAATTCTAGAAAAAAATTTTTTTTTAGTTATACTTTTTCTTGATGCGTGCTTATATATATATATATATATATATATATACATGGAACCATGAAAAAAAAAATTATATTACGATTTTTAAAATGGGGGAGGCTTTAGTTTGTTAATCCGCTCTTTGGTGGAACTAACGAAGAATCTCTATCTACTAGCTCTAACCAGCGGTACTTATGATGGATGAATAAAACGAAAATTTTGAAACAAGTTAGGAAATATATGTTTTATCTGAAAGAATGCTGAACGATCATACAGAGTAGTTACGGTAAGTTTTTTTTCCATATATATATATATATATATATATATATATATATATATATATATATATATATATATATATATATATATATATATAAGGATAATTAATTTGCGAAAAATAAAGATATTAACTACCTATATGAAATGGTGTTTATGTGATTTTTTAAGTCCTATTAAATGCAATTACACAAATAATTATACTTTAAGAGATAATTTTTTAATATTTTTTACCACAAAACTTGCCTATATTTTATCATTTTAGGAGAGGAGGGGATTCAGCCCTTATGATCCGCCAGTGCCATCAACCATCACATTTAGATATCCTTTATAAATAATTCAGTAGCTCAACATTTAAATGTGATGCTTTAGCACCTCGACTTCACACACTTTCTTTTGATCCTAAGGATCAAACAGAAGTGTGCAACTACCTCCTTGGCATTTACTGTAAATCCTATTCGTGCAGTTCTGGGTTTGGATGTCACCGCTCCACCGCAAGCCTGTGCAGTCCTGTTATGTTATGTGGCTCCTTCCTCTCCTCTTAGCTATCATATCATGTACTTCTACTATCAGGAAACTATTCATCTATACTGTTTGTTATTACAGTAGATAACAGGTTCCCAAAGAAATGTCAATAAACGAATAATTCCATAGAGAAGGAGAAGTACTATTCATCATGTTTCTAAATTTAAAAAAAAATTAATAATTTTTTTTTCAGGAAGGAAAGATTTAAAAATAATACTCTGTTCAAGTAGTGCAGTACGCGGATGAATACATTTAGTCAAAGTTGTTTACATTGTACAACACGCCGACCTAACAACTTTACAAGCACCTTCCAATATCCAAGACTTTGTAACATTCTTAATATAATCATAATATTTCACCATATTGGAAGCCATTATCGGCTGGGCTTATAATAAAGAGGCAAGTAGTGTTTTGTTGTTGTTGTAATGGCTGGCCACTTGTTGACTACCTGGACCGGCACTGAGGCAGCACGTGTCCCTGTTATCGGGAAGCAGAGGAGTGTGTTCCGATTAGTTGGAAAGTAGGTTATCTCAAGGATCGATACGGCGCCGATAAGATACTCGAGATATCGAAACTAGTACACTTCTATTAATTCAATTATATAATTATAGGGGGTGGCGCTGCGGAATAGATGTTCAATTGTTCCTCAAGTTGGCTAGACGTTTATGATAATAATAATATATACATTCTGTACCATGCGTTATTAGAAGAACTTAGATGATCAGAATATATTCTAATATAATTTATACCCCCCTGTATCCGCTCCGCCAGGAAATATATTATGAACGTCCCCACTAAAATTGAGAATGATAAAGCGAGCACGTTCGACCACAACCCCACAACCTCCCTCTCCCCTTTATTTCGTGGCGGAGGCAAAGAAAAAATAGTGCAATCTAGTTTTGGAACTTCATGTACTCAAGTTCTGAATCAGTACAACTAATAGCCGACAGAGGTACAGACTTTCTATTTTGGTTTGAAGGGGGGAGGGAGAAGGATAACGAATCCCTCATTTTTCTCTCGAAAAGAAGAAAAGTCTCATCAGTTTATATTATGTATAAAAATTGTCTGTTTGTTGTTTACAGGTGTAAAGCCCTCAGGTCATAAACGCTTACGGTTTATTTCAACTATAAGTTTGTTGAAAATTTAGACAATATTATTAAAGAAAAAAAATATATAGAGCACTATAGAAAACTATGTACAAAATTTATAGAAAATAAAAGTTACAGAACGAAATGAAATAACAAGTAGAAATGGTAGATTTTTAAATATGGTAAATCTTTTTTAAGAAAAAAAAAATATGAGTGTTGATTAACATAATCATTATTAAAGAAACAATATAATCCTAAATATAAAAATATATGTTGTTAGGTTTTTTTTTCTTTTTGTCGGCGTATGGGTATATTTGGAAAAATATTAGCAAAGAATTTAAATATATTATGAATTTTAAGATTTGAGACAGTGAGATGAACCCCTAAGTCTCCGAAATTTCAAATTTCAATTTTGCTGCGTGAAATGTGATAAATGCTTCACATAAAAATGGTCGACATGAGTGAATCATAAAATGCTAAGATACGGTAGGTTAGCCTTTTAGTAGACTTTTATTACTTGATTTTAGTTTACACATTGTTATTGATTTCGATTTTATTTTTGTTCTTCGAAATATGGAGGGAGGGCGAAATAATATTGTCGCCCTCCCCCCCCTTATTATTATTGGAGGGGAGCTATCGCACCGCTCGCCCTCCCTCTTCCCCGAAGTTTGAATCTATGATGACCGGTATGTATGGAAGAAGAGGGAGGTAATACAATATGGCATAACAGTACTTTCCAACATCCAATAAAAAACGTTAATATTATTCGTATCTTTAGCTCTTATAAATTTTTCATTCTACTTCCAACGATGTTTCGAGCTGATTACCACATTATCAAGACATCAAACATTTTTTGGTGTAAATTTTTTATGTAAACATTTTTTTAACATGTATTTCTATATTATAATTTCATTGAACAACTCTTTGTAGTGCACCAAATACCAAAAATAACTATATTCCTCGTCTCCTTATTTGCACATTTATTGATGGTTGCCATTCTCGTACGGTAGTACCGTACCCTCCCTCATTGACTAGTCAATTTAGTCAATGTTAAACAATAAAAGGAGGAGGTAGTACCGTACGGGAATGATAACCATAAATAAATGCGCGAACAAGGAGGCGAGGAATATGGTTATTTTTGGTATTTGGTGTACTACAAAGAGTTGTTCGATGAAATTATAATATAGAAATATATTTTACTAGAAACATTTGTTTGATGACTTGAACATGAGCTAATCAGCTCTAAACGTCCTTGGAAGTACAATAAAAAATTAGAAAGTATAAAGGCTTATATATTCCTTGAAGAAACAATATTTAAGTTAATATTTTTGTTTTTTCTAGTGCATTTAGAAATTTTCGAAAAGAGTATTTTATATAAATTTACGATAAACAATTTTTTTCGTATTTTATGTCCCTAAATTACTTCTTCACAATTAGACCTAGACCATGCTGATCAGCCAGGTGAATTTCCACAAAAATATATCATTCGTCCAAAGCTTCGTAAATAGTTCCATCTCATTGTAATCTACAACTATTTTATTTACGAAAACAAATGGAAGTGGGCGTTTTCAATCTGTAGGGGGACAAACTTCGTTTATTTAATTAGGTACTAAAAACTCGTAAATACTCATTTGCTTTCTATTTTGATTGTAAGATAATTTGATCACAAAATCGATAAAAAAAGGTGACCTATAATTATATTGGGTCGTTTGGCCTATAAAACCTCATTATTTTGAAATTTTGGGGGTGTAGGTCACACTAAACGGCCCGATGTATTTTTGAAGACCATTTTTTTTTTTTTTTTTTTTCTCGATTTTGTCATAAAATTATCTTACGATCCAAGTTGAAAGTAAATAGGAATTTACAAAATTGGTTTAGTAGTTCCCGAGAAAATCTTGGCACAGACAGACAGACAGTCAGACCAATGGCTAAAATTGTGTTTTTCGGTCTCAGGAGGCTCTAAAACGTATAGATCCATCGAAAACCGTATATCGGAAATTTGACCCGATTGCAATACTTTCCTTACCTACTATAGGAAAGTATTGCTTTAAACTTGATGGGATATATATAAATACATCAGAAGTATATTGCTAGTTTTCGAGACATAGATGAAAAAAATCGTCATATTTTCTTGCATTAAAAAAAAAAATCAATATTATTTACAAATTTAGAATTATTTTAGGATATTGAAATGCAATTGTGCTATATTACATAGTTTCAAATCTAGTTTTTCCAGATAAAACAATTTTGAACGCCCCACAATGGCCTGGACTAAATACGAACAACATTGCTTAGTATTAATGAAGTTGGAACCTGATTCGCGACACAGTCTCCAGAACATTAAAGCCAGTCATCGACATCCCCAGTGCGGCACTTTCGCCGCAATGTGGGCCTCGGAGCGGAAAGTGCGATGATGGAGGCTGAAAAGATGCAGGCTAAGCGATATCGAGGAGGCCTTGGTGTTCCCACAGCCATATTCCTCTCCTCCTCAGGACTCCTTCATCATCCTGCGCAATTCGGGAGTCCTTTGTGCCTCGGTGCTTCCATCATCTTCCATAAAGTGCTCCTTAATCTGAGCCAATCATATCGCTACTTTATTTAACGTGAACAGTTCACACTTTTAAAGTGTCTGAATTCCGCCATAACCTTAATTTTATTAAGATCTTCCTCCACTCTATAGTTAACAATGTAAGAATGGGGATATAATAAACAGAAAGATTTCATATCATAAAGCCTCGAAAAATTCCTAGAAATGAAGCTATGTTATGGATGCTGTCTCCCTTCAACCTTCAACGTTACATATTGCAATATATTCGTAATTTTTGTATAAAATATTAGGCCAAAGGTACACAGTTTTTACATCCTGTATTATTTATTCGACGTTATAATTAGATAAATTATATAGTTGAACTAAGGATATTATTCCAAAAGAAAAATTAGCTAATATTATTTATAAAATATAATGCGAGGATTGTGAAAATAAAGTATATTACGGACAAACCTCACAATGGTTTGAACGTAGGATACAACAGCATAAAAAAAATTGCAGCTCTAAAACGACAAAATCAAAATTAGCCACAGGATTATCGCAGCATACTACAAAACGATGGACATAAATATGATTTCGGTACAGCGTCGGTCTTGCATAGAGAACCGAATACTAACAAACGAAGAATAATTGAATCAATATTTATTACTAATAACCTAAAAAAATCGGTGAATCAACAGACAGATGTAGATAACTTAAATACTTTTTAGGCTAGCTCAATAGATAAAATTAAAATATAATGTACTGATATGTAACAGATAAAAAAGCTGATTCTTAATCCCTCCATCCCAGTCCTTTTTAAAATAAATCCAGTTCTGTATGAATGCGTTAGTGAGGAGGAACATTTTTCTTAATATCGTCTGCATAAATTACGAACATAAGTAGGTATGCATATAAGAGGTACATAAATTGAGAACAAATAATATTCTTTTCAAAGAATTTTAATTAATTATTTATTACAACTTCTTAGAAATGAAAAAACGACATTCTATGAAATAAAAGAATGACTAAAAGGCGAATTACATTGTAATGATAGATTTTAGAAATTTTATGAATCGGTGCATGGTAGGTAGATAATAAAAAAAAAAATATAAAATAGAATTTGGACTATTTATATAACTGATAGTTGTTAAATTAATATGTGTCTAATAAGGATATATTTTGAATTATAACAAATGAATTAAAATTAGTTTTCAGGATCTTGAAAATGGCTCCTAAAGCCGAAACTTTGAATAAATAATACATGATGTATAAACTGTGTGCATTTGGTAACCTTTGGCCTAATATTTTATAAAAAAACTTATGAGAAAATGGCACCGTGCCTGAATGATACGACTAGATATATATGGAATATATTCAATTGTTTGGTTCAAATATTTTCAAGTGTATCCATAAGTACAAAAAAAAAAAAAAAAAAAAAAAATAAAAAAAAAAAAAAAAAAAAAAAAAAAAAAAAAAAAAAAAAAAAAAAAAAAAAAAAAAAAAAGAATCCTAAAACTGTCTAAACATACGTATAAATTTATTTTTAAATATCATGTATTATATGTGTTCGTGACATAATAATTATGTTGAATTTATAAACTTAATATAAACTACCGCCATTATCTATCTTTTTTCTTTTTTTTTTTAGTTCCCTCCAATCAAAATGGAGAGCCTGCGCCTATGATAAATTTCTTAACCTGGAATCCACATACATTCCGGCTTCTTCGACACTTACTCGACCTTCTAAGCATTTAATTAATTCTGAACTCATTTATATGACTATAATAAGGCCCTATATAAACGGAGTTGAGCTTTGGGGCTTTAGCAAACCATCGAATGTCTCTCCTATCCATTCCTAAAATTCAAAATCCTTCGTAAAATCTTAAATGATTCATACTTTGTCACAAATGCAATCATTCAGACCTTATTGTTCGGTAAGTCGCTGTCCGTATTTTGATACCCATCCTTTCATGACAAATTCCAATCCCATCAGAACCCTTTTGTTTCTAAACATGCTTCCTCCACGCTTTCTATCAATCCTCCTTTTGAAAAGAAGATGGCCTCGGGATCTTCTTACGTGGAACTACTTAGGGAGTGCTACTATCGGTAGTATCTCGAGAAAACTCTCCATGTAATTATTCTTGTTCTGTTTATATTTACTGATTGTATCCTATATATTATTTCTAAAAGGTGTTTTTTTATCAGTACGCCATAACTTCGTCAATTCTTCATCAAATCCGATGATTTTTAAGATATTCTTTTCCTTCACATGCGAAAAATAAATTTCTGGAGGAAAAGAAACTTTATTTGTGAATAACTCAAAAAGTATGCATTTTTTTCTAGATTGTACCTATTAATAATTAAAAAGATTACTAAATTACCTACAAAACAAAAAAAAAATTGTAAAATTCGGACAATAATTAACAAAGATACAGTAAATTAGTTTCGGCATACTTAATAATGTCTTTCTGTTTAAAGTTATTTAAAGGAGTTGAATCGTCTACCAAATTTCCTTTCCTGGCTTTTATATTAACTTTATTATTTCTTAAAGACATTTGGTTGTTCTTACATTTTATTTTTTTAAAAATAATTTAGAATATCCTATGACCGGAGTATTATTTTGTCTTTATTACTTTTATTATCTTTTCAGTCAACGTTCAAAAATAGATCCTAGCAAAGCAATTTGTATAAATACTTTGGTCTATTATGTTTAATGGAATATTGTAATCAATCAAGTAAAAAAAATTAATTCCTTTCTTACATAATACATAGGAACTACTTATTTCCATGTTGTTTTACTATTTCGTTACTGAACAAAATTTTCTGCGAATTTTTCGCACGGCCCAACTAGTTTTATTACAGTTAATAAAACAGGCCAATACTGTTATAAATATCAATAATAATAAATAGATAGATAGATAGATAGAAAAAGAACTTTTTTCTGGGACTAAGTTCCTTCAGAATAATATTAATGTACAAAATAATAGAATATTACTGGCCTGTACGTTTGAAACAATAAATAAAATTGTTAAATAAAATAAAAAGTAAAGAAAACCTTAGGTGCACAAGCTATATACAATACAGATAAAACTATGTACAGATCATTTAAAATTATGAACAAAACAATTAAAACTATGAACGAATCACTTGAACTATGAACAAAATTATATATAAGGGTTGAATGACATAAACATACACTTTGAGAAATGAAGAACGAAAAAGAGATACAGTGAGTTAATTTTATAAAATAAAATAAAAAGACTTTACTTGAATATATATATAAAAATAAACAGTTAATTATAATTGAATAAAAAAAAAATTATGTATTGAAATTCATACGTCGATAGTAGGAAATGCATGCACTATCTCTAGTATCAAGTATTATGATAATATGATTGCTACACAATACATATATAATATTAATAGTATCTGACTGTTTTTGGAACAGGAATTTGAATAGGAGGTTTAATTTAAGGAAATACATTAATATATAAATTAATATATAATATATAATGTAATGATATGGCTCACGTTAGGCCGGTCCTGGTGTCCACTAGGAGCCGCGCGCAGTCCAAGCAGCCCCTGGCGGCGGCGTAGTGAAGTGCCAGTGCCCCGTTCGGGCTGGTCTCGATAGAGGGCATCTCCGCCTCCCACAGCAGCCACCGCACCACCGAGGGTTTCCCTTCCCTAAAGGCAACATATACATTATATACATTATAATAATAATAATAATAATAGAAATATATAATATATTATACTATATGTGATAGGCCTCGAAGATATAAGAGGGTAGTCGCAACATATTTAAAAACTGAGGAGAACAAGCGAGGATTGCTAGGATAAGATTGAATCAGGGAAACGGATTAAGTCTGAAAGATGAAGGAGAGCAAAGAACCACGATGCTATCGTGGTCCAGAGTTGGCCGAACTATCAAATGAAAAAAAATTAATTATTGATATAATTCATAATTGGTAATTGGTTGACTGTCGTGGATAATGAAGAGAAGAATAGTTGGGGTGGTCAGTCAAAAAGGAAGGCAAAAATAAATTATAGTATTTATTTTTTACATATGCCGACGTTTCGACCTGAAGTTCAGGCCTTCATCAGTGCTAAGAAAATAACCAGATAACAAGGTATGAGAAACATAAGTAGAGATGGTAAAAAAAAAAAATAAAAAAAAAAAAATAGAAAAATAAAATAAATAAATATAAAGTAAAATGAAATTGTTAGATTAATGACTAAGAACTAAGAGATAAATAATAAAAAATAAAAAATAAATAAAAATAAAATAAAAAATAATAAAAACCGTTACAAAGTGTGGAATGATGAAGTAGGCATAATCAAAAAGGGGTGACAAAAGTGTTACAATGGGAGTCTTAGAACATAAACAATGTTTTAATTTTTACTATTTATTTTCATTTCTTATATAACTTTATATTTCTTTTTTATGTTTTACATTTTATTCTAAGACTCCCATTATAACACTTTTGTCACCCCTTTTTGATTATGCCTAGTTCATCATTACACACTTTGTAACGGTTTTTATTATTTTTTATTTTTATTTTTTTTATTTTTTTTTATTATTTATCTCTCAGTTCTTAGTCATTATTCTAACAATTTCATTTTACTTTATATTTATCTATTTTATTTTTCTAATAATTTTTTTTTTATTTTTTTTTAATTTTTATTATCTTTTTTTACCATCATTACTTATGTTTCTCATACCTTGTTATCTGGTTATTTTCTTAGCCCTGATGAAGGCCTGAACTTCTGGTCGAAACGTCGGCATATGTAAAAAATAAATATTATCATTTATTTTTGCCTTCCTTTTTGACTGAACACCCCAACTATTCTTCTCTTCTTTATTGATATAATTACTTAATTTTAATGAGCTGTTAAAACTTTAAACTAAAAAGCTATAAAAAAAATTGGGTAACTTTGCTCGTACCTCGTACATTGTACACGTGCCCTGCGGCTATAACTAAATGAGCAACAATATCTCCGTGAAGACAGTTCAAGGCTATGTTCTGGAACGCTGGTGGCCTAACTGCTGACAAATTCACAGAATGGAAGACGATCATTACAAAGCTGGATGCTGATTAATATGGGATCGTAGAAGCCGGCTCATCCGCTGAAAATATCCAGTTCTACCAATTACCGGGATATCAAACTTATAAACTGCAGAGATCCAGGATGGTTGCATCAGGAATAATTGTCGCTGCTAAATCATCCCTCAAGGGAACCTTTTCAATTAAAAAGAGGATGGAAGAGAATGATAAATTGTAGGCTGTGCAGTTAGATGTATGGAAAAAGGATTCATGGTGGAGCCGTATTGGACTGCCAGGAGCCGAGTGGTCTAATAGCCAACGGCAGAGGCGTTTAATAAAAAAAAAAAAAAATTTATTCTGGGTAGAAGTCCCTTCAGAATAACAAAAAAGTACAAAATTAAAATGTTATATCTGGCCAAATAAAAACAAACATAAAAAGTAAAGAAAACATTATTTATGCATACTATATACAAAATAAAAAAAAAATCTATATACAAAACTCTTGAAACCTTGCCAAGACACTTAAAATATAAATATACACTTAGAAAAAATAAAAAATACATTACATTCTTCTTAGCAGTAAACTCTGTGTTTCTGTTGAAAAAAAAGAAAGTCGAATGTGAAGATAAGTATTTAAGTGATGAGCTATATGTAAATAAATTATTATGAATAATATGTAATTTTACATAAAAGGTTAGCTAGCAGATATCTTACTGTTTTTGGGACAGGAATTACAATAGGAGGGTTTTGAATGTAGATAGGGATGAAGAATGCCGAATTTTGATAGGAAGGGAATTCCAAAAATTAACAGAGCGAGCAATAAAAGAGTTTTGGAACGAGGCAGATCTGTGAGAAGGAATATAAAGGTCGGAAGGTCGAGATCTTGTGGAAAGGGAGTGAGGGGACTGAGGACTTGAATTGGAGAAGGTTGTATGATATGATAGAGAAACGTATCTAGGAAATATTGTCTTTGAATGGAGAAATTTATTATTATTACTCTATATGTAAAGATTATAATTTGAAAGTGCCAACTACACAGCCTTTTGTCTTACTGATTAATTGTCTGTCTCTTGGTGAGTTTTCACTCGTTTACATTTCTATATGTAACATATAGTATATTATACTATTATTGGAAGAATATTTGTTGAATATTACAAAATAAAGACTCATGTCCAAGTATAACCAATGAACAAAAAGATAAGATCAGATTAGAGGTAGAATATCTCACATCAGACAATTAAAACTCTGATAATAGGAGCAGAGCGAGTCATAAATAAAATAAATAAAAATAAAACAAAATAAATCTTGACAGTAAGTAAAAAATACCAGATAGTAAGATGAAAAATACAAGTAAGTCGAAAAAACACCATAACAACAGGGTCTGCTTGGCAGGGAAATCATGCTAATATCTCGGCTCTAGAATAACGTCAATCAACGGTCAGAAATGAATAAACGTATAACCGAGCTTTATACTCAGTAAGATTAAGAAATCTCAAATTAAAACTCTAATTTACTTAGAGAAGAAAAGCGTCCTACGATAATCGAAGCGATGTGGGATCGGAGTACACACATTGAGGTGAAGAACCAATGAAGAATTGAATACAGAAACTGGTCCACCAATAAGTAATGTTATGAAGGCGAGGAGGTTGATATGGGCTGGGCATGTAGCTCAAACAAACCCTCCACACAGCAATGAATGTAATCGGCAAGAGACCCCGTGGGAGGCCAAAAAGCAGAAGGATAGATTGAAGAAAACGTTGTGAAATTAACTATCTTGTCTATCTTGTGCAAATGTTATTCATATTCTATTAGAAAGATGGTTTCATATCGCTTCGATGAATTACAGAAGTAAAAACCATAGCTATATCAGTTACAGAGAAGTCTTCCTAATAGAAAATGAAAGTTACTCACTCCGAAGAAATCATAATTGCAGAAGATATCGAAAATTAGATTAGGCTTAGTGCAAGAGGAAGAAGAAGAGATCCTGGTGAGAGCAGATCATATTTGGTCGGTAACGGCTATTACAGTAGCAGATGTGAATATCGAAAAAATAAAATAATAGAAAACAAAAAAATGAATCCTCGGAGTAAATAATTTCGGATTGAAACAGAACAGAAGATGGAGAACATTGAGTGGTTTTCGATTCGACATGAAGCTCTACGAGCTCACAGCTGATGGTGAAGAAAGCGTTATGTTGGAATTATATAAGGCGCCCGTTGTTGCCGACTGGGTTACTGCTTACCTGTACTAGTACCTGCAATCACGCACTTGTCGGGTCTACGATAAGGGCGTTCGCGTCTCACATAACTCACCTGCGTTCCTAGCTCGCCATCGCGTACGGGTCACTAATAATAAATAATGGCCGGTCTAAGATAGGGTGAAATGAGTCTCATATGAATGCATTAGACAGTGGAAACGCGTTTGGATAAATTAAAACTAATCATTAGAAGATGTATAATTAAGTATTTATTTAAAAAAATCATTTGAACTAATTTAAAAAATCCACGAAACAATATTATAGGTTTCGTACAAAATGTAATTACAGCTTTTCCATCTTGAGAACAATAACAGAGCTGTAAAGCGAGTTACTACTGTTTTCCAATGATAACATTTTACGGTTTGTTGATTCTGTTTAATGCACTATTGATGCGTCTCGTATCATAATCTTTTCATTCACTTCCGTTTTAATGAAACTAGAGGAGTAAAAATTTATGCTCACAATTTTATAGAATTTTAATCAAAAAAACGAAAACATTAACATTTAAGTGGTCTCTATGAATACATTATATTTTCTCTATAATTCACAAAATATTTGTGAAATTCCCTTCCATGCATTGTATATTTTCGATTTCCTTAAACTCAAATTCCCTTTGATACCCACATTTCTTTCGACAGATCTCTTATCAAATCTTCGTACTTACGTAATTCTATTCCCTTCACTAGTCAATCCCAGTGATGGATTTAAGGGGAGAGGGGGATCATTCGGACTGAAGCCCCCTAAAACAGATAACTTTTTTTTCCATTGTTTCATATGATCTTAAACAATTACATGTTTTCCCTCGCTTATAC
This sequence comes from Nezara viridula, assembly GCA_928085145.1. Classification (NCBI taxonomy): domain Eukaryota; kingdom Metazoa; phylum Arthropoda; class Insecta; order Hemiptera; family Pentatomidae; genus Nezara; species Nezara viridula. Next base: position 140,753,213 of record OV725082.1, read on the forward strand.
GTCAGCTACTAAACGTAATCACGTGTCAAGAAAATTATTAAAATGTTGCCCTAAAGTCATTAAATTAAAGTCTGGTGATTCCTCTCCAGGGTGTCCCGTAAATAGAGGGAAACTTAAAAAGGATGATAGTAGATATCAAGAAATACAAAAAATATATGTTAATATTAGCGGTTAAAATATATAAACCTGCTGATTGCTTCAATTATTTTTAAGAAAATGTAAACATTAGAATTTGGAAAATTCAATTGGTCATTAATGAATGCGGATCAGTTCTATAATAGACATTTGGGCAAAATCCATAGTTCCTTTCATCACTTTAGATGATTAATATAAAAAGAAGTTATTTCTGACATTTTTTTAAATGAATAAAAAGTGTGTAAATGGATTTTTTTTTATCCTCACAGCTGTTGGGAATAATAGCCACCAGCGAGTGTGTTGCCGGGAAGAAGAGTGTACATTAAGACGTTATAAGGCTTGAGAAAGAGGAGTGCCCCTCGATATCCCTTCCTAACTTGATTTCGTGTTTATAGTTAATGAAGGAGATCCCTCGTCCATCTTCTTTTGAACATCTTACGGGTGCCGCTTATGACCATGCCTCGAATCAGTGAATTGGAATGTCCGTGTAAGTTGTAAAATCTTTTGTAGTATTTAACTGTTGGCATCTGTCATTTTGTTAAGTAATATTACTAACGTACCATGGACCCTTTGTGATAGTCCTGAAATTTTTTGATTGAAAGGTCTGTAGTTTACGTATCTGAGTCTTTTTAGATGTACCCAAATGGGCTTAAGTAAGTAAGTGTATGTATTCAATTTTCGACTAAGTTTTAATTTCGAATGTGAGTACAGCAGTCGTAGTCTTTTGGTTTAGTGTTGTAGTTTTGTTCTTCGAATGTGGGCTCCATGTCATTCTTCTATCGTGTTAATGGATTTAGCTTTGTTATAATACATCTCAGGTAATGGAAAAAAAATAAATTTCTAAATAATTTATTTATTTATTAAGGTGAATCTCAATTTATTTCGTGACAACCTAATTTTACTTGGACTTAAAGCTTATTGAACTTTATATTGGGGTATTTGTAGTTGTAGTATAATTGGAGGTTGGTAAAAAGAAAACTGCAAATAATTCAAGATTTTTTATTTATTTATTGTCTATATAAGAAGCAATCAGTCTCCAAATTTCCCAAGAAAAATTACTAAATATTTAAAGCATTATTAAAGCATCTCTACACCAAATCGTCGGATTTTATTGATTTTTTTTTGCAGGGAATCAAAGAAGCTTTCAAATAATGATGAGTATAATAAAACACAATTGTGTACTTTTTGAGTTATTCGCAAATATAGTTTTGAACCCATCGTAACTTTTTTTTCATTCTCTTTTCGGGGAAGGATGTTATATACATAAATTAAAAGGGCTTCAAGGACAAGACTTTAGCAAGTTGAATTATAATCGTTACAGCCGTTCAGGCGCTACAGTCTATAGCGACACAGGTTTTCGGGCCGCCTTTCCAAAACTAAAGACCGGAGGGTGATTTAATATAAAAAGCACTCCTGAATGCGATAGGAACATTATTTCGATAATTAAAAACAATCGATGAAACGGTTTCGGAGATTAGCGGTTTTGATGAATCGAAAAATTACGTTTTCATTGATAAAGATATATAAGATATATTATGTCTATGGTATTGAACTTTTAGTTTAATATTTTTATTTAATACTTTTTGATTATTGCTTAGTTATTATTTGATTTATTTAAATTATCTTATCTCACTATAAACGTGGTCCATATTGTGACAGAATGCTACATTACTCAATAAAATAGTTTTAAAAAAAGTTACAATTATTTTATTCTGAAACCCACCTAAATTTTTTTTTGCTAAAACAAATGTTATTATTATTATAAATGTTCATAGAAATGCACATATAATTCAATAATATATGAGTTATAATGAAATTCATCCTATTCGGAAGGAGCTTAGTAAACACTTATAATCTCGTAATCTCGCTACCAGTCTTTATTTTACATAAGAAAATGTACGTGTCAATTCATTGATATATTGAATATGTCATTGCGTGAGTGTTGTATGTCATTCATCCTTTATCAATACTTTCCGTGTTGTTGAGAAACCTGTTGGGGCAGTATTCTAGCGTTGCATGAAAAATAAACATAATAATGTAGAAAACTGTTGTGCCTACCAAGATTGAATATTTATATTGATTCGTAGATAATATATATCATATTTTATTCTATATTATATCATTTATACTGTTAGTATTTTGCATTTTAAATACTTATTTTTTTTAGTTCTATCAATAGGTAGTTTCTCTTCAAGTTGTACATGTCATGTTACCAATGGCACATTTACTTATTGTATTTTACATGTAAGACAGTTGTAAATTTCAATAAAATAAAAAAAAATTACTTGTTCTGAAAACAATTTAAACACTTTGTAATTAAAATAACTATAGGAATTTTGAATTTAATAAGAAATAGTTCATTTTGATTTTATAATGTTCATAGAAACTTGTCCAATGGATTCTACAAAAATATATGCACTTTTATACAAGTTTTATAAACTTCTTTGCTATCTTAAATTAAATTAATTTTACTTTTTATCTCTTAAAAAAAATATTCCCAAATATATGAAGAGCTTATATAAGCAAAGCTCTGAACTAGTGTTTCTAAAAGAAGCAATAAGATTGAAGATATACTTAAGACGTTTCAAGAGAGTTAAGAGAGTTAAGATACGAGGATTTCTTACTAACGAGTGGCAACACTGGATATGACAACACCATAGAAGAAACTGTCTCCCCTTAACTCGATTCCAATGTGATTGAAAGTTCATCTCAATGCTTTGTTATAATGACAAGGTAGCTATCGAAAGCTGTACAAGCGTAAATATTTAATAGTATTTCAGTTCTGGAATAATTTAACTAATCAAAATACTTATTATTATTTCCAATATTATTCAATTCATAGGATTACGGAGCAGTTCGAGTAGACCGTTCGAAGAAAAGGAGAACTGAAATAATTCTGGCGAGAAAGTTGGCATGATTATTAGGCTAGTATTAGAGGCAGTATGCGAACTTAACAACCATCGCCAGGTTAGAAAGTGGAATGTTCTCTCAGTCGCTATAAGTAATTTTATATTCTTAAATCTTATCTCTTATTATTTCCTTAAATATTTCATTTACACACTTTAATAAAAAACGTGATAATATTACATAAGAATATTGTTGAAGTGTACCCAAAAATGCTAGCAATCGAAACGTCTGAATATCTAAAGATCATTATTTATAGGTACTAGAAGAATATTCCATCCAAATATATTATATCGAGAGGTTAAAGTGAAGTGTTATAATTTGTTTGAAATTTTTGAAGCAATTTTTTTTTTAAATCTAAAAGTTCAATAATACAAATATATCCTAACAGATAAGTTTTAACCACAATAGTTCGCAGATATGTCTGATGTTATCGACCTGAAAAATTGTATTTATTGACTCACATAATGATAACTATGTCGTTTAAGATGTTAAGGATCAAATTGAGGCAATTAGACGGCATTTAAAGGAAGACAACCAATTAAAAAATGATGAAAAATGAGTTATAAGTGGTTTAAAATGGAATTAATACATACTACTTTCAACAGAAATGTCTACTGATAAAAATGTAATATTTTGGCTGTGATTAAAAGAAGAATAAAATTATTTTTCTGATAAAGAAAAAAAAATATATTGATTTGAAAGTTTTCCACTTTTACATGTTCCAATCAAAGTAATTCAAATCAGATTTGATTTTTTTATGTCACTCATTAAATATTTCACAAAATTTAATATTGAAAATTTAAATAAACTTATCATTTTTGTCTGATTTAAAAAATAGGAGTAGGCATCCATTAGGTTTTGTATATGTTGTTTGTTGTTGAGCGTCATTTTTCGGCATTTTGCATTACATTATAATAGTCCCTTATTTTCTAAGTGAACCGTATTAGATTTTTATCAAAATTAAGATAATGATCGATTCTCGTGTCAGAGCGACCAATGAATGATGGTACTGTTATTTCTTTTTCAATAAAGAAATATTTAAAAAAGTGGTAAAAATAATTTTTTGCGAAAACGTTTTTGTAATCTAACTTGCATTTTTTAAGTATTATTTAAATAAAAAAATAATCAAAAGCTTTGTTAACTGATTTATTCTCTATTTTTTTTCTCTGCAAAACAAACCCTAATAAATTTTTTTTTTTGTTCCGTAACAGACCTTTAAGTTTATTTTTTTCCTAAAGGGACCCTATTCAAGTTTCAATGTTTTTTAATTTCTCCTAGAATAATCAGTGATTTTTGAAAATATTTTCCACAAATTAATTTTTTAGTTTTTTCATTTTGGTTGTAATATTATAACTGGAATAGATAGTATAGTTTGTCACGTTTCCTGAAAAATGTTTACAATGTTTCAGTTTCCGAATAAATACTCATTTTTCAGTTATCTTTACGTTCCTATCTCAATGCAAGTGGCTGCCTAATATGTCATTTACTCGCAGTGACGGTTTAAATACTATTTTCTATTTCATTAAATATTTTGTTTTTGTTATTTCTGAGAAGTATATCGCAAAAAAGTTTAGTCGAAAGTTGATTATGATCCTATTATGTAGTTATATCTTATGTAGTTTTGTTTGTTGAAGTACCAAAAAGTGAAACGGATTAAATAAATAGTTCTAAAAGTTCAGAAATGGTCGTTTATGTCTTTTCTACAAATTAATAAATTTACTAATTGGTCAGTGAAGAAATGATAAAATACTAAAGAATAGAATAATGCAACTTATCATCAAATGGAGGAATCAATACTTACTTTCCCGATAATTTTAATTTAACCAACGAAAAGAAAATTAATTAAAAACTCCATTCTGTTTAAACATTTCAACAAGCTATATATTTCTGCACCCCGAAGATAAACAACACCATATACATTTTTGTATTTGTTTAGAGGAGCCTATAACGTTTATCTATTAAAATTTATTTCTTAGTCACTAAATGATTTAATAAAAAAATGGATATGCTGTCCATTACCTTCGGGACACAGATTTGTTAATAACTTTCCGATTTCGATGATTTTTTTTTGTTTGTAGGAAATTTAGTAATCTTTCAAAGAATTATGGGTGCCAACAACAAGCAAATAAGATATTTGCAAGTAAAGTTTCTGTTTCTTCATAATTCTTTTCCTGAAATACCGGAGAGATATGACCATTTTCCCATCCAAAGGAGAGGAAAATCTTCAAAATGATCGTTCAATAATTTAATTTGATGAAGAATTAACTAAGATATGACGACGTATCGACAGCATGTTTGAGAAATAATGTATAAAGAAACATACTCGAATACGATACAAAAGTAAATAATAGGAAATATCTATTCAATTATAAAAATATATATATTCTGTTTTTATTCCTTCATATTTTGTTTTAGGCTTACTTATAAGAGGAGAGGCCTCGTATCCAAAATAAAACGAGGTTTTGTACTTGCCGGTGATGGTGCTGTTGGAACACTCCTACAAGCACAGACACTTATCCACTAACAATATGATGCTATAAGGCACACTAGATATAATATTGATATAAGACACACTAGATATAATATTGATATAAGACACACTAGATATAATATTGATAAGGCACACTAGGTATAATATTGATAATGAACTGTGGTTACGGAAAGAGGTACGCACAGGTAGAAGGAGTTGAGGTCCATCGCCGGCCGCACTGCCCACTGGCCTCTCGTTCCAGTCGCTGGCTATGGACAGCTTTCCCGGCGAAAGGGAAATCCGTGGAGGGGTCCGGGCGGGGGATCAGGGTAGTCCTAGCTTAGGGGTAGCCTTAATGATAAGGGTAGTTCTAGAGGATAAGGGTAGTCCTAGCTTAGGGGTAGCCTTAATGATAAGGGTAGTCCTAGCTTAGGGAAAGCATTAATGAGGAACTGTAGAGCAATATACTATGATCATTTTAGGCAGATTTAATCACCAGGTATTTGAAATTTAGAAAACATATTACAGAATATTAAAACAAAAATCATTTATCTTGGACAGAATTTTTTTTTTAAAAAAACAGAATAGAACAAAGATGCGATAAAATATTAAAACGAGGATAGCACAAATACTGGTCCTTAAGGAATATCTTGAAGGGCAACTTCACACCTAAAAGCGAAAGTGCTACAAACTTACATCTACACCAGAATCCACTATGTTGCTCAAACTTGGACACTAACGAATAAAAGGAATTTTCAGCAGTATAGAGGGAATCAATAGGAGAGAGATGACATAAGATATAATATTTCCTTTGCCATGTAAGAGTAAAATATTTCACACAGCAAGTCCGAAAGCTGAAATGGATGTGGCCTTGTCACTTGAACAGGCTGAAGACGATAGGTATTGACTAAAGGCATTACTGAGTGGACTCCGATACACTAGGGGTCTAATAAATAATTTATTATCGATATACGGATATTTTACCATCGATAATATCTACTTCGATATTATTGACTACCGATATTTTATTTTAGAAAATAAAATTAAAACGATCGTTTTCGAAAAGTGCTAGGAATTATATATGATTTTGATCGTTAGAAAAAAATTAAACTCATCTTGCCTGTTTCATGTACTCAGTAAACTCAATTTACTCAAATTCGTTAATCCAAACCAAGGTAGGCCACGAATTCTCAAAGAAATCTGAGTAGGATGTACAATATATGAGCAATTCGCTGAATCCGATTTCTGAGTGAATGGAAGGGATTATTAGTTGAATGGAAATTTATGGCGAGAAACTGAGGATGACTAAGATTGATAGGAACTAGATAATAAATTTTACTAGAAGAGAAATTGAAATTTCCATTAATTAATTTAAAGAGGAAAATAACATATTTTTTTATGCGCCTATTTGCTAGAGAATCAATATCTATATTCATATTGATATTTCAGAAATGTTTATAGTATGATATTAAAATTCCACTAAATCTCGATGAATCGAAACACATTACATTTACACTTCGAAGAAATTTATATCGAAAAAAAACAACAACTGAGAACTAGAACTGAGACAGAAACTAAATACATACATATACTTTATTAAACCAATATGGACTTACTCCCCACAGATATACGGCAGAGCTAAAAATACTCATTTAAACAAACTTCAAACTTTTCAATAAAATTATATTATTATCAATATTACGACTTATAACTAAAACATCTTGGTACGTGACAAACAAAACCTTACATACAGACTTTCTCCTGCCTACAGTAGACCAACACATAAGAACCCTTTACAAACGATTTCACTATAATTTATACACACTAAGATACTAATCAGAGATATGGCTTCAGCTGACATGCCCATCAATACTAGAAGGACACTAAAAAGGCACTGGATGAGAGACCTCCTTCCTTAACAAACCATGGTAATTGATTCAACAAGAGGTACCGCTGGGTCCTATTCTTCCCCATGCCTCACACGTCAGTTTCATTATTTTTAGCAGACCATCTGCTGATTGTTAACAGTCGTCGACAGGTGCAGATTAATATTGAAAAAAAAGAAGTTTATAATATCGATGAACATATTGACAATCGATATTTTAAGTCCGATAATTTAATGATATCGATAGTTATTGGCCAATGTTAATACCTATATCAGGCCTTCGATATCGAAAGCCAACGATAGGCCTGGCGAGGTAGTGAGCTGCAGGAGAGGATGTACACATCAGCTGGAGTAATAATAATATTACCAGCGGGGGGGGGGAGGATACCGACTGGATGGAAGTGTTCAGGGGCAGAGGGTGTTGGATGTTGGTTGAAGAATGTGAAAATTGTTTTATCCAAATTTTGAAAGAACTTTATTGTATATTTTAATTAGTATTGTGTGTTATATTTTATATTGTATTACTTTGCCTCATTTTATTTTTTACTAATCCAATAATAATATTTTTAGTGCTGAACTCCATCCATCTGTGGGAGACACTTTGGCTTTCAAATCATGTCAGTAAACCTATGCTATTATAATACAAATATACTAAGACTATTTTGGTAAAATTTAATCACATGGTATTTGAATACTTGAGTCTTTGTCTGTTATCAGTTAAAGCAGTGATTAAATTCCTTGGTACTCAGGTATAGCCAATATATGAACAAAACTATTCAGTACACAGAGAAGTTTTTCCTAACTATACTCATCTAACTTCAGTTCCAGGACAAAGAATTTCAATAGTAAGAATACACAGTGACCCGGAGGACCATCGATGTCGAAAATTTGGATTTCGCATCTAAGTCACATCTCTTGCAAGAAATAAAATAAATCTTCTACAATCATTTACGATGTACAAGGTTGCTGGACAATGAATCGAAAGATATTTTGATCATAAAATCCAGGAAAAGGTGGCCTATACAAATTTTAGAACATTTGGCGGGACCTCCCCAATATGTCAAAAGAAAGCACAAAGGGGTTCGGATAATTTAATTTGTGTGTCAGTCGAGCCTGTTATAACCAGTTCAAAGGCACAAAATCTTTCCTGAAAACAAAGTAATAAGGATTTGAAATATGAAGGATAATTGTTTTAGCTTTTCTCAAGAAACTAGCGGATACAAAATTTAATTTTAGGGAGGGGGCTTGAGCCCGAAATATTTTTTTATATATATATTAATAATCACTTGAGAAAAAAAAAGATAGAAACTAACTATATATATTAAATGTTTTAGAAGTCCTTTTAAATGTAATTACTCGAAATTCTAGGAATGATTCCTTAATATTTTTTCATAAGACATGGTTGTATTTTTACATTTTGGGGAGGGGAACTTTCAGTCCGAAAGTTCCCCTCCCTCCCCCGTAGATCCGCCTGTAACAAGTGAATATATATTTATAGTTGTAGTTTCCCGAATCGAGGTAGAGGGGTAATGTGAGACGGTTTGGAACTATTCTTCGCTTATAAGCTCGTTCAATCCCCGGTGTTTCTTAATGCACAGAGATCCGTATACCGTTTAAAGAAGCAAGTAATGAAAACCTAGCTTTTCAGTTTAAAAAACCACAGTAAATTATTCCTGTACCGTAGATAATGTATCCCAGGGTGCCCAGTTCTGTGAGTTCGCTTCCCATCTGGATTGTTAAATATTTATTTCTGGACGGCCTCGAGGGAGCTTGAAGTAAGAATGGTGTAAATCAATTAATCTGGAAGAGAAGTAAAGTAAAGAAGAGAAGTTTTATTGAAATTATAGTAATGAAGTCCTAAAATCAACTTTATGCGGGAAACCGACTGAATATTGATATGAGATTTGATTTGAGGCGATTGTGAGTTAAAATAGAGTAAATTAAATTGTTTATACACGAACAACTTATAACCTATCTTTTATAACCTAGAATATCAATTGAAGACCACAATTTGATATAAATTTATATTGTTGATAAATAATTATAAACATTACAATTAAACTCCGAAAATTGTTATAATAAATGAAATAAGCTGTGATATTTCGTAGTAATGATAAATGAAATCAACCAATCTTTTAATATCTTATTGTTAGATAAAAATGTCCATTGTTAAGTATTGACTCTCGAAGAAAAAATAAAATAAATTCAGCATTATTAATTTAATTCATACTAGTAAAATTATAAGATAGTCCTGAGAAAATTATCAAGATAAAGGTGAGCCCCATCACCCAGATTGAAAGTCCAGAAATAAATATAAACAAAACTAAGAAAGGCTTAGCAAGACCTTAAATTGTATCTAAGATACAGTACAAGGAATATGTTAACCATGTGAAAGAAACAAACTTTTATGAAACGGGGAATAAGAAAAAAAAAAGAAGTAAAATAACATTTTTAAGTTGTTATTATCTGGAATTTTTATAAGATTCTATATTTATCCTATATATGGAAACAGAGCAGCGTGTAAGGCATCTAATTTCTATGCTAAAGGTCAGATTATTACAGGTAATTATTTCCATTACATCAGGTGTGAATCGACCCTCCTGAGGCACACCCAGCCTCGATTAAATGGGTAATTCTAATTAAATAATTAACTAAGAGCGAAAATCTGGCGTTTGAGCGTGATCGGACCAAATCACCTCCCTGCACAACCGTTGTCATAGAAACAGTATTTCCTCCTTACAATGAACTAAATCCAAGACCCAAAAGATGATATTTTTTTTTAACTCTATATTCATAGTAATGATTCTAATACGTATTAATCAAGATTTTTTTTACTCACACCAAATAAACCTCAGTTATGAAAAGCCATCTCCAGTCATTCACTTTTCCATTATTGCATTGTACCATCAGTTAACCAATGTATTCTGGTTAAAAAAAAAGGATAAATACAGTTTCGAACCTTGATTGCACCGTGCTAATATATTTATACATGCCATAAGCTGCTCTTCAAAGACACCCAATTACTCGCTATAAAAATAAATGCTAAAATATTGCTTTCACTTCTTCCTTATAAAAGTGAGACCAGCTGAGAAACAGGTTTATTAATAATTTACTAGTTTATTTCCGCCGATTAGCATAAATCTATTCCGGTAGGAAACTAATTATCCCGGCAGGCAATTATAAAGAAGTTAATATTTATATTATTTTCACTATTTTATTCTGAAATATATAATTATAGAAGAAAAAAATGGTATAGTTAATTATTGGTGAGTACCAACATAACGTGGTAGCTTAAGGCCATTTACTCGTGAAAGAATTTGATAAAAACATTTAAGCCTTCACACTTGATCAAATATCTTAATAGAGTAAAATGGATTTGATCAAAAAGTTAGTAGCTTTACTCGTGTCTTCCAGACATTAATTTCAATTGCATCAAGAGCAGGTTTGCCATTGGCAATTTGTTTTTAAAAATTAAATTTAATACAACCGTGAAGAGATGAAGTTTTTGATCTTCATACTTTTACATATTAATAGTTTTATAAATGGATCATTGAGCTGTTAAAATCATTAGAAACATCGAAATATATTTTCTCTAAAAAAAGTTCTATTCCAAAGTATTAAGTTCAGATAAGATCGAAATGGCCGTTTGATTTTTTAAGTAATTTTGTTCCTATGCTTAAGTAATTTTGTTTGATGCTTCGCTAATCTAAAATATTTTCCTTAATTACCTTTTGCTGGCTGTAAACTAATCTCTCTGTTGTAAATTAAACAATGGACAATGAGGATAAAGTTTTAATCTATTCGAGTAAAAGTATCTTGGTGTATGATATATATGTATATATACAACCTCGTGAATAGAAGTTAGAGATTTTCTGGTGAGTTAGTTGTAATACAGTTTATCTAAGATTTAGATACGAACCCTCTAGTTAGAAATTGATATCTCTTTACACCATTTAGAACTAACAACCTTTTAATAATTTAATATATAATTTCCTCGGAGCTAATGGGATTTAGAAAGCGGCTTTCCAAATATATCATTCCCCGAGCCTCGACCGAAACCTATTAGGGAATAAATTCAGAGCAGGGGTTATGCTTCGCGTCTCCTCAAGTTTCTCTTCTTGCACAGTTGATATTTAGTCCGCATTTAATCCTTAGGAGATATCCTGGCTAAGGATCCGATCAACGATAAGTGTAAGGCACACGATAAGTCGAGTGAAGATTCAAAGTGTACATCTTAAATATTAAGTCTTCTTAATGTTGTGATAGTTTCCTGTCGCATTGTTATGACAGTGAGTCAGTGTGGCAGTATGATAGTGATCTAGTCTCCACGATGATACCTGGTCTGCTGACAGTCGGAAAGATAGATGCACAATTGGTCGCAGCGATAGTTACAATTATATTTTAAATGAATCGCAACTTTCAATACCCCTCCAGGAATTTTGTTTTAAATTAGTTTTGATTTAGGAAAAGTGATGATAACAGAAGTGTCATAAAAACAGCTGACTGAATACCCATTGGTACAGGCTTGAGGGAGGGGAGAAAGGAAGCCCCCCCCCCTCATTGACCCTCAATAAAAATAGAGAGAGGGCAAGAATTTCGCTTAGCCTCTCCCCTCTAATATTTCGAAGAACAAAAAACATGTATAACAATTAATTTATATGAATGAATAAAATATGGAAGCTCAAACAAATTAAGAAAATATGAAATGTTGTTTAGATGGCCAAGCAAAGAGCTAGAAGTAGAATATGTATATGCGGGCTAGAATATATATGTATATGCATATATGAAAAAAAAGCATTTGGGTTGAAGCCCTTCTCCAAAAAATTAAATACTGGATTCACTAGTAACTTTGTTCAAAGCTACTTTTGAAAATTCGGTATTTAAGCCTTGTCGGACTACTTCATTCACTATAAGAAATAATCGATATTTAAAACCATTTAATTTTATAAATTAGATAATTATCATAACTACATAATTACTTAATTACATTATAATTAATTAAAAATGTAAATATCAACTATGTTGATGGTGACACATCTGCTAAGCCCATTTCAACGAAAAAGTTGCTGTAACAGCCCAGGGAATACACCTACCATAAGTAGTGAATAAAATGTCTTAGCACTTTCCCTTTTTGAGATCCACTGTTCACATGCGCATAAACATGTATTCATGACGAAAAATCGGATTCAAATTTTTTTAGGATCGCATTATTTTCCCTTATAATGTATTTCATATATAATTAAGTGAAAGTAGAAATAGAATTAAAAATCTATGATTAATTTGTAAAAACTGGAGCTATGATATGTTTTATACTCTTTGACAAGTTCTATAGGAAGGCAGGAATAGAATAATAATAGGTATTTCTTGTTAAGGAAAGACGGCTTACTTTCTCTGCTGAAAATAGTCAGCCTGAAGCAGATACAACTATTTACGAAAGCATGAAATTAATTCAGTCAGTAATTAATTAATTATTTATGATGAAAATGTTTCACACCACTTTACCAACCAGCCGCTGATATCGTTCAACTAGTACAGTACAGCAACGCAAATGAAAAAGTTTGGAAAAATATTTTGTTATGTTTAATTATTAGAAAGACGTGTTTAATTAAATCTATGTCATAGTATAATATAAGAATAATTTGAATGGATAGAAGAATTTTACAATGATTTAATCAATTTTTAAAATTATGTTACTTACATATTAATTTTGTCTCTATTATAAAGTTAAATGATTTGCAATGGTGTCATTGTCTCACCGAATGAACAATATGTAGTTTTTGTTCAAATCGATAGAGTCAATTTTAAGTTAGGAAGTAGTCGAAAGGTATATTAGATTGGGTAGGTAACGAGCGACAGTTCACTGTAATGCTGTAAACTTGCGCAGTTACATGACAGTAGTTGTCATCGGCTCGATCATGATTGTACGACTATAAACACTCTCATGGCAGCAACAGTCATACGGCAGTTAGTAACTATTGCGGTGATAGTAAACTTGTCTGGTTATAAAGTAGGACTTTATTAATACCTACAGATAAACCGTCCAATATTACGAGTCTGTTTGAAAAATAGGGACTAAATTTAATATAAATTTAACAATAAACTTCATATGTTTACTAGACAATGATCCTTCAGTCAAATTACGACATTATTTGTTTTTGTTTTTTTTTGTAATAAAAAAGTGATAGCATTGTTTATTTTTGTCAGGTCGTTAATGGGTTGTTGAAATAAGTAATGACGCAGCCATTGTTTATTGCTACAACATCCGATTCACAAATATGTTTGAAATGTATTAAATATATATTATTCTAAAAAAAAGAGGCCATATCCAATATATAAACACGCCACAGATTTGTAACCAATAGAAAGCGAAGAATGAAATGCCGTAGGAAGAATACACATAACCGTAATAGTAAATACAGTATATAGTTGATTTAATAGGTAGTAAAAAATATATTTAACATTTTAAATAGACATTTAACATTTATGCAAAATAAAACTACAATAACTTCCATCAAAGACTAACTTACAACATAAATCCTATGACAGAAAACCTTAAACGCATTAGAAACCCGTACAGCCAACCTCGACGGTTACGATTACCAAACTCAACTGATCTATTTCCTGGATTTGTAATGGGGCGCTGTGAATCTGCGAAAAAATTTGCTCATTCAAAAGAAATTTGAAGATCGCAAATTCAATTTTATGTTTATATTTTTAATAAAGTAAATATTTTTTTCTTGAGACCAGAATCATATATAATTCCTAGCGTTTTCCGAAAGCGATAGTTTTAATTTTTAAATTAAAATATCGATAGCCGATGATATCGAAGTAGATACTATCGATGGTAAAATGTCGATATATATATATATATATATATATATATATATATATATATATATATATATATATATATATATATATATATACATATATATATATATATATATATATATATATATATATATATATCAAGGTATCAAGGCTCTATTTTAATACAATGTTATTGTATATAGGTATGTATGTGTTCTTTTTATTCATTTATTTTTAGGTTATTTTATTCTTATTTAATGTATATATATTATTTTTCTGTATAATTTATTTAATTTATTGTATATAGAGAGTGAATGTGATCTGTGAACACTATTATAAATGTCCTTGAGACAGATTGTAATATTTTTCAATAAATAAAAAAAATACTTTTAAGGGATTCTATTGTTAACTTATAAAAAAACCGGCACAGAAGCAATGAACATTTAGGAGTTTATTGAATAATTATTAAGTGGCCTTATTATCAATTAAATAATTAAGTTAATGTATATCAACGACTTTTATTTGCATTTTATGACAATTTTGTTCCAATTGTTAAGTATTCGTTTTGTAGATATGTTCTTATACATATCAATATTTTACTCAGTTGTTTAATGTTGAATGCATATAGTGTGAATTAATTGTATAGTGTATATATATCGAAAGTACCCCAGCTAAAGATATTAAACAGGTGTATAGTTAGGTAAGAGGTAATAGGTAAGGGAGATGGACATACGAACCAGTGGAAAGAAGAAAGTGTAGAGCCCGGCTCACGCTAGGAGATCCTAATGACATAGCATTCCGTCCAGAACCCGCCGCGATGCCTCTATTTTCCCTCTTACTGACAATAATTATATTACAGCTACCAGATGTCTATATTTTATCCTGTCCTCGGGTTAATTCTATAGCGTTTTAGAGAAAACTGCGCCTCAGCTAACGAACTGTCAGTACCAGCGGCTATTATTGCAACGTCGGGGATTAAGAGCACTTAAGGAACTAAGAAATTGTATTAAATAAAATCAAATGTAAAATGAGCGTTTAGTTAAAAAAAAATGAAATAAGGTCATCAGAAGAATCCTTATATTTTAAATACCAAAATATATTTAACTCTCGTCACTCCTGGGTCTACAAGAGTAGCTCTGTAAATCCAAAAGAGATATATATATATATATATATATATATATATATATATATATATATATTAATTTTTTTTTCTACGGCGTCATAGATCAAAACTAAATTCTGATGGCCAATTGATTAAGGTTTTGTTACATACAACATGAATATAAAATAACTTTTTTGAGCGGCTAACTTAAATTCATATTTTCTTCTTGAAATCTCCAGGCATGGAGATATTGACGGTTATTTCATATTTACAAAATACCTCCAAATAAAAAACTTTGGTTGGTTTACGCCTGTTGGTTGGATGAATACGCTTTGATATATAGGCTCTACAAAATGTTCAGAAAAACAGTAACAATTTTTGAGTTGCGTGATAGCAGAAATCAAGATCTACAAAAAGTTATTTAAACAATTGCCCAATTTCCAGCAGAAAAGTAGGAAATTGAAGATTTGTGTTTTTTTAAGCTTTTCACGTTTTTTATTGAATAAACAGAAATAACTTAAAAAATATTTGATTTAAGCAATCCCTTATCCATCATCCAAATCCTCTAGCTCAATCCCTATCCAGCTGCCATCATCTCTACAATCCCCCTCGAAGGTTAAAACGGCAGTGGCTGCGAGATCTATTGTAAATATGCTTCTGGAGTCCTGGCAATGGCCAGCTTCTCCACTCACGTCCTGAGCATCTGTGGCTCTAGTGCCCTCCTTCAGCCTCCACTGGCTTTTAATACTAGTGATGCGGCTGGAAAAGTGGCACTGGGATCTCTGGAGTCCTGCTTTGCCTTCGACATGTGGGGGGAAAAGCCTGGCTTGGAGATTCCTGGGCGAATGTATATATTTTATATAGGTATGAATGTGTTTAGAAGTTTTTATTTTATTTTGTTTGTTTATTTATTTTTTTTTTCTCCTATTGATTTACATTTTTTTATAAGTATTATTTATTTACTTTTTATATTTATAGTTACTTCTTTATTACTTGTATGAGAACTTCTAGCCTTAATACTTATAGCCCTCCAACAGTAGCTGATTGTATTATTATTCAATAAAATATAATAAAAAAAAAGATTTAAGCAATCAAGCATTGCTCCATTTTAAACTATAAAAAAAAAAAATTTAAACGAAAGTAGAGTTTGTCATTGTTTAAACCATTTAAAGAGGACCATTGAGCGAACAAACACAGCTAGGTTCGGTTTAAAAAAAGTCATAAATTATTTGTGATTTACTTTTATCGCCCTTTAACTGTACTACATTTATCCCACTTTCAGAAAAACTTCCTCGTTTAATAAGCTTGAAGTACATATTAATTAAGATGAGGTTAATTAGGAAAAAAATCGAGATTTTCCAGTCACTTTAAAGTACTTGTGTGTTCTGCAAAAATTACTACAATTAACTGTTGTATAGCTTTTGTGTCTTGTTTTTCCGTATTGTAATAAAAAAATTAAACATAATGATTTTTCAAATATAAAGTGGTAGAATAAAAGTGTATCCTAATCTAGATCTGATCAGCTTCGATGTAAATGTCATATTGTATATTTATTATTTAATTAGTAACATATCATTCGCCAAACAGATTTCACAAAACGAATCCATGAAAAAATCTATGTCAACTGACTTAGATCCGTTTAGCATTTTGTAACGAGTACAATTATCGATTTTCTTTTTTATTGTTAAATAATAGCTATCGATATGGATTAATAAACGATTAGCTGCAAATTATTCTGCCATTTTCCTCAACCCATAAATAATCTCGGAGAGGTAACAGCCATTCAGACCGATCCCGTGGAATGAGGTTTCTACTTCATGTTCATTCGAAGTAAGCTGGTCAGCAATCTGTATCAACGAAAACGAATTTCGTAAACCCAACGGTTACCATTCCTACGAAATTCAACAATTTACCGTCGTGATAAATGTTTTATCGGTAATTTAATTTTTTTTAAAATCTATTTATTGAATAATAATACAATCAGCCACTGCTGGAGGGCTATAAGCATTAGGGCTAAAAGTTCTCATTCATACAATATATACAAATAATAAAGAAATAAATATAAATATAAGAAGGTAATTTAATTAGAGCATATCAAAGGGAACGCACGGCTGTATCCAAGGCCATACTAAGATAGTAATATACAGAAAAAAAGTATATCTGTACAACAAAGTTCTTTAAATTATTTACAAAATTTTCAATTATTAGTTTGACTAGATTCCTTGTCATTTTATTTTCTGGAATACCATGGGATATTCTCCTATTGGTCTAGAAAATTAAAATTTAATTATTTTACAGCAATATTGGTTGTCAGAACTGTTTGTCCATAATTTGTTGCAAAAATCATGTCTAGAAAAAAGTTAACTTATTTCTTTCCGCCGTATAGCTTGCCGACTGAATTATTTTATTCTCTGATATACTTATCCCGTTACTTTTCCACTTTCTTCCTCCAGACAATGCCCCCTATATAATACCTCATGGAATTCTCCAAAATCGGTGACCACAGATGTTTGTTGTAGATGGGTACATCCTCGCTCATCGCTTTCTACAGGAAGTGCTCCGTCTTCACGGTTGCGATAACCTTGTATGTCGACTTCGTTCTTTCTTCTCCGCGAATTTGTTCTTCCTCTGGATTTATCTACATCTGGCCACGAACTGGAGAAAAGAAAACCAGATTTCTTCCTCCTGTCTTTGATAGTAATGGCTGATTATATGCATGTTCTCTTCGTCTTACGTTAAATTATTTATACTGTGCCATAATATTATTTTTGAATATGGAGGCATTAATTATATAGGTGCGGGAAATGAAAGACATACTGAAAGAAGACAAATCCAAATAAAAAAAAGCGCCACCAATGTTTATTTATATAAATCTGTATAATAATCTTGATTATTTATTTATATTTTTTTTTTAGTTTACAGGGCGAAAAAGTTCGGAGGTTTTCATCAACCATTTTCTTGGATTTTCCGCCAACTTTTTATATAAATAAAATTTTAGATGTTAATTTGAGTCCCATCTCTTTAAAAAAATTGGTTTCTTTGTTCAAAGGATCAAGGTATACCTAATTCAGATATTCATTTCTCTGTTTTATTGAGAACAGTGTTCGAATAAGTGCTTCTCTGTGGGGGCTGTTTGACAGTCCTGACATGTTGGAGTTGGCTGTTATAATATATTAAAAACATATATAAACTTTTTGAAGTGAAAAGTTCTTTAGGCGCATTTTGCACTTTTTTTTTAGGAAAGTGAAATAGATTAAGCCCTTAGATCTCCGATTAACGCTCGGGTAAAGTCGGCTAGATCAGACTAAATGCAGTGTTTACATATGAATTAAAATATCTCAGAAACTCAAAATCGGACCTGTATTCTGTCAGCGAGGATATTGTTAAGCACTTCATCCTCTCTGTAATTGACTATTATTCAAAATTGTCGAGGCCGTGTTAGAGAGACGAAAAGGAAAAAAAAAAAACATTGTCGAAAACCAAATGATTACGAATTTTATTGAAGATATGAATTAAAATATTTCAGAAAGTAAAAATCGGACCTGCATACTGTATGCGAGGGAATTGTTCAGCATTTCATCCTCTTTATGACGAGTTATTATTTAGAAATAGAAAATAACTTTATTATGACAAAAAGTCTCTTTAGAATAACAAAATAGTATAAAATTAAAAGACTACATCTGACATAAATAAAACAATAATAAAAAAGTAAAAGTAAAGAAAATATTACTTAAACAAGTTAAATACAAAAACCGTTTTTAAGAAGAGAGCAAGAAAATTACTTGAGATGATGGTTGGACCAGGTTGTTTTTATGACAGCGTGTATTTTTAGTTTGTGTCAATGTATTGCTGCTTGCTCATAATAATAATATATTTTTCTATATCCTTTACGAGTGTTAGCCACCTCAGCAGTGACCGTGAGAACGATCATTAGCGAACAGTAAGGCAAGGAGGTGCTGAGAGGCGAACTATAGCCAGCTGCGGCGGCCGTCGTAATGGAAGTCCCCTCTACCGTTGGATAACGGTCGCGGATTGGTCCTCGATGACGCTGCGGCCGCCCTCACGTAACTCCTCTTCATGAAGTCATTAATGATTGCGTTAGGAGCTAGGAATGGATGGTCCTAGCTGCGATATCGGGCTAGGCTTGTGGTGCCGGTTATATAAGTCATTATTTTAGCTGAGTACAATATTGTACATTGATAGCTAAAAGGTGGTAAATGGAAGTGATAACTCCAACTAGTAGAGGATCCTGGGTTTAATTTGGGAGATACTTCAAGCAAAAGGTGAGTGGGGGTCAAATCAAAATCCGATCAAATCTTTTTTCTTTTCTTTTCTTACACTATTTAAAGTAGGGAACTTGAATAATTAAAAATTCGGTTTAAAATTTTATTTTTAATAACTCTTTGACCGAGAATCCAGCTGGCAGGTCGCTGTAAAAAAAACAACTCAATTCCTCCTGAAGACAAATCCTTCAAAGTATATCATAATTTTGTATACTCATCCTTCTTTACCAGATCTGCTAGTGTCCCTCAGCTAGCGTTTTCGGCCCTATTCTCTATACAGATTATATGTATAAACATGTTGGACTATATGGTTATATAACTTGTTATCATTCATTAATGGTTATATGTTTATTTATGTTGGGTTGACAATGTACACACTTCTTAAGCTAACGACGCATGAATGATATATGTTATCATTCATTAATGACCCAACTAGTGCATTCTAAAACCTACAGTAACACATTAGTACCATTTTGGAATGATGTGGTTTAGTTTTAGAATGGAGAGTTGAAATAAACTCCACTAAACAACTTTTACTCTTCGTCGTAAGTCCACTACATTCTGTACCACAGTGAGTTCATCGATAGATAAATATATTAATAGTTATACTGAATTTAACCTCCTTAAATTCACCTAGACATTTATATTATTTAATTAAATTGTTTTTAAATAATTAATCCAACTTAAACACAAGATGATAATATCAGTTCATAGTACTCTTGATATTTTGACCTTTTATTATTCGTTTGGCTAAAAAAGTAGAACAGTTTTGGATTGTGTTCTAAATGTTATTCCGCATTGTTCACAGGTGGGAGCTCCCGGGTTACACAAAGGGAAGTCACGAGAAATTTCATTCATGTCGTAGATATAATAGGCATAACACGGCACCTTTATTTCCGGGAGGTTCGGAATTCCCTCATTTTTACTTCTTGAATATTATACATTATAACTTATTGTTCTTTTTTCGATCATTCTGTAATAATTACATAGCAATTACACGATTAAAAGATAAAAAATGTCTAAAATTAGAATCGTTATTATTGGTAGAAATGTTTTTTTTTTAGTTCCAATTTAATTTAAGGGTAGAAAATAGAAGAAAAGCCAGAAATAGAAATTGAGGGCGAGCAAAACTAATCAATTTACAAAATTGAATCCACTGACTGAATGTAACGACTTAATTATATCATGCCTTAAAGATAAATGCGTCACGATTTATATTTAGTCCAACAAAGATGCATCAACTTTTTTTCATCACCACAAAAGAGATTTAGGAACCGTCGTTAGATATTATTTATAAAAAAAAAAATAAATAAAGGAAACAAGATAAACAAAACACCGTTTCATAATGGAAATCTAAAACACCTTAAAATGCTGTAAGGAGGACACGGATCAAGATTTAATACAAACTCACAAAGAACAATAAAAAGGTTTTGAAAAAAATTATAGGACTATGGTTACATGAAAAAATAGCAATGAAATTGAAAAAAAAAATAATAACGACATATTTATTGGAATAAATACATGATTACATATTTTTAGAAGATTTGTAATTAAAAAGGAGAAATAATCGATGCTTAAGTGAAATTAAACATGGGATTTAAAGAATAGCGATGGGTGAAGAATTCCCGTTGTAGGAAGAATGAGAAGATATGTACAAGTCGATGGATTAAGATCTAAAGATTTAAAGGGTGGGTAGGGGCGGAGGAACGTGGGATATGAAGAGGCTGTTTGGTTCTAAAAGAACGAAAAAGGAAAAATACAAAAAATATTTCGTCGAAAAAAAGGACAAAGCCATTGGGAACACCATCTGGAAACGTGAGAGAACCTGGTGGCTCCGAAGATAAGTACGAGTATAATGAAACAAGACATTAGTATCCTTAGTCTGATCTCCCGCTCACCAGACGGTCCACCATATACCGATATATGTAATCAAACTAAGGGAAATGGAGATCTAGCGATGTCATAAGTGCTCAGAAAACTTTAATAGAAAGTAAGCAAAATTCAACAGAAGTCCTCTTCACTGCTCTTTTTTTTTTTTTAATTCAGTTTTAACTTGGCTATTGAGAAGTATTACAATATGTCTTAATTAGGGGCATTTGTAATAGAGTTCAGAGTGCACATTCACAACATATTTACAGAAACATAAATCAATAAAGTAATAACAATATAATTTACCGACATGAGAACAAAATGAATTAGCATAAGGTGAAAGAAAAAAAAAAGAAATATATATATATATATATATATATATATATATATATATATATATATATATATATATATATATGTCGTTAAATAAATAAAGTATAGAAAAAAATAAAATAAAGTGTACTTTAAAAAGTAAACTAAACATCCAAAGCACCAACATATTTATGTACATTATTTACAACCAACCATGGGGGACTCGGAACCAATCTTGTCCCTGCACTCGTGGAGATAAAAAACAAGGCTCCAGCAAATCACAGCGCTTCTTCCTTAACCACTTCATTGGTATTAAAAGCCAGTGGAGGTTGGGTAAGGACGCTACAGCCACAGCCATTACCCTTACATGGTCATTTCTCTCTATTTTCATTATAGCCCCGCTCCAGATCACTTGAAGCTCTAGCCTGGGGCTTATTGCTCCATTCATTGCTGGCTACTTCACAAACGATTGCTAATATATATATGTATTGATAATATATATTATTATATCTGGGAAAAGTTAATTGACATATATTTTAACACCATCGTGGAACTCCAGCAATTCATAAACCGATTTTGTATTCTTTCAATTTTTTTATTCAACAAATTATAGAATATGATCTTGTTCACTTTTGGTAGTTTCGATTTCCATCGCATGGTGTCCTCGCGTTGATTGGTAGAGTGTAAGCAATGAATAAAATTAAACTATTTGAAATAATACAAACCTGAAGAGACCTAAAGGGGGGAGAGTGAAAGCCGAGAGCAGATAGGAAAGAGCTAGAAAGGTCGATGATAAGACATGGAGGTTACTCGGGCGATCAGGTTACCCTCCAAGCTAGGTTAGCACAGCGATGTGTACTCTCTGCTTAGTCCAGGATAGTCTTCTGAGGAGTGGGTTCGGTTCTGTTCGGAGCGGTGTCTACTTGACAGCAATCGATTAGGCTGTATTGTATATTAATGATCGATTAGTAGTATAGACTTGTTTACACGGTGATAATTTTTACTGTAGTAGTACTGCAATGGCAGTTCCCTTGTTATACAGGTTCTTAGTAAACTTTGTGACAGTTGGAAGAATGGTGGATACAGAACAGTCGACGTGACGACTATTGTAATATATGTGACTCATTTATTTAAAAAAAAAAAGGAATAACTTAGACACTTCATTTAAATTTCTAAAATTTGGATTAATGGCAAATTAAAGGAATTTATGTATAATAAACAACTTGGTTTATATTTCACTGCCAGTGCCACGTAACCACTTCTTTTACTTTAGAATTCGTTAGATATTCTCGTTTTTGCTCTGTGTTTTTAAAAATACTTTTACACAAACAATTGTATCCATCTCCCCTCTAAGATTGATGGCGCATGATCTGCCCCCGCACGAAGATATTTTAATGCTCTCCTCTTCTTAAAAACATAGCAATCGAAAGTAGAATTGCAAAAATCGTAGATCGCACACAGTTACGCTTCTTGTAATTTGGTTTGGAATGTAATTATACCTGGTCGATGTTTTTTTCCTTAGTTATCAGGTTTGAAACATTACGGTTTAAAAATCCATAATCCCGTTGAAATGTGCCTCGTACCAAATTCAAAACCCTGTAAAAATGTGTCCAACTCAAACATTTTGATGGCACAATTAGCCCCGTGAAACCCTCTTTTGGTCACTAATCAGGCAAAAAAAGATAAAAAAAATCAGGCAGAGTTAGTACATCAGTGTTGATGATGTGAGATGTGCACTAACTATTTGGGCTGAATGGTGAAAAATGTTTGCCTAGTTCTTTTTTTACTAGTGTTTAAGAGGCTCAAAGCTTTGAATAAGGCCATTTTGAAAATTTTCAATGATATCGTAAAATTATAGTTATTAATTTTAATTGATACATAATACAGGAGCTAGTATTTGAAGTAGAAAGTAAAAAGCCCTCTCGTCCTAATACAGTATAATAACACCGACTCCTTTATTTTCTCTCGGCGTCTCTATTACCAAATTCTAATGTATAACTCACGGAGCTTTCTCTACTCGGGGAGATCAAAGGGTTCCCGATGCTGGAGGCAGAGAAGTACCTGTACCTGTACCACCGTCATCATCATCATCTATCGCGTGCGGTCAGGGCGGGCGTGGTGTGGGGTTCTAAGCCAGTTCGGGTCATAGCTATACCGGCTGGCTATCGGTGTTATTTAACTATTATTAACGTCAATAATGTTTACTTTTTAAAACAGCACTTCAAAATTTAGTATGAATAAGTAAAAAACATTAAAGTGATTAACTGTTGAAAGTAACCATTACACCTAACTGATTAATTTTTGGATACACCAAGAGTTATAAGTTCATTACCGCGAAATTAAGTTAACATCGTTTTTAAAATGGCTACTTCCCTACCGATTTAATTTTCAGACATAGTTTTTTGACAGAGGCTGTTTTTTCGAAAAACGTCTAATATGATAAATGAGAAGTATATTGTATATTATATCTAACTTTGGTGATTGATAAGCTATTATCTGTGTTAGTTACTTTTTGTTGAATTATAGCAAGACCACAAACGTATTCAATCATATGGTTATCAAGCCTTTTATAAAATGTTATATTATTTCAGGAAGAGCCGGACATTGAGTACTGCTTTCCCTATCCCTATCGAACACATTTTGTTATTTTTTTATTATTTTATTTTTTCTCACTTCATTATTAAACCCAATCATCAGCTGATTATAAAAAAATGTAATGAACAGATGTGGATTGAAAAATAAAAGTGAAAACCTTTTTCCCTTAGTGGGTTATTGCTTTAATATTATTATTATCTGATATGTAATATTTATATTTTTTTTCTCGGGTTATTTACATACTTCTGTCTATGAAAGTTATTTCTGATGTGATTTTTCAATTTTTAGCTCTGATGACCCACATTTTCGGGTCGAAACATCAGCCGCTAGAATAAAACAATTTTAGACTGAAAATTATTTCTCTTTATTTTTTTTAATATTTAAATTTCGCTCCGAATCTGTTTACGAACTGTTGACAATCAGCAGATGGTTTCATAAATAATAATGAAACTGACATGTGAGGCAAGGGGAAGGATAGCACCCAGCAGTACCTCTTGTCTGGCTTGAATCAATTACCATGGTTTGTTAAGGAAGGAGGTCTCTCATCCAGCTCCTTTTTAGTCTCCTCCTCGTATTGATGGCCATGTCAGCTGAAGCCATGTCCTTTATTAGTATATTGGTATGTCCCTGTATGATAGTATAGTTAATTTAATTTAGAAAATTAATTTTTTTTTCTGAAGATCAACATCATCTAAGTTTTTCTGTATTTTTAATGACTAAGGAAGTATATCACAATACAATAACGTGTTTCGGTTCCTCTACTCCTCTCTTAGTGATATTATCCAAAAAAGTTGATTATCCAGCAGGTACTGAATGTCAGAGCATTTATTTTCCACATTTCGGTCTCACTCAGGAATGCGATGCCCAGCCAATGTCGTTGAGTTTGATGATATTAATGGTGTCTCGAAATAAAATCTAATTAAATCTTGGCAGTTACGAATTATCACTTTCTTAGTCACCAAAAAATAAATTAGTAATAAATAAGTTGAATTTAAGAAACTTGAGATTTTTTTTTCAAATCTTCCAATAAATGCATAATGACAATTTTGTACATTCTTCAAGATGTTTAGTTCTCATTAGTTATTGGACTATTTAGTTGGGGATTTCAAAATGAGCTCGAACTAATTCGAAGGCCCGAACTCGAGCAGATCCTCATGGCGTGAAGATGGATCGGCGGAGAGGACCACTAATTGGGATGGCTCGATTTCACCTCCTCTGTTCTCATCACCAGTACCAGTACTTGCTGAGTTTTGATCGTCTGGAGTCTTATTATTGGCTAGCTATATTATAGGCTAATGAGGACATATCAGGTCTCCAGTGGAACAGGATTCTTCATAAAGTCGATTGTTATATTTGTTAATATAATATTTCATTTCAAAAAGCAACAACGTAGGAAATATTTTATTATTTTATGTCTGTTGACAAATAATGGATTTCCTGCAGGAAGAATCTTTCTAAAAGAGAATTGAAGATTAATATATTAAGACACGGAGCCACAGATACCCTAAGGAATAAATGTTGAAGCGAAATTAATGAATGTGAGTTGATGAATGGGTAAAAAAATTTTTTTTTATTCTTGGGCTAATGTCTTCTAGACATAATGGCAATGTTTAGAAATTAGGCACATTAGTCTGTTAATTAGCTGTAATTAGATTTTACAATAACAAAAACAAACAATTCGTACATGGTTGCGATAATATGAAATGAAGACAATTGTTAACTTGTGGAGGTTGGCAAAGCGTTGCTAATGGAGGTTGTACTAATAACGTAAGATTTACGCAATAGGAGGG
The DNA here is from genome assembly GCA_928085145.1 of Nezara viridula. NCBI lineage: Eukaryota > Metazoa > Arthropoda > Insecta > Hemiptera > Pentatomidae > Nezara > Nezara viridula. The sequence continues at coordinate 140,779,371 of OV725082.1, forward strand.
AATATATAAATCAATAGGTAGGAATCTAGACAAATTCCCGAAAGATACATTGAATTAATAGTATAGGGCGATGATTAAATATTACAGTTTTCCAAATGTTAACCAAGAATAAATCCATTAAAATTAGAGGACAGATTGATCTTGAATCAACGGGGATGAAATGAGCGGGAGGGTGTAAGCGAGATAAAGTTTATGGAACCTAAATTAGGGATATTCTTTGAAAAAAAAATTATAAAGTGCATAAAGGAAAACTAATTTCATAACAAAAATTATACCTAGCGATCGGGATGATAACAAAAAAAAAGAAAAGAAAAGTTTAACATAATTATCAGACCGGTAATCACTATCAGGCAGGAATTCACAACGAATGCATTGATAAAAATATTTAAAAAAACGATTTTTAGTAAGTAGAGAGAAAAGTGATAAGTTGCACTAACACTTTGAAACACGCACACCTGAGCTTCGGGTTCAGAAAGCAAGAAGACTGGGTCTACACGCCACCTTCGTAACTGCAATGTTACCCTTATCTTTGTATATGTAGCTCGTAGAAAATTACACACTTCACCTATATACTTAACTAAGTGAAACTGTAAGAATTTTTCTTATACTTAACAATGTTGTCTAAAAACTTTGCGTTCATTACTATTCACAAATGACTTGTACTCTTAAAAGTTCTGCTTAAGAACTTAAAACAAAAAGAAAAGACGTTTAAAACTGAAATTACGTATATAAGGTAGTTATAGGTTTTGGATGTTACAGAAATTTTTTAGTCCAAATCGGCTCACCGGTATTGCCGTTTAATATTATCGAATTTCCACATTTTTACAATTTCTTCAAAAGTACTTTAGTATGTTAGCAACATTACGTTACACTCCGACTATTAACGAACACTTGAAACTCATTAAAACGATTCCATATACAGTCACAAACACACCCTAAAATACTCTTTAATGAGATGGGCACAACACACATGCGTAGTCATACTGAAGAGGAGCTGGATGAGAGACCTACAGAACTCCCTGGCCGATAAATTAACATCACGGTAGGTGAAGATGCAGGTGGCACAAGCTTATCATGCCATTGTAACTTATTAAAAATAACAGAATTATTGGTTGTTGAGATTTTTTGTTGGAGCGAATTAAGGCTATATGTTTAAAAAAGTGGTGTTGTGCACGCACCGCATCAGAGTTTTTTCTAATGCCTAAACGTGGAGTTTACATGGTGCTAAGACACGATGTATTCTGTTATAATTGGAGGCACAGCTAGGACACGGTCTGGTTGCCATGGAGCGAACAAGTGCCCGCTGATAATGGCTGCGATATCCGAGCGGCTAGTGTGCTCGAGGAATTATCAATGTATTTGCTCTCGAGATCACGTGTCCGAGTGACTAAGTGACCAGATCTAATACTAGTTCCACTCATGCAAATTACTTAAAATTGTAGTTTTAAGTTAAATGATGTCTATACAAACACACTGTAACCTGTTGATATTTGTCGAAGTTTGAGGATTAGAGCTATGATTCATCGAAGAAAAAAATTTTACAAAATATGAATAAAGCCATCAACAAACAAATATTTCACCTATAACGCAATGGCCTAGAGATTTGCTGAGAAATTAAGAAAATATCAAGAATTCAAGAAGACAGAATAAACTCCAACACATCTGTTTAATGCGTTACAACGCAGTGGCCAATGTATTGGAAAATAAATAAATAAAAAATATGTTTAAAGACTCATGGTTTTGTTGTTTGGATTTTTATCTATTTAAAAAAAAAAAAATGTTTCATCTTTTTCAGATAAAGGAAATAATAGAGAATAACATATAATTTAGTTATTTACTTATTTAAAATGACTATAAACGTAGAAGTTTATATTTAAAAAAATCGTATATAAATAATTATATATTTCTTTATATTTATTTATTATAGAGAATACTGAGACCAGAAAAACTTCACCAGTAAACTTTTTTTCAGACCGTCAGGAGTTTTTGTTTAGAAAGTGTTAACAGGAACTGTTCCAATGTTAACAATGTTAAGTTTAAATTCTTAATTTTTAAATGAAATTTAAATTCTCAGGAATTCCTAGTAAACAGTCTCTCTTCACACTAATTACCAACATAATCAATATATAATTATTTAATAGTTATTATAACAATTTATACCGATTCAGAATCAGATTCACAACCTAGGATTAAAAATATAGTATTAATTTATTATTATTTAGCCTTTTTTTTCTATGTATTAATATAAAAATACTACTAGTAAATATTAACAGAGAAATTCAAGAACATAAAAAGCTTTGTAGCGAAACTACCATTGGTAATAAATGTTAACTCTAATAAATGTTTTACATGTGGAAATCCTGAGGGTACCTTTGGACTCTTAAGAATAAATAAATTTTTAATCAAAATTAACGATTAGCATATCAGGAGATAACGAAGATGAAACCTATTTGACTTGCGGAACAGAACAATTTTTCTGAGAAAGTCATACAGATTTATAAAACACAAATAAAACTCTTTAAAATGATATGAATCGTTCCACATACACTAACACAGGTAGATTTCGAATTACTTTATATACAATCATTAGTGCGTGTAATTCATTTAACAACAGTGCTATTTACTTCTGTAACCTGCAAGTCGGTTGTAAGTAAAATTCTGTTTTATTTATATAATTTAAATTTATTTCATTTTTCAGGAAATTCTTGAATTGAATCAGAGGCGATCTACCGAACTAATGAAAATATCATTAAAATAAAGGAATACTTATATTTCCAGTCTTTCCTGGTAATAGTTAAATTAATAATGTTGCGTTGAAATTAAAATACTTTTATTATTAATAAAGTTTGATTTTAATTTACTGTGACGAATCGATTGAAGCATATCCCACTGATAATCGACAGATATAAGCCCACTAAGTACTGAGTTGTGCCCTGGATAAGGCTGATATATCGCCGGTCCTATATCCTCACCTTTCCCAACACAAACAGACCATAAACACAGAGGAGAGGGCTAATTGTGTCCTGCAGTCGAAGGCTGGGTTTCTATTCTTACTGACCCTAATCTAATTAATCCTGGAAGATTTCTATCCTGGTTATGAGGTTGGAAAGGCAGCTAGCAGGCTGCAATTTGGGCAGCTCCTCCGCCTCTACTATACAATAAGGATTCGTGGCAGGTTGTAATTATTATTAAAGGCACTGGCTTAGTAATAGCTTGTTAACTACTAGCAGTCTGGAATAGAGTCTTCCATCTTTATGATTTCCCAACTAACATTTCCCAAATGTGTGGACAGAACTATACAATACTACATATATTATTTTTTTATATTTTCATTTGTAAGTACAATTTTGTTCCTAGTTCCATTTTAACTTTAACTAATTATAATAAAATAATATATAAATAATTTATAATTGCTATCATTAAGAATGAGTGAGATGCGCTGGGAGCTCCTTGAGTTCTGCCTTTCCTTCCACTAGTAGGGGAAAAGGCTTGGGTAGCAAATCATCAGTGAAAGAATTTTATAAAAGCATTTGTGTATTTAAATACACAAGTACGTATTTTGATTTTTTTTTATATTTTAGTATATATTCATTTACTTTTAGTATTATTATGTTCCTTTTTATTTATTGTGCATAGAGTGTGGATGAGCTACTCTTCCATCACTATTACTATTGTCCTTACATGTGATAGATTGTAATATTTCTCAATAAAGAATTGAAAAAAAAATTGATTTATTGAAATGTATATGTATATTAGTATATTAGTGTATATAGGTATGCATGTATTTTTTGCTTAGTTTTAATTTTCTTATTTTTAGGATATTTTATTTTAATAGAGGGCAGGTACAAAGTACAGAAATAAAACTAAAGATAGCCAGATGTTGGTTAGTATATCAATGAATATGAAAAGATGTGTAACACCAACAAATATTTTTAAAACATGTGACAAATATTTGATTTTTTGAAAAATGGTGCCACATCAAAAAAATAATGATAAATAATTGTACAATAGATGAAGTAAAATAATATTGTTTAAAAAAAAGTTAATATAAAATGTACATAATTTCAGTGAAGATAAAGATTGCAGTGATGATGGAAAAATTGTCCCGAAACGTTAGAGATAACAAATTTAATTTTAAAAATTTGAAGGAAATTGGTTTGAAAGTATTATTGCCTTAAGTATGAAAAAAATAATATTTATTATATATAATTTTGATTATTATTTTGTTTCTAATTATAAATATTTTTTGTACATATAGTGTGAATGTTATCGTACCTCACTATAACTAATGTCCAAGAGACAGATTGCTGACTCAATAAATAAATTAAAAAAAAAAAAATTTCTCGAATCTCAGTGTCAATTTATTAGTCATAGAAATTTAAGAATAAATCTATTTTAATTTAGAGCCTGTCGACGTATTGAATTTTTTTCATACATAAATAATGTAGTGCGTTGTAGAGGAAAATATCGATATTTCGATAATATTGACTATAGATGGCCATCCCTAACTAAAGTTGAATATCCCTGGGACCCTTCTCGCTCAGTAAACTCAATTTACCCAAATTTATTAGTTAAAACCTTCTCAAACCAAGGCCACGAATTGCTAAAGAAATCTAGGATATAGAATGCAAACAAATTAAAATTTCGCTGAATCCGATGTATGGGTAGCTGGAATGACGAAGATGCACAGCAACTAAAAAAATATTTTAATTTTTTACATAAAGTAGGCCCATATTCATCAACCTTCTATTGATTAGTTATTAATTACGACATTTCGACCATACTAAGGGCCATTTTCAAGTCTGGAAATTGTAATATCATTATTAGTAACTTATTATTACTATCATTATTAGTAGTCGTAATTAATAACTTATCAATAAAATTTTGGTGAATATTGGCTTACTTTATGTAAAAAAATTAAAACCTCAGGACACCAATTTTAGGAAACATGAACAGGATAAAAAAATATTTTGCTAAGAAGAGTAGAATAATTGATATTTCCATTAATTAATGTAAAGAGGAATATAATATATGTTTTTATGCGCCTAGATGATGGAGAATCAATTTTTATATTGACCTTCATGTTTCAAAAATGTTTATAATATCGATTAATATATCGACTATCCATATTTCAGGCCAGATATCTTGATGGTATCGATTTAATTACTAAGATCGATGATAATATCGATAATCTGCCTTGGATATCCCATGGCTACGGTTAGCTAGGGGGACCTTCCGCAGCGCCTGCAAGATACCGAGAGGTCGGACCAGCACGACCTTCCTGCTGTCAACAGTGTTATGTCATTGCCTACTGTCTGGGCATAGGGACTGTCTGAGGAACCGGCTATATCATGTCTGAACTGGATTAGCTTAATATAACTTAGCAGTTATTTAAAATAATAAAATTATATTAATTGTATACCGAAATTAAAAACTACATAAAATAATGGTAGATATTATATTTAATATGCAGAAAAATGTAGAGGAACTTAATCATATTAGCCTAAAATGAGGATTTAGTAATTACAAGGTATGTAATATCAATAAATAAAAAACATACTAACAGATAAATGATATGTGATAACTATAATAAGGGTGGATTGTTTAAAGATTTGATAATGACTTATTGGCCGAAACATTGGAGTGAAATAAACGTTAAGAATAAATAGAAATAAAAATATATAGTGAGTGCATCTCCAAAGTCGAATGTTTGTTTTTGTAAAAATAAAAAAAACGTTTGCCAAGTTAGTTAAACTCACCATTTTCATTGGCTACACAACTATATTTTAAGGTACGTATGTACGATTTCTCTTTTGAAAATAAAATATTCGAAAGAAGCCGTTTTCGGAAATACACTAAACCTTTAAAATTCGCTAAAAATAGTTTTTTGTCAGCGAATACAAAATTCGAAATTCCCACATTTGCGAATTACGTATTTTACTATTCATGTTTTTAAAAAATCCTAGTGCACTATGTATGTGTATAATGAACATACGTATTTACTTAATAAGTAGATTTTCAATCTCAAAATGGATTTTTCAATCGGATGAAAATCCATTCAAAAATTCAATCATTTATGTAGCATGTCCAAGGTTCAAATCCCGGCTCATGGCAGAAAAAATATTTATTCTGTTTCATTTGGCGTGGGGCATCTCTACAAAGTAAATACCCTCAATTAAATAATTAGTTAAGGGGGAAAACTGGCGTTTCAGCGTGATCCGGGCCCAATCGCCTCCCTGCACAACCGTTGACCGTTATAATGGTACAAATTTTATTATTATTTTTTTTTTATGTATTTAATATTTTTAAGTTTAAATATTTATATATACAGTGTGACCAATAAGTAGAGGGAGATTTTTATACTTTCTTCTTTTTTTCCTGATTTTTTTGGTGGACCTGTATATATGCGGATTTACGGAGGGTGGATTTCGAGATGACGCTTTTCCCACCAAAAATGGTAAAATATAGCCATGTCTTATGAAAAAAAATATTAGAAAATTATATCTAATAGTATTAATGCTCGTGTAATTACATATAATAGGACTTCATGAATCACTTCTTGTAGGTAATTTCTTTCTTTCTTTTTCTTCTAAAGTAATTATCGTTTTATATATATGTATATATATATATATATATATATATATATAATCGATTGCGAAGCATCAGTCCGAAAGTTGGATGTATGAATACGTAAATGCATGTATGAATATTTTAATATATATATATATATATATATATATATATATATATATATAAATATTAAAATATTCATACATGCATATAAAAAAACTTTCGGACTGATGCTTCGCAATCGATTGATGGATTTTTGGATTAAATTAATACTTAAATTATTATATATATATATATATATATATATATATATATATATATATATATATATAAAAGTGTAAATAAATCATAATTATACAATCTTATTTTATTCTATTTGCTATTTGTGGAAATCCCAAATATTTAGTGAAAACATTGAAAGAAAGATATTGACTTCCAATTTTGATTATTAATTTTTTTTTTCTTTCATTTAAAAGCAATTAAAGTGTCACAGCGTTGCCAGCTCTCCCCCAGCGTTGCAATGCTCACTGGAGCGGAACCAAAAACATTTTATTTCGCGGGCAATATTATAATAGCACTATATTCAAATGTCGTATTTTTATGTCAATTAAAATACCTCAAAATTACTCTTTTTTATATTATATCTTGAGATTCTACATAAGGCTTAAAAATATGAATTTTTATTGAAAAAAAAAATCAATATTTTTTCTATTTTAGTAACACTTTTAAGGAAGATTTTAATATCTATTAATAGGTCATTCTTTATTTTTAATAACAATGATATGCAATTTTTGGAAGCTATAAATTTATATTTTTTGAAAATTAAAAAAAATGGCCTTTTTACCTAAAGTGTGAATTCGAATTTGAATTGATATATCATAATTAATCTTTTACTTTAAAATTCTTGTTTAAAACAATTTTTAAAATAATAACATATAAAACGAAATTTAAAAAATGAGTAATAACAATAATGAATTTACCCATTGTTTTGTGTGTTCAGCTTCTAAAGAGATTTTAGAAAGATGTTAAAAATAAAATTTCGTCAGAAACAGTTCCCAAATCTCCGTAATTTGCTTCTCATAATTAAAAAGAATTAATTCCTTTCGAACCTCGTCACGTACCTGCCGGAAATAGCCGACGGTGCTCGATATACAACTTTTCGAAAACCTCACAATTTAACATTAGATTAAGTTATATTTCTTTAATAATAAGATATTTTCTTCGTCTCTTGAAATTCTTGCAGTTTGTTAGTTTTTTCTCTTTTTTTCTTTCAAATTATTAATCGTTATACAAAAAAAGAAAGCTTTCGGGCAAGAGTTCCTCCCCCTTCATGTCATGTCAAAGGCTCACCTTCAAGTAAACCAGTTGCAGTTTTCAGGAAACTCCTGATCTTGCAAGCGATATAAAGACATCAAATGCCGCGTTTCACTATATTGTCCCGTTTCGAGAAAGTTTGCGGATTTAAATGAATTGGTGAAAATATTATGTGACGTGTCATGTATCATTTTGCTCTCTCCCCGGTCTCATACGCTCTCTGCGGAATGACTGGCCTGTTGCAAGATTACAATAACGTACATTTGTTCCAGCAAGGTTTACTATGTATTAATATTAATATGTATAAATAAAATAATAATAGCGATCACTCTGTATTAATATTAGTATGTATAAATAAAATAATAATAGCAGTTACTTCTGTAACTATTGCTTTCAATTTGTTTCCTCTGTATTAATATTAATATGTATAAATAAAATAATAATAGCAGTTACTTCTGTAACTACTGCTTTAAATTTGTTTCCTCTGTATTAATATTGATATGTATAAATAAAATAATAATAGCAGTTACTTCTGTAACTATTGCTTTAAATTTGTTTCCTCTGTATTAATATTAGTATGTATAAATAAAATAATAATAGCAGTTACTTCTGCATTAATATTAGTATCTATAAGTAGAATAATAATAGCAGCTACTTCTGTAACTATTGCTTCCAATTTGTTTCCTCTGTATTAATATTAGTATGTATAAATAAAATAATAATAGCAGTTACTTCTGTAACTATTGCTTCCAATTTGTTTCCTCTGTATTAATATTAATATGTATAAATAAAATAATAATAGCAGTTACTTCTGTAACTATTGCTTTAAATTTGTTTCCTCTCGTTTTGTAAATATTATTGAGATCAACTCTGTTAGGAAATCTTAAAATCAACTTCCTTCTACAGCATATCTTACTGGATATAATTCTCATACACAGGGTTAAATATTCAGAAGGGTACAAACAGATTTTAACCACGTAAGTATGTGTAAATAAAGTTAAGATAAAAGAGTAAAAATCCAGGTTGTAGTGAACTATTCATAGACATTAAACACAAAAGGAAGAACTCGTCATCAATTCATCAATTGTTCGTTGAGCAAGGCATCATCATGATAAAAAAAAACAGATGGCCTACCAAAAGGAGAGCAAATATAGCGCATCATCAACTGTCAAGATAAGGCATCACATAGAGAGCTAATGTTTCACCCAAAGCCATTAAAAAAATTAGGATATGCTTCCTCTTATTATTATTATTATTTTTTGTTATTTTCATACAAGAAAATTTGCATTTATATATCTGAAATTATTTTGCTAAAATTACAAAGATTATATCTGATGAAAATTATTATTAAATATTTGACTTAATAACCCAAAGATAAATAGCAAAAAATCTTTAGTAAAATTTAAATAAAAACCAAACGCCGATTGAAAAATCACATGTATAGAATTTGAGATTGTTTTTTTTTTCATGAGAATAAAACGACTAATAAAGGAAAATTAATTTTTAATTATAGAAATTACATAAATCGACCAATAATTGTTAATATTAAATAAATAATAATTGATAGAAAAGTTTTAATTTACTTGTTAAATATGTGAAGTTTTGGTCCTTATATCGTTGTATTTTAAATACTTGATAATTAGGCGAATCATAAATAGAAAAAAATCACAGCTAGTATATTATAATAATATATATACTAAATGTAATAATCAAATTTTAATAATGACTGGAACACCTCAGAAAAATCAAATTAAGATATGCGGTTAAGATAGATTTTTGTTTAAAATTTGGACACTTTCATGAATTGATATGAAATTATTAAAAAAAAAAATAAATAAATAAATATAAAAAAATATGTAAGAAATCAAATATAAAATTAAAATTAAAGCCATTGATTAATAGATTTCCGACACCCTTAAGAAACAGTTGCTTAAGGCATATCCAATCAGATCTCCCCTAACCAATCCTCCAGTACACTCAAACCCTGCAACCCTGCAGCCGCGGGCACTGCCTTTTAGATGAACATATGAGGAGGCCCGATGGGCAATTATAGCGCAGGATGTGACGGATTGTAGCGGAAATGGCAGGGGCCTTCCGCCCCCGCTTCCGGTTCACAAACCCTCATCAAGGTTCGGAAAAATTTACTTCCTCTTGTTCTAGACAAAGAGCCGCTGGTCAGTGGGCCAACGTCGTGTTGGTAAATCAACAGCCAGATTTGTTTTTAGCTGTTTGAAATTACCTATTATGAATGTACGAGTATATTATCATTTCATGAAAGTTATTCCTATTTTTTTTTTCTATCGGGTTTTCCCCGGGCCAGGGGATGAGGGCGGAGGATTAATATTTTTAAAAAGTTTCACCGGCATCGGGGCGAGAAATTACAATTATTTTATTATTAAACTTTCGTTTATCTGGTTACCAGCTCGCTCGGCCACCCTTTGGCTGTAAATAGCTTTCATTGTGTGACTTCAAACACTCATTTCTTGACTAAATTAACCCTGACTTCACGGTTAGTTCCGGAATAGCTCGAGTGATTAAAACTGATACATTTCAAGGTTAAAGGACAGTTATACCCTTTTTAAATCGTATAGTGATTTGGTTAGAATTAAATAGGGACTTTGGAGTGTTAAATTAAGAACTGCCAAATCTTAACATAGCAACAGTTATGCATAAAGCAAATCATGAAGGGACTTAGATTCAGATCTTTGGAATAAGTACTGTTTCAAGGCCAACTGTTGTGCAAGGAGGTGATTCAGCCGGGATAAATCTCAACCGCCAAGTTTTTGCCCTTAATGAATTAAGAGTACTCTATTTATATAGGGTTCTGTACCCCAGAGGATCTCGTATCCCAATGGTAGATCTACTGCTTTTTGTCATGACATTTTAACATATTTAGTTCCTTACTTTTATATTTTTGAAACGTACAGATTTTTAACAAATGCGTCTAAATATTTCCAGTATAACATACACAAGTATGTTAGACCGATTGATCGAATCCTCCAATCGCTCAAATATCTAGAATGCTCATCTAATATACCATTCTATATCAAATTAAAGATAGGTGCGACCCTCCCAATTTACCATGATCAGCGCAATTAGTCAAAATAAAATACAGGATAAGAATTTCATCTGTTACAGAGACTTAATTATTAATTGATGGAGTTAGGCAATTTGGACTGCTTACGATAAATAGAGTAAGCCTCTCTCTCTTCCCTCATTGACTAACGATTTGACAGCCTACTGTTGGCTGCTTGCTGCCCGCCTACGACATACGCACTCAGATGCGCAACACCGTATCTTGTAACATTTCCATTTAACAGCAAAACCAAGGCCCTAACTTTGGGCTGTATCGATGTATTGCAACGTATAGTTACCGCACAATAGCGAGAGTTCAAATATTTCACTTTCGACAGATATTTTCTCCAGTTTGTGGTTAGGCCAAGAAACCTAACCGCCGTAGTTTGTGATAACTTATCGCATTGAGTACTATTATTTAGAAGGCTCTTAATACACATATATAAATAAAAACTTCCTAAGATAGTAATTATATATTGAAAAATAATCATTAAACGATGGAATAAACATTGCATTAGATTATTATTTTTAGTTTTTTTTTATACTTTTAGGCTCGTTTTAGGTAATATACCTAAAACTCTAAACTACCCATAACATACATAAACCAAAACTAACCTGTGCCATCTCTATACCTATACTTGTTTTATTATTTTTATCTATCTTCAATACCAGAGAGAGGCATTGAGATCTCTTAGAGTCCTGTTTTCCTCTCTACATGTAGGGTAGAAACTTGTGGCACGGAGTTCCCCTCAATAAATGTTTTTAAATATTGTATATAAGTATGCCTGTATTTAATTTGTTATTTTGAATAACTTAAGTATATTTTTTTAATATATGTATACATTTATTTTTAGTGTTATAATTCTGATGTTATTCCATTTAATTTATTTTCTGTTAATATGAGATTAAACTCCTGTATCACTATTACTAACATCCTTAATTCTGATTTAAAAAAATAATACAGAAATATAAAGGACATTGTTAATTTAAATGAAATTTAATATTGGATAATTTATTTTAAGCTGACTACGCCCTTGTACTTATTCAATATAATTGTATTATTTAATATAGACCAATATAATTAGTATTACTAACAATAATTAAAGCTGGTTAAAACATAAGCTGCTTATATAAATAAAATGTGTGGTATAAGTTATTCTACATTTGTTGTACCCAATTCTCAATTTAAATTGGGTACCAATCCATATAATCGCAGTATGCCAATATATAGATATATAAGGTTCATAAACGATTGCAGATTTACCATAATTTCTAAACGAAAAGGAGTTCAGGTAAAATGAAAGCTAAAATAAAAGCGAAACGCTATATTCTTCAAGAAAATTACTACATTCACGACTCATGTCAAGAATTCTGAAAGTAACAATTTAGTGGGCTATTAAACCTTTATGTGTCCTTTACGAATATGAAATATGGCGGCTTAAGCAAGAACTAGACTTAAAGTTGAGCGAATATATTTAACCAGAGAGATGGGTTGACCTCTGAACTTACCTTGGTGGATACATAAAATTAATGTAATACCGCTCCTACGATAGAGACTAGAGTATGAAATCGTTCGAATACACGTGAATCTCTAGAATGTGTTTAGGAGGCAGCTAAATGTCAGAGGATTAAATCGAGACGTAATGGTCAAGAATTTTAAGTCTGATAAGCTCTCGAGTTTGACGGGGTTTAGTAGGCAAATTAATTATTGCTAACTGTAAAATAAATGTAATTATTGTAGTGGTATGTAATTATTGATTAATTAATTATTACATTAAACATTTTTATCAGAGTTTATTGTAAATAGTTTCCATCTGAATAAAATTAGTATTTAACTCTGGATTAGTTCCAATTAAATTATTTGACTATTTGTTAATTAATCCAGTAAAGTTAGAATTTGATATCATAGAAATTCATAATTGGCTGTAAATTTGGGAATTAGTTCCTCATCGAATGCACAACAAACCATGAAAAATCCCCTGATTTTCCACGTTCGCTTCTATCAAAAAAGGAGGGTCAAAGATGTTTTTTTAGTTCTGGTAAACATAAGATATATTATTTTATAATTGTCGATAGTTTCAAAGTTATGAAGGGTGAAAGAATTAAAATTTTAAAAACATTCACTTCATTGACGCCAACAAAATTTATAGTTCATTAATCGTTTTTTTTAACCAGGTGAACTTTGATGGAATCTAAAAGAAGCATCTATGCCAATTATATAAATGCTTCCAGAATTCAATAATTATGGTTTTTGAGGGAACTATGAGAAAAAAACATAAGGCAGGAAGTTCTAGGTGGCCATCTCTGACCCTCTATTTTTTATAGAAGCGGACATGGAAAATCAGAGGACTTTTTATGGTTTGTTCTGCATTCGATGAGGAACTAAGTCCCATATTTACAGGCAATTATGAATTTTCTTGATATCGGCTATGTTTTTTTGCCTATATTTACTGGGCTAAGTTTAGAAAAAAACTGTCATATAAATACATGCATATATTTAAAACAGAATAAAATAAAATAAAATTACATTAAGTTTCAACCTCCAATTTCGATATGTTTACTGCCTGTCTCATTTCACAGCCACTGTATTATTGGCAATTACATTAAATTTAATTGTCAAGTGAAATATATTTACCTGACCATCTGTACGTTATTCTCCGAATGTTCTCTATCTTTGAGGCAAATGAACCATTAAAGAAAAAAATTGTTTTCATCATAATATGCTATAATAAAATGATAATATAACTATTTATTGTATAATCATGAATTATTCAAATGTTGAAAAATCAATTTCATTATAACAGATTTGTTGAAATTAAGGCACTGGAATCCTATATAGACTCAGATTCGAATTCTTAACTAGAGACCTTTTAGAACATTTTCAGAGAAATATATTTTATGATAAACAACTCATTCTTCATAAATCGACTCTTCCTTGTTTGAACAGTCTTAACTAGGGGTGGGATATCGAAGGCTTTTGTCATCTATATTGATATTGGCCTATAATTATCGATTTCCGTCAAAATATCGGAATTGTAATATCGACAGTCAATATTATACAAATGTTTGAAATATGAATATCAACGTAAATATTGATTTTGCAGCACATAGGCGCATAAAAAAAATGTTATTAATTTCTCTTTAAATTAAAAGATTCTATTACATAATACATTCTATATGAAACCGGCAAGATGAGTATATATATTTTATAACGATCACATTCGTTTATAATTCCTATCGCTTTCCCGAAACCGATAGTTTTAATTTTTAAATGAAAATATTAAAATATCGAAGGAACGATATCGATAGTCGATAGTATCGAAGTAGTTCCTATTGGTGGTAAAATATCGAATATCGGAAAGAAATATCTATATTTGGATAATATAGACTATCTATGGCCATCCCTAGTCTAAACTATACGTCTGAAGTGGTAGGAGTTGATTCACCACAATAAATTCACTATAGTCACTATAGTGAATGAGGAGTGTATCATGTAGTTTTGTTTTAAGTTAGTTGAAAATGGCTAATAAAAGTTGAAATTCGTATTAAATATCAATTATAAAGATATTGTTTTTATAAAAAAGATGTTTTATTATTGTTGCAATCGGAACACTGCGGTAATTTTAAAGCCTTCATATATTATTGATTAAATGTAATAATCAAATATTTATCTTCAACTATTAAGGGTTATATATTAGCCGTAAAGATGAAATATTTTCATGTTAAAAAATATTTCATCCTAACTCACTCGATTCTAACATAAACGATTAACCAACTTTCGTAAAAAATATTCGTTTCCTAATTTGCTTATGTAACTGTGCTCATAATTTCTGTTCCACAAGTAACTTGATACCAAAGGGATTTCATCTTCTCCTAAATAGCCTCTTCCTCTTTGGGAACTCACGACGATGGCACCCACTGAATCCCAAACGAGGGAGCCCCCCGCCGAGAGGGAAAGGTCTCCATGTTTCTGCAAGACCCGAACTGCCGGATGGACCTTCCCGGTGAAAGCAGTCAGGGAGGACCACACTCCATCAATTAGAAGCCGCTCGCAGGGACCAGCTACTCGATGGCCAAAACGGCACTCTCACTCTTGACCGGTCCGAGGAGAAACCGGAGGACCTAGAAGAAGAAAGTGTCGGGGGTCAGGGGGCGACCTCGAGGGTCAAGGACTGGCCACTTCTTCGGAGACTTTAATGCCGCGTCATAGCTCTCACCTTCTTGGGGTTCTTCCCGATTTTTTACTCAGGGCTAATCTTCTGGCGTGGGAATCATCCGAGGAGATGTTTAGACTTTTGTGTTTTAATATATTTTTAGTTTTTATCTGTTGATTACTATTTCAAGTTTGCCTGTGTGTTAAAAAAACTCTTTGTGAAAATCGATCCACTGAAAGATTGCTTTATATTATAAGTTTTACAATTTTCTCTTAAACGAGTTTAACCATTTTAGTCCATAGTACGGACCCATTTTTATCAAATTATGAACATTCACCTAAAATATCGAGAATAGTTTATTTAAGAAAATTCTCGAAATCGGGGCGTTAAAAATCTGGATATCGGCAAAATTTGTCTATTTGATTAGGTACTAAAAACTTGTAAATACCCATTTGCTTTCTCCTTAAATCGTAAGATAATATAATCACAAAATGGCCTACAAAAATATTGGACCGTTTAGCCTAACGACCTTGTTATTTTGACATTTTGGAGGTGGAGGTCCAACGGCCCAATATCTTTTAACAAACCACCTTCCCAAAAATTTTCGTAGATAAAATATTTGTAGGTTACGATGAGATAAAACTATTCAGGAGATTTTAGGCGGATGTTAATAATTTGAAAAAAATGACTATTTTTATAGTTTGTAGCACAGACTATTTAATATTTATATTTATGTACGGTAAAGTGATTTATAATATCAGTTTGGATCTTCTCCTCCCTCATATATTTAGTCTGATAGAACTTAAATGCCGAGTTTTTAAAATAACTCTAAAGTACTTTATTTGAAATAATTTACAGTGTATCATTGTTACCAGCAATAAGAAATTCCCTAATAAAAACTATGATTTTTTTTATTATTGAGTAATATAAAGTTTTCTCAGAATATGGACAACCGCCATAGTGAGGAATGAGTACATTCATACTAAAAATTAAAGAATTAGATAAACTACTAAAGGATAACAAATAACCAACATTTATATAAAATAATAAAATCAATGTTTCGAAATAAGAGTGGTGACTAACAACTTCTGAAAACTAATATTATTATTTCTCTTAATGTATATAATGCATCGAATTGTCGTCCTGGAATTGTTTCGATATAATTTTATTTTAATTTTGTGAGTGATTGCGTGAAGAAAGGAATTACAATGAAAATATTTGAAGCAATCAACGGATAAATATATAGCGATAGTCTTCATTAAATTTACTTTGTTATAAATTCAGATCCGATAGCAAATTTAAATAAATAAGTATTAACTAGGACTGTTTGAACAAATTGTTTTCTTTTATTTCTTAATCGAATATTATTAAATTGTGTCACAATCAAGGTCACTAGCAATAATGATAGAGGAGTTCATTCATGTCATATACATAATACAAATATAGTAACGAAGTAACAGAAAAATAATAATATTTTTAAAAAATATACAAAAATATAATCAAAACAAAAACGTAAAGTGATCACAATAACTAATTAAATAAAGGCATATTTATTTACAATATTTAAAAACATTCATTGAGGGATGCTCCGAGCCCAGCCTTTCTCTCCCCATGTAGAGAGAAAAGCCGGACTCGAGGAGATCCCAGCGCCTCATAGTTGAATTAAATATTAACTAGAACTGTTTGAACAGATTTGTTTCTATATGAATAGGGTGGAAAATGAAAGCTACGTGATGCGCACGTCTTTTCATATTATTAGAAAACTTGATTTTAATTTATAAATACACCAAAGAATTTCGATCAAAGAGCTCTTAATAATAATATATACTTCAAAAAAAATGTTTTTCTTTTTCTTCCTTCCCTTCCTTGCATTTTAAGGCTATACAGGTTTTTTTTTACGGACCAGGGGTAAGAGCGGGGATTAATAATAGAGTTAAAAGACCCCGGCAAGAGCTCTTATTATTGTTATTCAAACATTTTAACGAGGTCTATAAGTATATTGATAAAGGGAGCGGGGTGGCCGAAAAGACTTGTGTGTGCACAGCACCGCCGTTACCCTGCAACCTGATACATTAGATAACCGGATAAAAATAGTCACGAGTTTGCGTCCCGGTACGGGGGGAGTCTTTTAAATCCCCGCGTAACCCCCCGTGAATGGGAAAACCCATATAGCCTTAAAGGCCAGACAAATATTTTAATGGAGAGTTTGACTATTTTTCCAAGAGAAAATAAAGGAAGATTTGGCTTGACGATATATTTCGAACAGGAAATGGAAAGATCCTTCCGCATTGAGCAGATCCTAGAAGCACACTACATACAAGATAAAGAGTTATACATTATCTACACGAGCTGTTTGTAGGTCCAGCGAGCAAGAGGCTCAGCTAACGGGAGCCATCAAATCTCTTTGCCCCATTTAGCCAAATTATATTATTATTATTATATTCTCTATCTACATCACGCTTTCTTCCTTTACAAATTTATATATTTCGCTACAAAAATATGTTTTAATACAAATATCAATTGTCGAAAATTATCTTTACTATCTTCAGTGATATTTAAGCAAATATATTAAATATTTTCATTTCTAAAATAAAATTCAGAGTAAAAAAACAGCACTCTCCTATTAGATATACAATATCTATCCACAAGAGTGTCTATCCGTCAAGCACAACGCATTCACCCTCCCAAAAAACTCCAAAAATATGTTCAATATTTTTCTCACAGAAAATTCAAGACCATATCCTAACGTACCCACCTCAAAAATCAACGTCCCCGTCAAAATATCCCCTATCGAAATTCAAAACCTCATAAAAAGTACACTCCCTCACAAAAATTTTGTTATAGCGCAATTTGCACCATGGAACACTGCACTGCATATTTATCTCCCTCTCCCTCCCCACCAAAGCATTTAATGTAAATCGATATTACATTTATTTCATTATATATTATAGGGACAGTTAAAATAAAATAATTAGAAGAAACTACTCATTGGAAATGCAATTCCCATATTTCCTAAAATAAAAATAGGGTTTTATTTGGTTTTCATAAAAACATGTTGATTTTTGAAAGCCTGTTTCTTTTTAACTATTTAAAGTAGGTACTGCAAAGTAGCTTGTGAAAATTATCTTTGTTGCAATAGATGTTTTCTTGATAGTTGTAAAACTGCACACTATCGGCAACCAACATTGGCAGAAAAAAATTCTTAGTATCTAGAAGATGTTCACTTGAGTTTTTTTTTTTTTAAATAATGCAATTATTACTTATTTGTTCCCCCACTTTTCTCTGTAAGTATCGTTTTGAAACGCCATTACTTTAAACTGGCAGATTAGAGATTTTTTGTTTTAATAGCGTTCAGATTTTTAACAAAATGCTATCTTGCCAGAGACTAGATATTACATTAGATTATAACTATTACGGAGTGACTAATTCAGGTTAGTATCTGCGTCATGAAGAATAAAAATCATTAAGATCGATTATTTAATACAGTCAGAGGTTTGGATTGTTTGAGAAATTACAAAGAGTAAGAGTTTTTAAAGTTAAAAGAGTTGATTTTTATTACTATTATTATAAACGTTTAAGATCTTATGCAGTCAAAATGAAATTCGTGATGGGGACGCCATGCGAGTTATCATGTTTTTCAACGTAGAATTTAATAAAAATATATACAATAATTATAATTTTAAGTTACTTATTACATACAGATGGTAATAATAACGGTGATAACGGCTTGAATAAGTCATACACTTCATTTGGGCCATATCTAGTACCATATATATATCTTATAAGAAGGTCTAATGGTATTGTTTTATTTCATTAGAGGAATTAGATAACCTATTCGTTAGCCGTTTTTACTTTCTTCTTATTATTATTATTAGTTTTTGTTTTGATGGTTTATTGTTGTATATAACTAGTCAACATAGGCTGGGGTTCTGAAATTGGAACAAAAAAAGAAGCTCTTCAATCAAATACGTTATGTAAATCTTCCAACTGAATGCCACGTGCGATTATCGATTTCCTGTTGCTAACATCGATATGTTTACGAGAAGACAATAGACCTACTAATAACATTCCAAAGAGGTAGATATTGCATCAATACGAACCATTCACTTCGGACAATGATCATTTCACGGCTGGGAGGCCACCGCCTTCGATATCGGTCCACTGCGCACTACCTAATAATATAATGCCTGCTCTGTATTCCCCGGCTACTGAGAACATTGTTCTTGATAGAATTACTGTAATGCCATATATTTGAATATTCATTAACTTTTAAACCAAAGAATAAAATTATCTATTATTGTAATACCTCGCGCGGGCTCATTACCGCGTATGGGGAGCGTCCCACGGGTGGCGGATGTGGGGATGGTCGGTGGAAATTCCTTGGAAGTTCCTCCCGTCTAAGTCCGATGGACTCGCTGACCAACAATGAGAGGGGCCCTCCAGACTTGCTGGAGGGAGGGGACCTCCAGACTTGCTGGAGGTAGGGGCCCACCAGACTTGCTGGAGGGTGTGACGTAGGATTGAACGCCCTACTCACATATCTTTAGTTCACCAAACACCACAAAAAGTCATGGATCTCCCTAAGGTAAAACGCTCATTATCCGGAGGTAAACTAGTCCCCCGTTCGGGTCTCCGGGTGGGGACTGCTTTAGGGGATTCATGGTGCAAGTTGAAATATAGGGATTTAAATATTGGTACGTGGAACGTAAGGAGTTTAAACACAGCAGGGGGGCTAAAATCGGTCGCGAATGAGGTAAATGGGTACAATTTGGATATCGTGGCTCTGCAAGAGGTTCGCTGGCCAGGGGAGGGCTCGATGAGGGAAGGAAAGTACACTATTTGGTACGGAGGAAGCGGGAATCATTGTTTGGGTACCGGGTTTCTAATTAGGAGTAGATTACTATCCGCTTTGAGGGACGTACAGTTCTTTAGTGATAGAATTTCGGTAGCTACATTTCAGGGACGTTGGTTTAAAATCGCATTAATAAACATACATTGTCCGACCGAAGACAGTGACGATGAAGTCAAAAGTGAATTTTACGATAAACTCGAATGGGTTTATGATAAACTACCGCGAAACTACATGAAAATAATTGTAGGTGACGCGAACGCAAAGGTAGGAAGGGAAGAAGTTTATATTCCGACGATTGGTAAAGAAAGTTTGCACGAATATAGTAATGATAATGGGATCCGTCTGATAAACTTTGCCATCTCGAAAAACCTGATAATTAAAAGTACGACGTTTAAACATAAGGATATTCATAAATATACTTGGACATCACCGGATTCGCAAACACGAAATCAAATCGATCATGTCTTGATACAACACAGCTGGCAAAGCAGTATAATTAATGTACGGTCTTATCGCGGAGCAGAATGTGGGTCGGATCATGAATTAGTAATCGCGAAACTTCGACAAAAACTTAATATAAAAAAGAGAAAAGAAAACCGTTTCGATTTTGAGATTTTTAATTTGGAAAAATTAAAAAATCCATCAATTAGAAACCAATTCGAGCTAGATGTTAAGAATAGGTTTGAAGCTTTAGAGCTTCCTGACGAGGACCACGAGGATATTGACAAGTTATGTGTAGAGATCAGGGATAATATTAAAGCGGTCGGTAACTCGTGTCTAGGAAAAAAGGAAAATAAGAATAACAAACCGTGGTTTGATGAAGATTGCTTAAACATGTGCGAAAAAAGAAAAGCCGCTAAATTAAAAGCTCTAAATAATCCTAGCGAAGATAATCTGGAATACTTCCGAACCTCAAAGAACGAAACGACAAAATTGCTCAAAAATAAAAAAAGGGAGTATCTTAAAAATAAAATAATTGAAATAGAAACTAATAGAATCGAAAATAACGTAAGAGACATGTACAAAGGTATAAACAGATCACGTAAATATGTAGGGCCCGTAACGTCTGGAATTAGGGATGATAATAACAATATTCTGACCGATCCGGTTGACATATTGAATAAGTTTAAGGACCACTTTGACAATATTTTAAATACGGGAAATTATGATCTGTGTCCTCCTTCTGAGTACCAGAGTGCTGAACCGTTAATAGAAGGACCAAGTAAAGAGGAAGTTGAAGTAGTTATCGGAAAATTAAGATCATATAAAGCAGCGGGAACCGATAATATTCCTACTGAACTAATTAAGGCATGCGGGGAAGCTGGAGTTTCTAAAATACATCGGTTGGTTAAAAAGATCTGGGTGAACAAGAAATTACCTGAAGAATGGAAAGAATCTATTCTTATTCCGATTCACAAAAAGGGTCCGAGGACGGATTGTAATAACTATCGAGGAATTTCACTCCTTCCGGTATGTTATAAAATATTCACTTTAATCTTAACCAGTCGAATCACGGAATACGCCGAGGAAATTATCGGAGACTACCAATGCGGATTTAGACGGAATCGTTCGACTATTGATCAAATATTTGCTTTACGGCAAATATTAGAGAAAAAATTGGAGTATAACGGTATTGTTCACCAGCTGTATATAGATTTTAAAAAGGCTTACGATTCTATTGACCGCCAGAAACTGTATAATATTCTAATCGAGCAGGGGATTCCAAAAAAACTAGTAAATCTAGTCAGGATGTGCTTGACGGAGACACTCAATAAAGTTAGAATCGGTAATAATTTGTCCGACAAATTTGAGGTTCGTTCGGGCTTAAAACAGGGGGATTCTCTTTCGCCTGTCCTGTTCAATTTGGCATTAGAACATGCCATTAGGGAGGTAATGCGAACCGAGAAAGGGTTGGATCTGGGCGGGACAACATCCGTGCTGGGCTATGCTGATGATCTGGTACTGTTAAGCGAAGACGTTGAAACTATAAAACTAAATACGACAACGTTAATGAAAGCCGGTAAAGAACTAGGACTCGAAATAAACGTGGATAAAACAAAATATATGATTAGCTGCAAAAATGGCGATACTACTGGTGATATCGATATAGATGGTAATATGTTTGAACAGGTAGATAAATTTAGGTATCTAGGTTCTACGATAACTAGAAAAAACGAAATTGAAGAAGAGATTAAGGTTAGACTGAAGGCGGGGAATGCTTGTTATTTTTCTGTGACAAAACTACTTAGTTCGCGCCTCTTGTCCCGAAACTTAAAAATTAGAATCTATAAAACAATTATCTTGCCTACAGTTCTTTATGGATGCGAAACTTGGCCGCTTACATTAAGGGATGAGCAGCGTCTTAAGGTTTTTGAAAATAAAGTATTGCGTAGAATATTCGGACCGAAGAAGGATGAGTTAACCGGAGAGTTCAGACGGTTACACAACGCCGAATTGCGTGAGCTGTATCCGGGTAATATAATTGAGGTAATTTCATCGCGGCGAATCAAATGGGCTTGTAAAGTTGTTGGGCCTAGTAACGAGAGAATTCCTAAAAGGTTAATATTTGCTGTGCCGAATGGTAAGCGTCCGAGGGGTAGACCTAAGCGAAGGTGGGAAGATTGCATTAAAGCCGATCTGAAGGGACTGGGTTTGGACGGCGAACGGTGGAGGGAGGTGTGTAACAAGCGATTGGTGGTGTCGGCATCGAACCTTCGGGTTCGCTAAGCCTTATTATTATTATTATTATTATTATTATTATTGTAATAATCTTAAAGGCAAAACAGTATTATCCATCCAGATTAATATGTGATAAATAAATAATAAAAGGCTTAGCGTACCCGAAGGTTCGATGCCGACACCACCAATCGCTTATTACACTCCTCCCTCCACCGGTCGCCGTACATAGCTAGTCCTTTCAGGTCGGCTTTAATGCAATCATCCCACCTTTGCTTCGGTCTACCCCTCGGACGTTTACTATATTACAGCAAGTATGTAATATATATGAATTTGTAATATGTATAAACCTTAAATGCGTAATATCAGTTCCGTATGACTTTTCGTTTTTGAGCTAGGCTGTACACTCAGACCATATTGCGTTACTTGGTTGGGGACCTCAAAACATTTATTTCCATTGACAACTCAGATTAGAAAATTTTCACGATCACAATACTTTCCCTTTAAATATATATATATATATATATATATATATATATATATATAGAGAGTGAGAGAGAGAGAGAAGTGAAAATAAAATGAAATAAACGGACTATTTAAAATATTTGAAGAAGTTAAAATAAGTGAATGTTAGGGGATGAAAACTAATTAAGCTTCAATAAGCAATAACACTGTTGCCAGATCTAATGCCTGTCTTCACGATCTTCTTGTGAATATATCCCTTTCTAATAATCTCTATTATATTACACACTTATAAATTTAGATTATCGAATCTAAAAGTATTTATATACATTTATTTATAATAAATATATTAAACAATATCCTAATAAACAAAGCTAATCAACTTTGTACATTATTAAAATATATTATATAATAATATTTCTTTTTTTTTAATTAGGAAATGATAATAAATTAAAAGAAACAAGTACGAATTTTAAAATTCCAAAAATACAATCGACTGAGAAATGTGACCGTGAGTAAAATGTAAGTTGTTAATATTATAAGTTTTAAACTAATTTTAATTATAAAAATTGAAAATAATTTGATAATGATGATAATAATAATAATAAATATGCTTTATTTTCTATAACTAACATAAGTTCCACAAATAAATAAATTTAAAAAATAAAT
Organism: Nezara viridula; assembly: GCA_928085145.1. Lineage (NCBI taxonomy): Eukaryota > Metazoa > Arthropoda > Insecta > Hemiptera > Pentatomidae > Nezara > Nezara viridula. The sequence goes on from OV725082.1 coordinate 140,803,143, forward strand.
GCAACTGCAATTAAAATAATAATGTTTAAAAAAATTCCACATTAAAACAATCAAGTAAATTATTCACATTTATTATTATTGGAACCAGGTTGGACCTGCGCACTACTAGCTCTAGCACACATCTACAATAAAGCTATGAACAGAGATAAGTTTTATAAGAGCTATTAATAAAAGGCAGGACATGTATCAACAAAAAAACATTGGGATTGTAGTTCTGAAGATGGGAGTAAATATCTCGAACGTTAACTTTAAAACATGTAATTTGAAAATACAACAAGTAAATTCAATTGTTGTTAATAGGAAGTCATCATTGCTAAATAACAAAGAATAACATACAACTTCCCAGAAAAAAGAAAAAAATTACATTTTTCAGTTGAAATAGCAATGAAAATTTCGATACCCGTCCGGTTTAGGAAAAATATATATTTGACATACCTCTGAAGAAGAATACAAAAATGAAACAATCAGTTTCATGTAATTTAGTTTATTGTAATTTAGTTAATTGGAAGTCATCATTGCCAATTAACAAAGAATAACATACAACTTCCCAGAAAAAAGAAGAGAATTACATTATTCAGTTGAAATTGCAATGAAAATTTCGATACCCGTCCGGTTCAGGAAAAAAACAATCAGTTCTCACCTTAATAATAAAGAGGAGTCGGATAGTTTTTCAAGGAGATATTAAATCGGGATTTGTATTTCGCACCGCGGAAAACCCTTAAATGCAATCGAAAAATAACTTTTTTTTCTTTCTAAAAAATTTGCCTAGCTTAAAATTAAATTCCATCATGATAACTTCGACATGGTTTCAGTTATACTAGCATGAATTTAGGGCCCTACAATATACACGAAATAGCCAAACCAGAAGCCCGCAAATACATTAGGCTTGTAGATAAAAGAATCACTTTTTGGTAGTTTTTCTGTAGGTATTTATTTCTTGTAAAGTAAAATCTGAAAGATATTGATGTAGTTGTGAAAAAAATAATTAAGATTTCCAATATTTGTAGTAGCGTTGACATGGAAATCCTGAGGAGTTATGAATATTTTAGTAAACGGCATGAAAAAAGAAACTCCCATTAAATTAAGTAAGAAATCTTTATATATTTTTATTTTTTAAAAAACTCGTATTAAGAGTTTTAGTGGACGTTAAAAACGTATCTGAATCATTTTTCATGAAAACAAAAATTAATTGGCCTAGTTTACTGGAAGAGCTTTTGGTCTTTCTATAAATAATTATACATTAGGATTCATTTTATACAATTAGAAATATGTTTATCTTATTAAACACTAAAAAATAAATTAGTTGATATATAAGTATTTATAAATCCATTCAGACACAAGTGATAAAACCGTAATATAAACAAATAATAAAGATACATAAAATATCATTTTCCTCGGCGTCTAGGACGCATTGGCAATACCCTCGGATATGAGTCAAATGTTTTTCGACCTAGTATCACCAAAAAAAGTTTCATTGAAATAGGTGATACCTCGTCCGTAACCTCCCCTTATAAGATAAGTCAGTAACAACACATTAATGATATAACATTGGCAGGACCATGTTAATGCGAGCCAGTTTAAGGTTGCACATTCGTAACATTAACATGTTGCTGACGACATGACAATATTATCTTTACACAGAAAATTACGGCGACTTACGGAGACAATACAACAATCTTGACAGGGCATCAAAATTTATTATACGCCTCACAGACTTTACAATATCACCTAAACAAATTCTACGACTGATGCAAACTCTGTAAAATTCGACTCAACCATGAAAAATCCCTACATTTCACTTTTATCCTTCGACGTGAAACTTACCCTGCTATTTACCTTGACAATGTCCGAATTCTTCAGACAGACAAAGCTCAATATCTCGGGCTGACATTTGACAGACCAATGAGATGGGGCCTACATATCAAGAACCATTATTATACTCACTCATTTCAAGACATTCGAAATTAAAACTCAGACAGAAGTTAAACACAAATACTTACCTACCTTACGCTTGACAGATATACGGAACAACCAAAAAGAGCCACATACAAAAACTACTGATTTTTCAATCTAAAACTTTCAGGACTATCACCAAGGCTCTCTGGTACGTCAGTAACATTACTCTACATAAAGACCTACAGATGCCAACAGTTAACGACCACATACGAACATACTACAAAAGATTTCACAATAACACGCAAAAATACAATACAAATTCACAATCAACATGTCCGATGATAATCGTAGGAGATACAAGTAATAATTTATCCCTTCCGCCAATCGATAACATAATATTCAATGCCACGCCAGAAATTGACTAGATGTCAGAACTTCCAATAGTTGTGAGTATGAAAAATACAGATAAAAAAAAATTTGGATTATGAAAAAATTATTTATTACAATTATTTAAACAATTTGTACCGACCAAAGATGTAAAGTGTATTCAAATATTTTTTTAAAGTGAAACATAGTCGATATTTGAATTTCGCAGCTCGAAAGACCCTCAAATATGAATTTCCATAGCAATGAAAAATAATTTTTTTTATATAAAAATTGGAATCAAGGCACCCTCCACTCCTTTCTGATTTCTTTTCGAAAATCACAAAAAGTGTGATATTTCTACTTCCACCTATCCACTATAACGAAATTTATTAGGAATATAGAACAGCTATATAGACTACAGGAAATAACACAAACTGTAGCTCCCTAAATAATTTAGAACAGACGTTATAAAATAAAAACCCGTTAAGAGTTTTTATATATTTATTTTTAATGGACGTATTCAATCGAAAAGTTATCTACTCCGTTTCGAAGAGCAATAATTCAGCTTTCCAACGGTAATAGAAACATTGAATTATGTTAAAATCCTGAGGAGTTATGGATCTTTTAGTCAACGCCAGGCAAAGACATCATAATGAAAAGTGAAGTTCTGAGCCGTTGCCATAACGACTATCACAGACCATATCTTCTATCTTATGTATTATTTATAAAAGACGTTTTTTTGTCGCAACGCCATAACTATTTTAATGTATCTCAAAGACAAGAAGAAATTGCTCTGATAAAATACTTTATCATTAACTATTTTTGGCCAAAAAACATTCACCTCCTTGGTCAGTTTTATCTGAGTGACAACCTTTAGTTTAGAAGATATTTAACACGAACTGACCTGGAATCGGAAGTCCTCTGGAAAAGCGGAGGGTCGGTGCATCCGGTGCCACAGCGCAGCTCGAACAGCGAGTACTTCCTGTCCATCGGCGGGACACCGACTGGTCCGGAGGCAGGAAGTGCGGGCCGCGGCGGCTGCTCTGGGGTCGGAGTGTCGATGTGGATGAGCATTTCCTGTCTGTGTCTGTTTGTGTTTGCTTGTTTTAGCTTAAGGGCGTAAAACTCTTAGGTTGTCAACACTTACGGTCTGTTCAAACTGTAAAAGTTTGTAAGTATTTGGGCTATATTCCCACATATACTATTACATTTAATATCGAAATCTATTTTGTACCAAACATAAGCTCCTGTGATGCTCAAATACCGTGAATGAAGATAACTTCTTTACGAAAGGAAAATAAAATATTTCGAAATCCGACTATTATTAGCAAAGATACAGCTTATTGTAATTTGTAAATATGTCGTTTTAAAACATTAATGAAGTTTTGAATTAATGTTTATTTCCTTGGTACATTATAATTACTGAGAAAATAAGAATTGGTTTCTCCGTCTTATGATACGATACATTATTTTCTTTTCTTATTATTTTGGCTTTTCATCACTGAAAAATATATTTTTCAAATTAATCTCACCGGCAAACTAGTTGCCAAAAAATACTCTTTCTGATAATACACACTAGATTAATTATAATAAAAAAAATGCTATGTTCTTTATAGATAAAACGGAAAAAGTGCTATTCCTTATAAAAAGGATGCGTTTGATTTTAAAACTTCAAATATTATTGTGATTAAAGTTTAATTGTCAGTGGTATAGACAAATTTCAACTCATTCCTATTCTATTTACACTTGGAATATAGTGATTAAACCATATGTGTGGTTTCATATTTTTCATCTAAAGAAATTTGATAAAAACACAATTTTTCTATAAAGCTTCAATTTAAACCCATTGTAATAAATTATTTTTTCATAATCCAATTTTTTTTATCTACATTTTTCTTAGTCACACCTTTTGGAAGTTCTGACAACCAGTCAATTGCGGGTCTGGTACAGAATATTATGTTCCTGATTGGCGGAAGGGATAAATTATTAATTGTGGTTAGTTGAGAAGATCCCTCTTCTCTCTTGTCAACCTCCTACGATTATTATCGGACATCTAAGTTTGTATTGTATTTCCGCGTGTAATTCTGAAATATTTTGTATTATGTCCGTATGTGGTCGATGTATGTGTTTGAAGGTTTTTATGTAAATCCGTGACGTACCAGAGAACTAGGGTGCACAGAATGTATGATACCTAGATTGACCGAAAATACCTAGTTGTACTTAAGGGGATTTACATTTTAAAATAAATAATAAATGTTTGTCTAGGCCTCTTTTAATCAAATGACTCAGCCTTTTAGCGTTGTCCCCTATGTGGAAATAACAAGCAACCGTCATTGAAGATCAGTAGTCAATCCAGGATTTAATTTTGAGGGCTCCAGATCGAAAGCTTTATTTCGTCGGCTTCATATTAAAGTAATGGATGTGCATTTTTGCTCAATATCAACTTTGTTTCGAATTACAATCGTTAAAAATCTAGCAACGCTATATAATCGTTATAATGCCATTGATGATTCCGGTCTTCCGATTGCCATTTAGATAAGAAAACATTTTGTCCCAACAAAATCAAAAATGTGATTTTTTACATTCGTTACTTTAACATGGTGTCGACAATAAAAAAAAAACGACAGTTGGATGGGAATTAAAAAAAGTAACAAACCACCATGTGAATGAAATGATATTTAAATGATTCTTGAAGCCCTATTTAAAAATATATATATATATATATATAATTTCACGTCAATAATACTATTAGAGATTTTAAATATTTTTTTCATGGTTATATATCATAGCTGTATAATGCATTATAATTTTTTAAAAAATTATTGTTATTGTTTTGAGTATTTAGCTTTGATCACTGACAGGAACAACTATCCAACAATGAATGAAAAATAATTTTTACACTTTAAGATGAGGATGCTTCAGCCCGAAAGCCTCTTCACCCTTTCCTTATATCCGTCAGTGATAATTTAATATGCTTGCTTAATTACGTTTTGAAAGAAAAAATAGAAACTGATTCCATCATTTAAAAGAACAGTAAAGTGTTACAACTTCTAACTCAATTTCGATTTAGTGGATAGATTTGATATGAGAACACACACACACACTCTCTCTCTCTCTCTCTCTCTCTCTCTCTCTCTATATATATATATATATATATATATATATATATATATATATATATATATATATATATATATATATATATATATGAACTCATAATAATATTTCTGTTTCTGAAAGAACTGAGGAAAAAATACAGGTAAGACGCCCAACGACCCAGAACAGACAGATATCTGATGCGGCGAGCACTCAAAGACCCAAGAAAGTTCGTTGGATCACGTAAGAGTAATATCTGCCAGTTTACAGTTTACTAAAAACCGCTAATGCCTCGAATCTAGCAGATAATGTCCGCGAGCCACTAATGTACAAAAAGTTGTCTATTTAGTTCAACACAGTAATTAAATGTCAGAGTAACTTTCTCTAAAGTACAGTACTTATTTCAAAGAGACAGTTTATTTTTTTTTTGGGCTATTTACGCCTTATCATTAATTCACAGCATATAAAAATCTATGTTTTATTTAAAACCACTACACATAGTTGATATGAAATGGTGAAAGGACCGAATAATTTTTTTTTTTTCATTTTAAAATAAAAATAACTTATCAACATAAAATTATAATCTTACTTCTTTTTTTTTTAGTTTCATGATTTTAACCTTTTATTTAAAAGAGCTTTATCATTTTATCCCGTATAAATTTCAGTATTATTTGTACCAAAATTATCATTTTTAACATTTTTTTTCATTGAATGCTAAATAATTATGCAAACATATACAATAATAATAATACAAGCCCACTCTAAAGAATATTACGTTTGAAGTAATATTACAAATAATTGATGTGAATTTCCAATGATTTGTAATATTGAAAACAAAGATTCTGCCTTTGTGTGTTCAGTTAGTTAAATATATTATTTTAAATTTATCATAGCTCTATATTACTATTCAAAAAATATTATTTCTATTTCGAATATATTAATTGTTGATTAGTCAACGTTAATTATGACTGAGCTAACGAATGCGTAATATTAACAAGTCGACAGACTTGTTCCATTAAAAATGAAAACAAATATAGATATTTATTTATTTTTAAAGTTGACAGCTATTTCCGATACCGGCTTCCTGTTGGTAAAGGCAATGACCAGCTGACTACTTCAACATAATTGATCCTCCATCAGGTGAGTGTACCGAGACGTACCCTAAAGGGCTGAAGCATATCCTGTACATCGGAGAACCCCTGCCTGCTTCCTGGCTTAGTCGTCCGTGACCTGGAGGAAGTCTGTTGAGAGGAGAACGGGCGGGCACAAAGGGTTTTCGTCAATACGCCATACTCCCAAAATAATTTCTAAGAATTAACGAATAGATTAACACGATTTAGCTCGAGTGTTGTTGGTTTCTTAAATTTATATAACAAAGATTATTTTGAAAGAAAAAGAAAGAAACTGACAAACAAATGATAGCTCTGTTGATGATTTACATGGTTGGGTTAAAACGTCGGCTAACTGAATAAAGTAATTCTTAATGAATTGGGACGTTTTTCACTAATGTTTTATATACTATTTATTTTATTTCGACAACATTTCGACCTACACTATATCTGTTTGCTAGTCTTATTGATTCCTCCATTAGATTTCCATTATTCAATGTCATATTAAATATCTCAGAAAAGTTAATATCACAGCGAATAATAGAAGACTCAATAAGACTTGAAAATGGCTATAGTGTTGGTCGAAACTTTGTCGAAATAAAACAAATAATAAATAAAATGCTGGTGAAAAAACGGTCTAATTTATAAAAAATAAAACCTCAAGACACCAATTCTACTAATAATGAAAATAAATAAAAATGTCTTAAAATATATGACTTGAGCTAATTAGCAAAACTTTGATCTAATTTCTCTAAAAAAATAAAAATAATAAATAGTAAAATTGAAAATACATTAGTTGTATGAATTTTCAAGAATCATGGGCATTGAAGCGTGAAGATTTGGCACTGAGGAGCTGGCAACGTAGCAATAGATCTGACTACGTCGCTTTTAACACGGGAGTCGCTTTTAATTAATTAAAAAATAAAACTTTAAAAACCAAAGTTGGAAGTATATTTCATTCACTGTTTCCACTGAATATTTAGGTTTCCATAAAAATTAAACAGAATACAATGAGATAGCAGCATTATATGTTTTATTTTCAGTTATTTATGTATAAATAAATACATATTTTATAATAAACTCAAGTATTCAAACCACAAGTTTCAGTGGAATTTTGAATAAGATATCGAATATTTCTAAAGATAAAACGTAAATCCTGAAAAACTAAATCCTATAAATGACAAATTATTCAACCAGTATTACTGAATTCGTTTCGAAATATAAAAAGGTATTTTATAAAGAAAATAATATATTATATATAAAATAAAATAGTTAAAAACATATTTCATTTAACTAAAGAATATTTGTAAATGTTTAACAATTCTGTCAAAAGTTCACATCTATTTTTCTTTAATTTTATCTTATTTAATCGTAACTAAACTTCATTTATTTAAACATCTTGTTATCAATCTAAATTGCTTATAGAGAATGTTATAATACAGTGCGATGAAAACAAAAAGGTTAATATATAAAAATTAAATAAAATTTATTTTATTTTATTATATTATTTAGTAAATATATATGTTAAGAAGAATATATATTTATTTTTTCTGAAAGGGTTTATTTATATTTTAACATTGTACATAGTTTTAAGTATGTTAGTATGGTTTCAAGAGTTTTTATATAGATTTTTTTATTTTATTTTGTATATAGTATGTATAACCAATATTTTTTTCTTTTCTTTTTTTTAATGAGCTATCTTTATCTTAATTTGTTATGTTTGTTTTTTTTCTGGCCAGATGTAAAATTTTAATTTCTGTACTTTTTTGTTATTCTGAAGGGACTTCGTCCCAGAATAAAATTATTTTTCTATTCTATTCTATTCTAAATAAAATAAATATCTAACAATTATATAAGACAATATATATATATGTACATATATATATATATATATATATATATATATATATATATATGTACATAGGCGGATCTATGGGGGGTGGGGGAGGAGGGAAGCTTTCGGGCTGAAGCCGTCCTCCAAAATGCTAAAATATAACCATATTTTACAGAAAAAAATATTAAAAACTGTCTGTTAAAGTATTCTTGTTCGTGTAATTATATATAATAGGACTTCAAGAACCACTTAAACACCATTTCATATAGCTAGTTAATTTCTTTTTTTTTCCTAATTAAATATCGTTATATGTATATAAAAATAAAAATCTTTCGGGCTGAAGCCCCTCCCCTCACCCAAAATTAAATCCTGGATTCGCTAGTGTGTGTGTATATATATAAAAAAATATATATAAACATACACCGGATGTCACAGTTCTTAATAGACAAACTCTAGGAGGAGTGTATGATTCTTGACAAAATTTCCAACGAAAAAGTTGTAGACATTTCCTTTCACAAAACAGTGATTAAATTTACTGTCAATGATAAAATGGACTTTCAGGAGGTCTCATAACCCAAAGCCTACCATTATACCGAATTATTTCACGAATCAGGATTACAGCTGCTCGGATATAGGTACTGGAACTGTGGCCGTATTAGACCTCCTCAAAGTTCCTATGAAAATTTTATTTTTTGTGTTATGTGGCTATCTATTTTTCTGTGGACAATTGTATTTTTTTTTTAAATAACGGTATGTACAAAATAATCCTGAAATGAAAAAATATATAATACAACTAAAATAAAACTAAAAAATTGGTACAGTACAATATATATTCCGTTGCCGTTTCTGGCAAGTTTCAAAACCCAGCATTAATTTCATCGAAAGGTATCAATCAATCAATAAAATCTAGCAGCAATGTACTGCTGTTTATGCTATGTTTAGGAACGAACTTATGGATTCCACCGACAGGTTAACCCTTCTGAAAGGTTGCAAAAAATATATTTATTTAAAGAAATACTTATAAATTATTGAATTTAAAAACAGAAATAAATTTAGGTAAGAAGTAAGGTGATTATAAATGTGTAAATTAAACTGAGCTGTTATTTAACTTTTGATTATTATTTACCTTTGATTATTATTTTGTTTCTATTTATTTTATTTTTTTTTTGTATATGTAGTGTGAATGTCATCCTACCTCACTATAACCAATGTCCAAGAGACAGATTGTTATATTACTCAATAAAGAAATAAAAAATAAAAAAAATGAGAAATGACAAAAATTAAGTCACACCGCTGATCCATCGGTGATTTCATGAAGAAACACGCTGAATTACAACCATAATTTCCATCATTGAGTTTATTAAGTACAAATAAAGTTTTTCTCACGTATACAAAATTATAGTCTAGATTTGATTAACAAATATTTTTATGTTATTAATTTTTTTTTACTTTAAGGTTTTCACATATGCCGATGACACATGTATCCTATCAGTAAACAATGACCCAGCAATTGCATCCCAAATGCTTCAATCACACATCATAAATCTAGAAGAATGGTGTCAAAACTGGAGAATTAAAATAAACTCCAATAAATCCCACCAAATTACCTTTACCCTTCGTCGTAAACCAACGACTTCCTGTCCTACAGTTTCCTTTAACAATACTCCACTTATCCCTGTTGAGCAAATCCGATACCTAGGACTCCACCTGGACAAACGACTAACTTGGAATCCTCATACTAGACTGAAACGACAAGAAACCGCTCGACGTTTCCGATTACTTCAGCACTTACTAGACAAACGCTCTAAACTTCCCATAAATTACAAAAGACTTATATACTTGACTATAATAAGACCTATTTGGACTTACGGAGTTGAGCTATGGGCCTCCACTAAACCATCGAATTCCTCTCGCATCCAATCCTTACAATCCAAAATCCTTCGTAAAATCCTCAATGCTCCTTACTTTGTCACTAATAAAATTATCCATAAAGATCTTAATGTTCCTTATGTTTCAGATCTGGCCCAATCCAGATACCTATCCTTCCATAATAAACTTCATCCCAAAAATCATCCCAACCCTCTCGTTTCTAACCTTGCTTCCTCTTCAATTCCTGATAACCCTCCGAGGCGTCTGAAAAGAAGATGGCCCCGTGATCTCCTAATATAGTCATATCATTAGAGTGCTACCATTGGGTAGTTACTCAGCAAGTGTATTCATGTCATTATATCAATTATGTCCAAATTTACTTGATGTATTTATGTAATACAGTTGTAAATGTCATAAAGAAATAAAAAAAAAAAAAAAAAAAAAAAACTTTAAGGTTTTAATCTATTTTGACAGAAAGTTATGTTTATTTTCAATCATTGAAGCCGTAATTTTCTATTTCGTATGAATTTTCTAAGTTGATTATGTCCTTACTGATTATTTATTATATTTATGGAGTGGATTAGCTCAGTGAATTAGGCACTGATGTGCTAAGCCCAAAGCCTCAGATTCGAATCCGACAAATGTCAAGTAACTTTTTATTATCCTCTATAAAGTGGGCACGCTTAATTAAATAATTAATTAAGAGAGTTAATTTACCTGGCTGTTGAGCGTAATCATAGCCCGATCACCGCCCTGCACAATATTTGAAACAATACTTGCTAACATAGTACTGATCCCAAAACCCTTCAAGGGTTGTAGTGCTACAATTTTATTATTATATCGATTGGCGCTATAGTTATCGAACCGTTGGGTTGGCTAAGGCTTTATGGTTTATTAACCAATTGACTACATTACATCTACTTTGATTGGGTAATGATTATTATGTTTCTTATACTATTAAATTATTCAATTATTTAAACTTATTTCAGTTACAAGTTACAAAGTTTCAAACTTAGATTAAGTTATATTTTGTCTCTCTTTTTAGTTCTTATAATTATGCAAACATTAAATTCTTTATAAAGCTTATTTTGGTTTTTCAATGTTTACAGAAGAAAGTTATGCAATAACTGCAATAAATAATGTATTCCTTAAAATACAACCACTTTTACAATAAAAAATATAATTTTGAAGTGTTCTAACTGAGTTAAAAATGTTTTGAATGTAATTAGAATGTCGCCCGCCTAAATATTTTTCGTTCCACTTCAATGAGCAATGCAACGCTGGAGCAGACGTGGCAACACTGTGACATTAAAATCGCTGTCAAATGATTAAAAGAAAATATTTAAAATCAAACTTGGAAGTAAATGTCTTCTTTTCAATATTTAAACTATTTATTTATAATTTCCACAGTTTAAATTTATTTATAAATAGTTAAAAGAATAAAATAAGTTCGTATCATGTTTTATTTCCAGTTATATGAATAAATTGCACACTGCTAGTAATGCAATACAATACATCAGTCGATTGCATTGCACTAGTAACAGTTCCAGGATTTCATTTTTGGGAGAGGCTTTTGTCCGAAAGCTTTTATATATATATATATATATATATATATATATATATATATATATATATATATATATATATATATATATATAATATATATATATATATATATATATATATATATATATGGCGATAATTACTTTGAAAGAAAGAAATATCTATATGAAATGGTGTTTAAGTGATTGTTGAAGTCCGATTGTTATATAAACATTAAAACTCATATAATGTATAGAATATAATATCGAATTATTAACATGGACCACCTGCAATAGTTTGATAATAAACTAAGATTGAAAAAGAAGAAAAATTATTCTAAATTTTCAATTAAGAAAAACTCCAAATCACTTTTGGGAGCCTACAACTTCTCAACTGTTCTTTAGGATTTTTCCTAAGGTGCCCTGGATTATATTGTGGCCAAACTCGATCGGGGCGAAAGGAAAATAAAATATCATAAATAACAGAATTATTAATAATATGCTAGCAACATGTTAAGGAATTGAAACAACAACATTCAATAAAACTTTAAAAGACACTTACTACTTCAGTAGCTGGAATGAGTTCCAGTAATCAATCGTCCTGGATTCCAAAAACTTGTCAAAATGTTCATAATTCAAAAGTCCCTCACCTGTAAGGAATGAAAAAATTATTTTAGTTTACAATCATTATAATATTGAATTTTTATCATAACAAAAATGAAATTATGAACTAATAATTCTTAACCCGAGTAAATGGCTCTTTAGTCAATATAAAATTTGTTAAGAGAGCATCATTCCAATATTATATTAAATTTTAAGAATAAAATTAAATATTTATAAACATTGTGAATCGTTGGGGTGTCTTGCCAGAGAAAGACTAAACACTTTGTCAAGTCTTAAATAATTATGAGTTATTAACATTTGCCCACCAACATCATCAGAAAACCGCCAGTTTATTGCAAAAAATTCATTAAGTTACAATTCATAAATTTAACTAATTAAGAACTTTGTTTATGAAAATTGAACGCTTATTGTAAATATACATGTTATTGACAGCCACGCTGCAAAAGCCTGTAAGTACAATTTAATTAGAATCGCAGTTTTGATTTTGCTGATTAATCTGGGCTTCTCACATATTCATAAAAACAAACTATAAACTTTATTTAGAACATTACATCTTCGTCTGATGCATGCAATAAAAATTAAACGGAAAATCTACTTCATAAAATAAGAAATAAGCCTTTTTTAAAATCAAATTTGTTTCTCCCTAAAAAAATATTTACCCCTACATTGCTAAGTCACTTTGTCCAAATTATGTTCATGCTTGCAGCAATCTGCCAAATAAAATATTTATTAAAACTGGTCTGCTATCTTGAGTTAAAGGGCGCTAAAAAAAATTTCTTTTTCATAACAAGAATTATAACTCATTCATAACAATAGGAAATATTCTTATTCTGCACGAAAAAAAGATAGATTGATAAATAGTAATCTGAAAATTCGGACAAAATAAAGGCAAAAAGTAAATAACATAAATTTTATTTGAAATTATATAAAATATCTTTTTTTCGTCACCTAGGGACCAATGGAAAGAACGCCTGGATAAGTGTTTAATATTTTTCGATTCAGTATCACCAAAAAGAAACTTGGTTGAAATCGGTGACCCACAGACTGTATCCTCTATTTGTTAGTGACTTTTTATAATAAACCCACCATACATGGCTATATATATATATGGCTGGGAAAATTTAGAAGAGCAAATTATGTTGTACTTTTAATCATGGTAAATAACTAGTGCTGACTAATAAAGATAGAGTCAGTTAAAATATTTTCCTACATAAATATAATTAAGTTAAGCTTAGAAATTTATATCATCATAGAAAATAAATTTTAAAAAGTTTTAAATACTTATAAAGATTTTAAAATATGAATGGGACATAAGTAATAAACAAACTCATTCAAGTAAATAAACTTTCACCTGAGATGAAAGGTGCAAGTTTAGGATGACTAAGAAAGTGACTGGCTGACACCTGGCATGATTCACTCTAAAGACTGAATAGAAATAAATAAATATATATATTTATATATTTATACATAACATTGGTCATAAGTATTAGACACTCAATTTTTTTATTAAAACCAATTAAAATGAACTAACAGACAAAAAAAGAGTTAAAAAATAATCTCTTAGAGGAATGGCGAATTTTAATAGCAGCGATCGGTAGTAAGTAAATTTATACATTAATTTTCTTTTTGTCAAGTCGTTGCAATACGAGTTTCAGCAAACTGGTCAGCGCATGCGTGGGAAAGATTTTGAGAGGAATCCGCCGGCTAGTATAAGGACCCTTTTTATCAAATTATTAACATTCAAATTAACATCCGTGTAAAACTTCGTAAATTTTTAATATATCTTATATTTATTAAAAACTCATGAATATACATTTGATTTCCACTAGAATTTTAAGATGAATTGATTAGGAAATTATGAAAAAAAGTGGCCTACTAAAATATTATGGCGTTCGGCCTATGTAAGCTGTCATTTAACATGTTGGGGCTGAAGGTTAGGTCAAACGGTCCACTATTATTTTAGGCCACCTTTTTCTCGAATTTGATTATCTTACTATTTAAATGGAAAGAAAATACGTGTTCATAAGTAGTTAGTACCTAATTAAAAAGATTGAAAACTCCCAATTTTCAGATAATTTTCGTAAATAAAATAGTTGTATCATAAAAAAGTTACGGTAAGATGAAACCATTCATGATTTTTTATTTATTTATTAATATGGTGTCATGTACCGTATGGTAAAAGTACCAGTAGTTGAAGACATTTTTTTTAACTTGTACGTGTAAAAACTTAAATATTAATGTTATTATATTTTTCATGGATTCATCTTATAGAACTATTTCTCATCTTAACAAGACATATTTCAAATCCATGAAACAGTCATCTAAATTTAAAAAAAAATTAAAATTAAAAGAATAGTTTTGTTGTAGAAGTAGGTGGCACTGTTTGATTTGGAATGCTACTGTAGCTGACAGGGATGAGGAAAAGGATGTAATCTAAATATAATTTAATCTAAATTTCATATTCTTCATTTTAAAATTAATAAAAATTAACTTTAAATTATTATATAACTAACTTCTTATGTTTTTCGATTTACATTTATCAATAAATGCTGGTCACTGTCAAGAATCAATTTTTGGTAATATGAAAACCTATCTTTGTTTTATATTTAATACAGTAGTGAACGGTCTCATTTTTAAAAACAATTACATTGAGTATATTTTTTTGAATTGTAATGAGAGTACAGGCCTGTCAAATACTGGTCAAAGGCCTCATTATAAGGCTCCAGTAGCTGGCACCCATTGAACTTCTAATTCCTTCATCAAGGTAAGTTAAAAACAGATAAAACATAATTTAAAAACACTCAAAGAAAAAATAAAATAAAAATTTTGAAATAAATCAAATTAGATCAAGAAAATAGGGAAAAGCAAAGCCATGCTCTTACTGATTAGATATTTTTTTCTCGGGACGCCTAAGTGAACAGTGAGGGCCTTCCTAATTTGCCACTCATTATTTCGGTTATGGTTTCTAGGTAGACTAAATGAAATCAAGCAAATATACAAGGAAGAAATATAGAAACATTAAAATAAATAAATAGAAACTAAAAATATATGAAATAGGGGTCTTAGAAGTCCTGAAATTTTATTATTCACATTTTAAGAGAAGGATGTCATTTACTGTCAGATAAAGGTACACAGTCAACTACCGGTGCTTTTACCGTAGCATTAGGCTAGAGGCACTCAGAGTTTTAGATGGTTGTTAACAATGTGACAAAAAGGTACTAATAGTAGAAACTCGTCTAGAAACATATCTAAGGAGGACGAGAAATACCTAAATATCATTTAGTTGAGACAGATGATTGGATGTTGATAGTAAAAGTGGACCGATCGCCCAGCTGGTGAACTTCAACTCGATCCGTCAGGTTTCACTCTAGAAAGCAACCCCAGTGTGATCGACAACCACTTGAGGCGTCTATCTCCCACTTTCAGATCGTCTGGGCAGTAACGTGATTACACATTAAATACGAAGCGAGGAGGGTTCGAGACCAGCCTGGGGTATCCGGAAAAGTGAAGTCAGGCTATTTTGGGAGCGTTTCAATTTTGGACTATAAAATAATGGAAAAACTACAGAAAGTGTAACTGTAAAAAAAAATACAACCTTTATAGTTCGACTTTTACAGCAGTAAAATTAAATGGGAAATGAAATTTATTTGAATATAAAGCTAGAACTAAATGGTAAGGGAAGTATTATAATATTGTAGAAACATTCCTATAGGAACATGCTGAAAATTCCCCCCACTAAAGTCCGTTTAATTTTCTTTATTAGAAATAATAATAATAATAAATGAAAAAACTGATATTGACCAACAACTAATGAAGACACAGCGGGAGTGCCCGAGTGGACACGAGTGCTTCCGATCGTTATTGATTTGTCAAAATCCTTTACATTGTTGGTCTTACTTATGGAAAAATAAATGTATTTATTTATAATGCATTTCAAAAAACGGATAAATATAAACTATTAATGAATTCCACGATTAGCTATAGCAGAAAAAGAAAAATATCCCGTCTGAAAAGTAATCTTCGGAAATTAAATAAAGTTACAGATGTACATTGTATCGTTAGAAAGCTTACAATTTTAAAGAAAATAATATTTAAAATATACAGCCATAGCAGCTAACGGATAGGCATGAGTTTCAGCCGGCCTTCATCTACCACCAGGTCAATTTTCCTTAACATAAATAGTTTAATAATAATATAAATCAATAAATTGTATAAAACAAGATTGAATAAAGAATTTGATTATTTCATTTTCAATATTTTTTTTTTATAATTAAATGTCTATTGCACAAGTTTAAATTTTGTAAAGCCTGTCATTATTATTTTGTTTAAACTAGTATAACTAATTTAAAATTAAATTAATACGAAAAGGTTAAATGAACTTATTCATCATTTACCTCATCTTATTCTAGAAGATTTTTTTTTATTATTATATAAGAAAAATAAGAATTAAACAGTGTTTTTTCTGTTTATCATTTACATACCCGCTTTGTTATATTTTTCCTTTGATATGGTAATGTTTTCTGTCCAATTTATAATACATTTGCAACTAAAATAATTGTACGGTGTAATTTTTAGATTTATATATTTTTGTATTCATCAATATCTGATATATATCGGTGATGGGGCTCGAATTTACCAATGTTCGATTAAAATAAAATTAACAATATATTTCATACAACATGTTATAGTAGTGGTGAAATTACTATTTAATAGGCAGAAACCTATTTTAAATAGATGGAAAAACCTAATAAAAATATACTTAAGATATAAAGAAACTAAATTACAGTTATTAAACTAAATAAAACATAATATAATGCATACACAAAAGAAAACATCACACACCTCCGAATCGCATAAATAATTTATTGTTATATTATGTGGGGATGAGTTTGTAACTGTTTATTTGTAAGTAACTGGTAAAGTCGTTAAATTACAGAAAATAACAGGTTATTCTGAGTTTAGGAATAGGATTACACAGTTTGTGCTTGTACCGTTTTAGCGATTCCTTGTAGTAGTTCTCTAATCTTTGGATTGGGGGGAGGGGTTTCCAGACACTGAAAAATCTTTGAACATTTAGAGTTCAAATTGGTGGGTTTATTGAAAATTTAGATAAATTTTGAGGATAAAGTTAATCGTGACTGCCCTGAGGACCAACCCTTTGGATTGATTGATTGAATGATTGACTATCGTGGCAGCGACTGTACCACCGCACCACCAGGATGATCGGAGTCGACAGGAGCTAACTCCGGAGAGAGGCAGAGAGCTCCTGCGGCATCCTCGACTCCTGATCTTCGGGAGGCTGCGGATGACAACCTGTCCGTCAAAGTGGAGTTCGAATGGGCCCGCCAACTGCCTCCAGTGGGGGGAGGAGGGTGCACTCAGGCTTTGTAGCAACTTCAGGCAGCCAATGGTGGTTTAATATATATTTTTTTAAATGAACAAATCCAGTTCAGGGATATTTAGAAAGTTATACATTTATTATAATTTATCTACCATGTTTCTTTTTACATATTTTGGTTTATTATTTTCAATAATCAACCATTGTGATCGACCAAAAAATTCAAAAACTTAACCCCCTCTCAAAATTTGAGGTTTCACGTTTTAGGACGCGTATTATTCGAAAAACGAATAAAAATTTTTTGTCCGTCCGCCGTCCGCCGTCCGCGTAATTTCTCCGAAACTACTAGACCGATTTTTTTTCAAATTTTGATATAAAATCAGAGGTCACCCGAGGATGATCCTCCTTCATCTTTTTTTAAAAATTTTTTTTAGCATATTACTAATGATTAAAGAAAAACGGTTTAGTCCAATAATTGGAATCACCTTTTGTTTTTTTTTTTCTTTGTAACTCGGAAGGTACTTTAGATGTATAATCGTTTGGAAATAATAAACCATTGTGATATAATTTGCAGCGTTTTTAAGTAAAATAGTATTGAATTATTTGTGATATTTTCTATTTATATATATTCTATTTTATTACTCATATTTTTTTTAAAAATTAAAAATCCTTTTTAATACAAGTTGTCTCCCTCTAGAACTCTACACCTTCATATTCGATATTCGACAAGCAAAATGGATATCCTCTTTCAAATGTCTCCTCTTCAAA
Source organism: Nezara viridula (assembly GCA_928085145.1). Lineage (NCBI taxonomy): Eukaryota > Metazoa > Arthropoda > Insecta > Hemiptera > Pentatomidae > Nezara > Nezara viridula. The sequence continues at coordinate 140,821,584 of OV725082.1, forward strand.
CACCTACTCCATTCCCAAATCCGATTGATCACGAAATGCACTTAAAAACTTAAGCTGTTTACTTATTATATTTCGTTTACTTAATTACTTTCTCTGTATATTTTATATTTACACGTATTTATATCTTTTTATCATTTATAACTTTATTGTACTCCGAATCAACCTGTAAATATTAAATTGTATTTTAGGGACACGCCAAAATATTAATGTATATTCTGTATTTGTAACTTTTTCTAAAGGGACACTAGTCCCAGAATAAAATTATTGTCATTCATTAATTTATTCATTCATTCATCTTTATTACTGTGGTATATCCGCCCTCTACTTTAATACCCCTCGGGGACAAATACCTCCTCTCTCCCCCTCCCCCCAAGTAGTGAATTCAGGATTTGAGTGTGAAGTTTTTTGTTTTTAATTATTTATTTATTTATTTTTAACGGTTATTGCTCTGGAAGAAAAAGAAACCATATATAAAATGATAAGTGCTTCTTAGAGACCTCTTAAAAAAATAAAAAAAAACGCCAATTATAAGACTATTATTTCTTTTAAGTATAAATTTATTTTCTGGTTTCAATTTAAAACCAGTTCATATTGTTATTCTTTAGGTATTTAGTTGAGATAAATAAATATGGACCAATGATAAAAAAAAATATTTTACTGTTTTGGGGGCTTCCTGTGAATCCACCAGTCCCCCCCCCTCCCACACTCGAGTCCTAAGTGAAGAAATGTACCTCACCCAGAAAGCAATTATCCTGTCCGGATAACGATATCCTTGTGAACAATTAATTTTTCAGTGAACAAGATATAACAAACCGAGATGCAATTAGGAGCTACTGTTCAAATAACTAGTGGTTTATTAACAGAATCAAAACATCCCTAATTCAACATAAGGAGGAAATAATTGGAAATGAAAAAACAGATCTGAAAAAGGCCTTTTTAAAATTGAATATCCTCTTCGCGAACGGATAGTCAATCTAATTGAATGTCCTCCTCGCCAACAGACTTCCGATCTAATTACCTATAACGATGTTTAGGCCTTGCAATATGGCTACTGCTTTTTCTCTCTAATATTAGTCAGTCTTATTCTGTGCGCGGTTCTGTTCGGTTCATCTAGTTCTGTGATTACTTAAATTTGTATTTAAGTGTTAATTTTTTATTTATTTATTTAATATGTGTCAAGTTCATCATTTCGGTAAAACTAAAAACATGAATTAATTTCATTTATTTCTCGAATGTTATAATATTTTTAGGAACGTCACAGTGTGCGGGATTGTTAAAATATTTAAGTTTATTAATAATTCAGATGTAAAGTTTATCTATTTTTTTTTTAAAACAACTATACAACTATTTAATTGAACAATATAACATTCACAGTATGGGCAATATTTATAGAGTGAAAATTCTTCAAAATATATCTAAAAATAAATAGTATATCGTTATTTTATTACGTATTTTTTATATTTTGTCCTCGAGTCTAATTTATTTGTAATAATTAATTTTAATTTGTAACGCTTGAAACTAAACATTAAAGGCCTAATAAGTGCCAGTTCCGTTTCACTACTCCAAGATAGTAACCGGTTTCAAAATCACCAATGCAATGCATGATTACCGAAAATACCCGGAAATAGACGGAGTCGACCGATCCTCAACCCTAGGTTTTTAGCTAATTACTGAATTATAAGAAATAAATCAAGTTAGACTATAAAGCGTTAAATTAATAAAGTTTAACTTTATAATAATTTTAAATGTATTTTTGTTAAACATGGTCTATTTATTAAGAATAAAGATGTGGACTTAATGCATCTAAAAGTAAAAAGTTTTAACGTTTTATAAAATATTTTTATTATTGATTCTCAATTTGAGACTAATTCATTTAGAATCATTGATTTTAATTTTTAACCTTTAAAAAAAATTAAAGAAATAAATTCGGTTGGATATTTAAAGGCATGGAATTCAAAAACACTCAACTCATGTTACATAAACTTTTTTTTTATTATGAGTTTAAAATGTTTAAATAAATCCTAATACCTGTATTTTAAAGAACCGTTATTTAAAAAAATAAAAATTTTATATTTTTTAATTCATATATTAATAATTAAATCAATATCAATGTTGATTAATGTCAAACAATTATTCTAAAATAATGTAAGTAATTTACTCTTTAAATAATAATCTTTTAAGAATAAATATAAACTTATTAAACTATTATCATATATTATGTTATTTTAATATAACTTCATAGCATTTATTCTTAAATAATTTAAATATATTTCGATAATCGTTTCTAATATATGTATGCTTCTAAAACTGTTTAAATCCATAATTTACATATTTTAAATATATACACATAAAAACATATTTTCCCAAGGAAACAAAACACTATTTTTATATCAGTGAAAAGGATTTGGATTGTGTTTTCTTGTTTTATAAATAGGAAAAGACCTGGTATCGTTAAAAACACAACTTCACACATTTTAATGATGATGAATAATTACTTAAAGTGGATTTACTAAAGAATAAAAAATGGATTCACAAGATTTTAGAAGTAAGCTATATGAATATTGTTCATTTAAATTCATTAATTATTGAAAAATGTTACCTGGTATCCAAGATGTCTACCATCGGCTTGGGTACAAACTGAGTGGTGCAATATTTCTTACAAAGAGCGCTTTGGCTGTAGTTGGCGGCAACTCTCAGCCAATCAGAATCGAGCATTCCCTACGATCAAGCTAGTCTCGATCTGGCGCGGTTCGGGATGGCGTCGTTGCATTTTATTTTTTAATATGTGAATTTAAATAAGTGTTTAGTTATATAAGTGAAAGAGAATGAGTATTATAATTTGACAATAATGGTTTATTTAAAGTTTTTCATTGTTCGGTTAATGATTTACTTAACTTATTTTCCAAATCTGTTTAAAGTGAACTTCAAGAAAGAAATGAATATATTTCAACTGCCTGCTGTGAGTTATAAATTTTAAATAATGCATGAATAAATGTTAAATCTCAATTATTTATTTTGTGTATTACTTTTCAGATAATATTTTCTATAACACCCTCTATTATATAACTTCTTGAGAAACAGACTCATTAAAATTCAAGTAGTTTCGTTACTAATGACATATTATAATGTTTAATGTTTAACCTTATGAACAGTTTTGTTAAATAACTTAAAATTCAAAGGACAAGGAAAGAAAATGTTTAAATCAAAGATAATGCCAGATTTAATTTTATTTAAGTTTCATATTTTAGAGTGATTTGGCCATTAAGTTCATTGGCTTTTAAGTAATTAAATTCAATTTATTTATTGGAAAGCCACATATAATATAATGTGTCGCAAAATAATATGCATATATTTATAAAAATATTCAGAACAATCTCTTAATATTTTGTTAATTTAATTTACAAAGTTAGATTTATCAAGGATATTTTTTGTTTTTAAAAATAGTCAAAACTACTATATTTTAGTATTAAGAATCGTCCACGACTTATTACTCAAAATATGTGTGTTAAAAATGGAGGAAGTTTGGCGCCTATTTTAGAGAGTTTTAATTTCACTACTACTTGATAACTTAAAATACCGCCAAATTCACCGTGGAAAATTCCACTGACATTTCTCAACTTGAATTCCATATTTCAGTTTTTTATTTTATTTTATTTATTTTTGTGCGGGGAGGATGCTAATAACAAATATTGTATATTCCAAATATTCTAACAATTACATAATAACTATGTGATGGAAATATAATTCAGAAAACTTTAGTTATTAAAAAATGTTAGCTTTTAAACCAGATACAATAGTTTTAATTTTCTGTTATAACAAACTGTCTTTATTTTGAATCTTTAAATATTTTTGAATACGAAATAATGTTGAGACTATCTAAAGTTTTAAGAGTTAGATGCTTTAGTGTTGCCAACTTAACCTTGTCAATTCTATACTGGTAATTTCTAATGTCGGATTTCTTCAATTTCCACAAAAAAACAAAAAAATACTGCAGACACTTTTTTATTTTAATAAAATGTTCATACTTCGTATTGAACTAATTTATTTCATAATTTTCTACTTTTACAATTTTTGAGGTTTTATTTTCCTCATTCGTTGGGTTTTATGTTTATATTTTTTATAATATTTCTTTTTTTTATATTTGTATATTTTTATAATATCGGGTACTAAATTCTCGATATTTCTAGAATTGGTACTGGTTTCAAGATCATCCCGAGTACGCCCAGATTCCCGATGTATGCCGAAGTACTCGAGTACTGACGATTCTGTGTAAAACCGACAGAACTGCCCTGATCTATACCTCATGTTATAGTTTACTATATATTTCAGTCGTTTAAACGAAGGAGAATTTTTATTAACTGATAAATTTCAGAACAGGCTAAAAAAAATACCTGTGTAAAATTAGCCTGTTAAAATTAACTGAACCCCTTTTCAAACTGATGGGTACGGAGAAAATATAATACTGTAAAGTAACAATGTAAAGTAACAAGGTTGTTATGGAAATTCATTAGATGGTAATAACTGTTATTCGTAGATAATATCCCCAATATCAGATCGGAGAGAGTGATTATAAGTCAAAATTAAACAATTCATTTCACTATTTAAGCTATTTTTAACCTTTTATTATTAATAATAAATTTAAAATTCGTTAAAAGATATAATAATAATTCAAATGTTATGATTTTTCAAATTATAATAATTTTAATAGACCATATTTATTTTATTTTTTTAAAAAAACATTGAGACTTCATCATTTTAGTAAGTTGGTTCAAAATTTTATTTATGGCTGATTTAACTATCAATGGTTGGTGATTGGTAGATTACATTCGGGTATTCGTGAGTAGGGAAATGGAACAGATAGCTATTATTCATTAATAAGTGGGGCAAGTCCTAAGCTCAGCGCTGAGCTCATTAATGGGCATTGAAAATACATCAGGTCGTTTCTAAACTCATCAATTCAGCGCGTTCCATTATTCATGAATAGAATCACCGATAGCTCAACAGTTTCATTGAATTTTTGGGCCCATGGATTTAACATCATTACAACCCCAGTGTTTGTTTTTTTCTCAATTTACTTTATATATTTGAATTCAATTTACTTTCTATCTATACTTATTTCTTATATAAAATTAAACGAATTGAGTAGTTAAATATTTTTTGTTTTTCATATGTTCTGTATTCTTCCACGATTGATAATCCGTCCGCTGAAATTCAGCAGGTAGTTTCAATTTCACTATTTCAGCTATTATCGATCTTTTTCAGTAGTAATGAATTTAAAATTCGTTAAAAGATATTAAAATAATACTTATAATTTTATCTAATCAAAATGCTTTTAATACGGTGTATTTGTTTTTTTAAGAAGTAGAGGTACTTCCGGAAAATCGATGAAAAATTTTAGTTATTTAGTTCACGCTGTTATTTATATATAAACGAAGTTTACAAGGTGTCAATCTGATTAAGTGATAAATTAATTATGTGCTAATCTAACGTGATCAATTTATATATATATATATATATATATATATATATATATATATATATATATATATATATTATATATATATATATATATATATATATATATATATATATATATAATTGAATAAAATATCTCTTAAGATGGCAGATAATTTAACTATCAGTGGTTGCAGATCAGCTCTGGGTGATTTTAAAACCGGGCTCTATGTTGGAGTAGGGAAACGGAACTAGTAAGCCCAGCGCTGAGCTCAATAATGGGCATCGGTTATAAATCATGTCGTTTCTAAATTCATCAATTCAGCACATTCCTTTATTCATCGATTGAACACCAATAGATCGACAGTTTCATTGGATTTTCGGATCTGATGGATCCGCTGGATTTAACCTCATTATAAACTCAGTGTTGTTATTTCTCAGTTTACTTTATATTTAGTTTATTTTCTATCAATATTTATTTATTTTTTTTTAAATTCAACAAATTCTGTAAGTAAGTGTTTTATTATATATTATTTTTTTCATATGTTCTTTGTTTTTCCACGAGTGATAACCATCCACTGGAATACAAATGGTCGTTTCTAAACTCAGCATAAATCGTCCATTATTGATTAATTCCTTCGGTGGAATCAGCGCTGTGTATAGAAACTTGTTCGTCATTAAGTTAGGTTTAGGGGCGTGTATGGGAATCCCGTTCATATATTACTCACATGCGTATGTACGATTGTTGTTACAATATACAATTTCGATTTTTAAAAAGATATATTTGAATGATTTTTTGACAGACATGGTAGAAAATTAACAGTTTTAGGCATGTAAATAGGACTTACTATTTGCGGTATTTAGCCTGCACTATAAGTTAAGACTGGACCGTTTGGTTTCCTTAGTTTTTTTTATCTCTTTTTCCACCGAAGCCTTTTTTATCAATGTTCTTTTCTAGTAATGTCATTTATCTGAACATTTTCCTTTTCTAATCATGTAATTTTGAATGGACATATACTATCATTATTATGACCTATGCAGTTTATTTATAATAATTTTTATTTTTTTACACATTTTTAAATTTATTCTGACCATTAACCGTATCCTCTAACTGAAAGTCTTTCCTTTTCAAAAAATACTACTAAACCTCCACAACCACAACTTAACTCATACATTTAAACACAATAAATAAAACATATAAACTCCAACACCAAAAACTTACACTAATCCTAACAATAACAACACATAACCACTAAAAAACCAAAAAACCATCTCAAAAAAACATACAATAAACAACAAAAAAAATCATTAAACTATATAATAACATATCAAAAACCCACCCAACACCAAAACACCAACCACAATACACAACCAACACAACCCTCAACAAACATTATACAATAAAACACCCTTCCTACAAAAGATATAAAAATTATACATCAAAATTACAATTTAACACCCCCTATCCCCCCACCAAAAACACTACAAAAACCCAACCTACACCCTCACACTATCCACACAACACACAACACTACCCCCACCCCTAAACCAACATACAAACCCCCAAAAACCTCCCCATTTTCCAAACAACAACACCAACCATACATCTTACCACCACTCCACAACCCAACCCAAAATCTAAACCCAATGCCAACCAACCTCAAAAATCACCCCCCCACACATCCCCCACCACCTTTTATTCACAACCCAAAATTTACTAAATTCATACCCATAAAAACCCTCAAACCCACCACACTAACAAATTCCACAATTATTTCCTACCCCACCCCCACAAAAACAAACATATCATTAACCCCATATTTTGCGATTCAAGTGAAATGCAAATGGGTGTTCATGAGTTTTTAGTGGCTAATTAAATAGACAAAGTTTGCCGATCTCCAGATTGAAAACGACCCAATACCGAGAATCTTCGTAAATGTAATATTTTTAGGTTACGATAAGATTATTTACGAAGTTTCAGACGGATGGTAATAATTTGATAAAAATAGCTCTTTCTGTACCACGGACTATAAATACTGCAACAATAGTGCATTTAGTGCTTATATTTAATATCTGAAGTAAGTTATAGTTAAAACAGGAAACATGTTGCGATTGTTTAAGTTTTTGTCACAAATCACTGAAAGAAACAAGTATGAATCAGCGAAAAAAAAGAAATCTATTTGAGGGAGGAGACATTCAACTCGAACCCTTCCCCCCTTGAATCCAAATTCAATTTTCGGATTGTTTAATTAATTATTGCTAATAATATTCATTAATTTTCAGAACTATTTTAGCACATTTTAATTGTGTAATTTTAATTCAACTGGAATACAATACATTTGCGGAATTTAATAAATCCTTTTAGGATGAGATGTTCCTTTCCTCCTCAGAGATAGAAAACTGAAAGTGAATGCTATTGTCCGATGAGAAGTGGAGAAACTGAGGGGCAATTAAATCGGGTTGTATCCCAGCGGTAATAAGGAACCTCAACTTCATTACCTCTTCCAGGCTCGATCTGGTGCATAGATATCTCCAGGATGGTCGATAGTTCGCTGGAGGATATCCTCCATTATGGAAGTACTTGTGCTGTCGGTTATAGCTCGTCGTGTTTCTGCTTTCGGGTGATTCGAATTTTTTTTTGGAAATCACCGTTACACAGATAATATTTTTGAAAATATTTTTTAAAAAATATAAATTTCCTTCCGTCCTTAAATTTATAACTTTCAACTTGGTATGTTTCATTTTAAGAAGAGTTAAGAGGCCATACAAAACAAACTGTTTATATATATATATATGTTCAAAGAAAAATATTGAAGTCAGCACAAAGAACATGAATAATTGTATGTGTACTTTGATGAGTGCAACGCCCAACCAACTTATCTTACCAAAGTATTTCAATATTAATGTTAAAAAACAGGGATCGAAACGTTTGAATAAAAGAAATAAACAGAAGTTGTTTTAACTTATTCAAGTGTATTTCACGGCCTATTATCCGACTATAATTGTTGTTTTAAGTCAAATATATATATATATATATATATATATATATATATATATATATATATATATATAATATAGATATACTTAAGTGAATATTGTCTATTTGACTTTCATATTTTATCATATTCATATTTAACAAGCCGCTGCATATCTTGGGAAAAGGATTGGTTGAGTGTCTTAACTAGGATTGAATAAATTTTAAAGGAGTTAAATTATAATTGCATCGATCCTACCTGCTCGAATAAATTAAACTCTGTTGGATGTAAGTCGCGAAAGTTCGCTCTCGAGAAAAAAACTAGATCTAGTCGGAACAAGACGGTCATGAATGAACTAGATGAGCGAAGCGGCCCCCCATCACATCCTAGATATATATAGTTATTAATGTTGCTTTATCCCCCCCCCTCCCTAAATAAGGAAGAGATCGCTCGGCTACTCTCGACAATTTCAGAAAAAAATCTGATTGATTATATACCGGAGTGAAAGCGCTTCGTATCCTGCTCAGGAGCTGTGTTATTAATTTCTTCTCTTCCTCATAGCCATCATCCGTATTATAATATCAATCCTTAACCACCGTCGTTATCGTTATTTTTAATTTAAAATATTTATAATTAATCGTCTAATCTTATAATACACCGAGGAGAAGTGGATAATATTTTTTCACCGAACAAATGTGAAGCATAGTTTATAAAGTGATAGATTGCTTTCATGGCAATGTCCTTTTGTTGATATAAATGAGATTTTGAAAAAGGAGGTGTGGAACAGCTGATTGAACACTAAATTAAGATGACCGGCGTTACTCTAATCATCACTGAGTTCTTCGATGAGGATGTAAACTCATCATCCATCGATGGGTTCTATCAGTTATTCGATACGTTGGATCCATTAGATTTAATGCATTATAACCTCAGTACTGCTATTTCCAATTTAGGTACCGAATTACAACAACCATCGGCCGATAAAAGAGTACTTTTTGTTCCTCTCTTGTCCTGAATTAAAGAAGTGAAAAAAGATGAGTATTATCTTCCTCCAGACTTGCAATACCTCCTTGTCACTGGCAGCACATTTACTTATTGTCGCTTTTGTCTGATATAGAAAAAAAAAAATGTTTAATGGACCCAAAAAAACGAATAATGAAAAAAATTCGATCAATTTCGATTCAAGACTATTTTAGATCCAAAATCACAGGTTCCCTTCTCCCGGTATTTTTGTTACAGAAGATCTTTTAGGGATTTCATCTTCGGCACCATTTTTAAGTAACGAAGTAACGAACTTTCCCCGACGTTGTACACTCGTTATAGTGCGTATATAGATCCATTTTTATCAAATTATTAACATCCACCTGAAATTTCCTTGATAACTTCATCTCATCGTAATCCACAAATATTTCATGTATGACTATTCTCAGAATGGGGGCGTTTTCGATTTGGAGATCGTTAAACTTTGGCTATTTAATTAGTTACCAAAAAACTAGTAAAAAACCATTTGATTTCCACTTGAATTGTAAGATAATTATAGCACAAACTCGAGAAAAAAGGGGGCCTTCAAAAATATTGAACTAACAGCATGATCTATTATCCAAAAAATGTGAAAATTTCAAATTTCGGGGTTATAGGTCACTCCAAAGAGTTCAATATTTTTGAAGGCCGCCTGTTTTTACGAATTTTTGATCAAACTATCCTACGATCCAAGTGAAAAGCAAATGGGTATATATGAATTTTTAGCACTTGATTAAATAGACAAAGTTTGCCGATTTCCAAAATTAAAACGCCCCAATTCCGAGAGTTTGTATATTCATGAAGTTTGAGGCGGATGTTAATTATTTGATAAAAAGTCTCTACCACGGACTATTACTTTAAAATGGTGCCAACGATATTTCGGTCATATATGTAAAAAAACGTAAAATTAAAAAAAAATGAATTATTAAATGGCTTTAATTAAGGCTCCTTTTTTTCAATTGAAAAATTTATTTGTGTCAGTTAAATTTTTCAAAAATCAGCAAATGTACTAATTCTTACTAAACCATTGTGTATTCATTGTGAGAAATAACGTTAATTGTTATGATAAGTTGTTTGTTTGGAGTGATTAATCATTTAATATTAATTAATCAATTATTTAAAACGTATAATGTTATAAATGGTTTCTTATTAACTAAATATTATATAAAGACTTTTGAGAAAGGGTGTGATCAATGCATTGCTCAGGGTGAAGAATAGCTAGGTGTCAACCCGATTCGATGCCTATGTGAGGGCGTATTAGAGATGTTGCAAAACTATAGATATATCGAAAAATACATATTTTCTTTAACGATTATGATCGATATTATCATGTCTATATTAAAATTTAAATATCAAAAACCTATAATTTTTCAATAACAAAAAAAAATTAAAGCAACTCAATGGTTACTACAAAAAGTAGATTATTTTTAAGAATAATCCCTTAAAAATACTGGTTGGAGTTTATCCAAAAGGTAGTTTATGATGCAAGTTTCAGTATCAAAGTTTTTGAAGGGGCCACATTTTGAATTTATGAGGAGGGCACATTTTGACGGGATTTTGAATTTATGAGGAGGGCACATTTTGTGAAAAGTGAAAATTTTCAAACAACGGAACAGAGGAAAAACCAAGGACTAGACCATAGCGAGTGTAATTATATACGATCTATGCTTTTTTTAATTCTATTTTTGTTTGCACGCTTTTTTATAAGAGGAAAGAAATCAAATTTCTTGAGATGGGGAAGAGTTGCTGCGGCATCGAACTTGGAGGGAGGTTATTATTTTTTTTAATGTGCATATATATGGATATATTTATATGAGGTCGTGATGGCCGAGATTTAGCCCGTTTTAGTATTCTCGTGTCTAGCGGTGCCGGTTCGAATCCGACCTGGGAGGAATCGACTTTTATTTCGTGACAGACATGGAGCTCAACTTTCTGAATATGGTTAGAATAGGTTTGCTCGTATCCCCAGAACAACCACCCTGTATGCCAGGAATGGTGGGTAGAGGGTAACAAAAAAAAAGTATATATATATAAAAAAAAAATATATATATATATATATATATATATATATATATATACACATATATACATCGTATAAAGGATATATAGTAATATAATGTTCACAATTAGGAATGTTTAAATACATTTCAATTTAAATCTACAACAGATTTTATTAGTTAATTAAAGACGGACTTCATTTTGAAAATTGGCCAAATGAATATCACTATTTGTAAAAAAAATATGTTAGGTTTTTCATTTATTAATTCTTTTTAAAAAGGAAATTTTGAACCATCATGTTTAAGATAGAAGTTGTATTTCAATTTCCCACTTTTTTTTTACTCTTGGTGTAGTAAAAATAGAGGTTATGGTTATTAATTACAATCACGGGCGGATCTATGGGGGGAGCTTTCGGGCTGAAGCCCCCCCCAAAATGGTAAAATATAATCACGTTTTAGCGATAAAAATATAAAAAAAGTATCTCTTAAAGCATTATTTTTCGTGTGATTAATATTAAAAGGGCTTTAGGAATCACTTAAACACCATTTCGTACAAGTTGTTGGTTTCTCTCTTTTTTTCTAAAGCAATTATCGTTATTTTTATGAAAAAAAAGCTTTCGGGCTGAAGCTCCCCCCCCCCCCAAATTAAATCCTGGATCCGCTAGTGATTACAGTTTAGTAATTTTACTGTTTGAACAAATATTATTTATATTATTTATCATGGAACTATTCCTTGTAAAAACATTGTTATTAAAAAATACTATTTGAGAGGCCCCACCATTAGTGTTGCCAACGGAAATCCTATTGCTGCAGACATTATCTCCACATCAGAGACCCAGAAGGCCGAATTATAGAAATAATGTAACTGTGAGGTTGGCCAACCCTGCTATCTCCCATCGCCCTTCCTTTCAGTACCTGTGTACTGTGTACTGTTTAGAGGTACTGTTAATCCAGTTAGTGTTGTGTCACCTATTTTCCAAAACATAGTATTTTCCAAAATGAAATAAATAAAGGGCATTCTGTCTGACAATATTGACCCGAGAACGTATTTTTCAAACTAAAAAATCAATATTGTCAAATTAAGTGAACTGTATTCGGTTAATGTAATTGAAGTGGTTACATCCCGGCGAATCAAACGGGCTTCTAAAATTGTTGAGCCTAGTTACGAAAGAATTCCTAAATATTAATATTTACCGAGGGGTAGACCGAAGCGAAGGTGGGAAGATTGCTTTAAGGCCGATCTGAATTGAGCTTAAGTTTCGATTGGAAATCACGTATTCGTCACAAATAAAACTTTTTTTTTCATTGGTCTCTGTATGTAACTGTGGGTGATCTAAGCTAAGTAAACAGTACCAATATATTTTATTTTAAAATTATGATGCATATACTGCTTCTAAATATAACTATGCAAAATAAACAATAAAATACTATTTCTAAACGTATTATTCTTCTTGTAAAAATTTTTTTTCAGAACTTGAAAAATCACTTCAACACCATTCTGTATAGGTAGTTAGTTTTTCCTAAAGTTATTATTGTTATATTTATGAGAAAAAGCTTTCGGACTGGTCTCCCAAAATGAAATCCTATATTCCTACTGCTAAAGTGAAGCACTATAAATGTATTTGGAGTGAAGAGTAGGGGAACGAATGAACGAATCTCACTATGTTCTCTTTTTTAATGGATTGCTTAAAAAATAAAATTTTAAAATATCTTCCCTGTTTAATACGACCGTCAAAAGGAAAAACAATAAAAATAGCGGTGAGATTCACATGAAGCATAGCATGGAAAAATAACGAAGCGAAATAAAGCAGAACTAGCGAAAAACATAAACAACTTTTTTTTTTAGTTGGGGTTTCCTATACAGCCAGTTATAAAATCATGTCTTTGTATTCCCATTCTTTAATATATTTATTTATCCTGTCGATACTATGACCGGGACTCATGCAGACGACACAACAATCTTGACAATACATCAAAATTCAATATACGCCTCACAGACTCTACACCCATCCCTCACGCCTATAGCTAGACCTATTAATTCTTCTACATCTCGACATCACACTCCCTGACTGTCGGAACTTCTGACCGGTGTGATTTGAAAAATTAAGTTAATTAAATAAAATATATTTATTTATTGAACATAAGTACTGCTTGAATGTTAACATTTTTTTGTATATATTGTCATTATTGGAGAGATTTAGAAAATTTAGAATTTTTTCCTTTGATTTTTTTAGCAGTGTATTCTAAAATTGTAAATTTGGAGTGTTTCTTTTCGATAACAATTATCGCATTTTGCAGAATTTTCGCATTTTAGGTATACTTTGCATGATCCGTGATTAGTTCTAAGTCTAGAAAAATTCTTTAATATGTATTTCGATAGTTAACCAAGGCTTGGTCAAAATTGGCGGAACATATGATATATAAAATCTATGTGTAGAAGACTCCTGAGTGCTGGTACCATCTATCTAACATTTCCTTTAAACATCGAAAAATAATCCATAAGTGGCAGTTTGGTATCTGTAACATGTTAACATGAGTTTGGTTAGAACAAGTTTCAGCAAGTCGGACATCTTTATTATAACTTAGGTTTTCTATTTTCAGTTTCTACATTTAATTAGTTATTAGTTAGCGAACCGAAATAGCGTGAAGTAGAACGCTTAGGGGAGGGGAGAGGACGAGGGATTGGCGAAATAAGCTAATTAGTTGATAATGAAGTCAACAGTTGAGCAGCGCTCTAATCGGCTTTCTCCCAAGAAATGGAGTTGAAAAATAGCTTAGCGAAGTTTGTTCAAAGTGAAATCCCATTTATTTTAAAACTTGTTTTTAATTTCCTCTAAAACTTTTTATAATTACTTGAGTGAAAATATATACATGAAGAATATTCTAGATATTGCTCTATGTCTCTCATATCATCTACACTATATTCTGCTTCGTTACATTCACTTTAAGTATTCCCAGGTTCCTCCACATCTCCATCTCCCGAGTGTAGAAGACTTCACCCTTTGTGGTTATGGTGCTAATACTTTCTTGGTGTTCGGGTGCCTCTCCTCCACTCATCCATACATCTTGTATTCTTAATTCGTTTGTTGTATGTTAGATCCAAGAGGTTATTCAACAAAACTCAGCATCCCCATTTTAAGCTACCTCCCATCGAAATGTTTGATGTTTGTTAAATGTTTGATGAACCCTTATCAATACCTGATAATAACTCTTCTTCTATATAGTCCTTAAAACCATTAGTGGATCCAGGATTTAATTTTTCAGAGGGAGGGCTTCGGCCCGAAAACTTTTTTTTTTTCATATAAATAACGATAATTACTTTGAAAAAAAAATAAAGATACTACCTACATGAAATAGTGTTTAAGTGATTCTTGAAGAACTACTTTAAGATATTTTGTATATATTTTTTTCCATAAAACATGGTCTCATTTTACCATTTTTGGAGGAGTGGAGGGAGAGGGGAGGAAGTAATCTCCTTTTCCCGTAGATACGTTTGTGTTTAAAACGCAACTTATTTTTTCTGCTACATAATCCGCATTTGTGTTTAAACGTATTGTATGTATTAAATGAATATTTCGACAAGGTTGTTTGAGAAAAGCCCAAATTAATCTTTGCGCATGATTTTAGGTGATTAGAACTTAACTCATTATACGACAATTTCTAAATTTTATGTAATATTTAACACTTGTCCTTCCAGTTTATATTGGCAACAATCAAATTCTTCAAACGAACACAGAACCTTGGACCTTCGACATAAGGATGATATGGGGCCCACTTGTAAAAATGAAACGTAAGAAACATAACAAGCGACTCAAAGTACTTTACCCTCTTTTCGCTAAATCTTCAAAACTTAATCTCAGACAGAAACTGAATATATATACATACTTATTTATACCCATAGGGAGATGCTCATCACAATTATTCGGTATCGCTAAAAACACCCAAATACAAAATCTTTAAGCCTTCTAATCAAAATTATTACGACTCATAACAAAAGTACCTTCGTACGTGACCAATAAAACTCTACATACTCACCACCACCTTCCATATATTGACCAACATATAACGATCCTTTATCAACGATTTTACACTGATTTAAATATACGTAATAAGAGATATGGCCACAGCTGACATACCTCAGAGCATGAGGAGAAGACTGAAATGGCGTTGGGTGAGAGATCTCCTTCCTTAAACAACCTATGTAATTGAAAAAAAAAAAACAGGGAAGAGATGCTGCTGAGTAATTTCATTCCCCGGTCATGTCATTATTTTCTGTATCGCCAACATATTTGCTGATGATCAACAAAAAGTTGACATGCGCAAATACATTTTGATCGACAAAAAAATATTGAAAACAAGATATATGAACTTGCCCAGTTAAAGAATAGAATGTATTTTTGTGGTATTAGAAAATTTCTAATAATCACAGTATTTTGTTTATTGTTAAGAGACAATGATTTTTTTCACAGTAATTCCTTTATTGATGATAGTAAAAATCAATTCTGAAGTCGGTTTAAGTTCCTGATATTAAGTTTGAAATACAAAACCACTTTGTTCATTATAATCTTCCTCTTACAATTCCATCTCCCCCTACTTCTCCTCCCTCCTCTTTGACTCTCCGACAACAGAGATCTGTTCCGGACTACTTCAATGGAAGGAGTACAAGACAATTAAACAGATTAATGACTGTTGGGGAAGAATAGAGCAGGTCGAATGGACCACCGTGGCAGGTACAGGTACAGGTGCAGTCCGAAGAGATGGCACATTCCATCTTCGGAGGAAGGGAAGGGGAGGTTACGTCGTTCTTCAGGATGTGGAGTGTCCTGGTGATGTTGGCGGGTCCTGGAAGAGCATGCTCCAGACCACGTCACTAAACGGTTGTTGTTCTTTTTATAATAAGTAAATAAAATAAATAAATACAGTAACTAAATGAAACATTTAAAAAAGTGTGGTGCGATGTATCACATAAATCTGTTAAACCACCCTACTTTCTCTAGAACTATATTTAAACATAATAAAGCTCGATCAGGTGTTCTAATTTAATTTTAATTATAAACTTAAGACAATGTGGTGTATTTTTGGATTATCGTGCTAGCAAATATAAATATGTATATATTTTTTTAATAGTTTTTAATTAAATTTTGTTCACTCTCGGTTACCTTCTATCTTAGATATTTTATTTTTCTAAAAACTTTGAGCTTTCGGTATTACCATCATTTCCGAAAATATATTTCCCATTTTTTTTCTTTGGTTAGTAAATAAATTCTTTCACAGCTCATATTTTTTTATATTCACATATTAATCCATTTTTCCATTACTAATAACAGTGAGAGATCTTTAGATATTAGATCTTTAGTATAGTGTACTATACTTTAGAGAAAGAAATTTTGAAACAATTTAATTGACATTTAAGTAAGTCCTGTCAGGGTTCCAATGAGATGAGGCCCTACATTATATTAAATGATATTTAATTTTACATCTATATGGCGAATTAAATCGAAATCGTCTAAGGCATCGTTGAGATAATTGTGAAAATGTTTAAAATTAATCCTATAAACTACTATTTTCGATTAGTTTTGACGAAAAATTTGCTGTAACATTCGAGATATTTGTACGAATTTCCTTGTGCCGAATTTACTTATTTGACTCAAGGGATCTTGAAACAAATCTTTCCGTTGAAACCTCGGATTCGGAATTATTTTCGACCTCACTTTACTTTACTTATATATTCCCTTATTAATATATTTCATATATATAAATAGGTGAAAGTAGTGATATTATATATTATAAAAATGAATAATGAACCCTAATGATTTATCTGTGCCAATGATAAGACAGACAGAAAGAACAAGCAACTAAAAAAACGAACAGACGACGCTGTTGCCAAGATTGTGCTGTGACTAGAGAGCATGGCCATGGCTCGGGTCTCTGCCGCGTGTCATATAGTGATATCGATATAGCTATGGCTTCTTTATCGATTGACACCCATTCGATTACAGTCAGCGGAACGCAGCGAGCTACTTCAACTCCACGTCGCGAAAGAAGTCCTCCCAGAACAAGGACCTGTCGCTTACACTACGTGATACCTGAGGGGGGGGGGAAGGAAAAAACCGTTGCTACTTCTGTCTTCTGTCCTACTGCAACGGCCTCTCTTCTTTCATGGTACTTATGAAAAGTGATGGGTTTTACCTATGTCGACGTGATTTCACTTAACTGAGAATTAAAATTTCCTTCTATTGAAAGAAATTTTCTTTAAACGAGAACTAAATTAGTTACTGAATTTTTGCTAGGCTATTTCTTTCTTTTACTTGCCTATATACGAATAATAAAGTATCTTAAGTATAAATGATCGTAAAATATTTCCAGTTCTGAAAGAAAAATAAATGTTTTACGGTTCTGTGATTCTCAATAACCTCTAAAGTTCATAAAATTGTCTATGTGTATGTGAACAGCCTAACTCGTTAAGTTTGGAATATACCTGGGATCTTATAGCAGTTTTTTCAACAAAATCGACACCCTAAATATGCGTTTATATTGTTTTCTTTTCTGAAACATGGTTGTAACGATTTTGAACAAACTTATTATATCAATGTATAATTAAATGGATTTTAATATAGCACAGGTTTTATGCTCATTGTGGCAGCCTGGCTGGACTTAAATACCAAATTTTCAAAGTAGCACATGAAGCAAGTATTGTTTATTTGAAATAACTAACAGTCTCACGTTGTTATGAGTAATACAAAACTGATATAGAATAAATATGAAGGAATTTCGCAAAATAAAAATGGCTATTTGGACGAATAATATTCCTTTAGAAAGCTTGAGCTTTTAGAAAAAATAATATCTAAGTATAAAATCGTACAAGATAATGGGATGAGGCGAAAAACTGATAATTTGTTTTTTCTTATGAGAATTAAATGTTCCTATGGAAAATTTTTTTTCAGCTTGACCAGGTGAAAATATATTTAGATATTAGATTTTGTAAGTTTGTATTTATAAATAAAGCATTATTCTTAATGTTTATTAAATTAAAAAAAATTAATAAATTATTTCTCCAATTCTACTGAAATTATGTAGGTAAATGTAGAGGATGCGCTGCGCCATATTTATTTTTTTTAGTTAAGAGTAGCATTGGACAGCTGTTCTTTCAGTTGTGTAGTGTCCGTTCAGCTGTTTCATAGATAGGTAGAAAAAAAAACTTTATTCTGGGACTAAGTCCCTTTAGAATAACAATAATGTACAAAATAATAGAATATTACTGGCCTAAACGTTGAAACAATAAATAAAATTGATAAAATAAAATAAAAAGTAAAGAAAACCTTAGGTGCAAAAGCTATATACAATACAGATAAAACTATGTACAGAGCATTTAAAATTATGAACGAAACAATTAAAACTATGAACGAATCACTTGAACTATGAACAAAATTATATTTAAGGGTTGAGCAACATAAACATACACTTTGAGAAATGAAGAACGAAAAAAGAGATAGAATGAGTTCATTTCATAAAAAAAAAAAAAAAAAAAAAAACTTTACTTGAATATATATATAAAAATAAACAGTTAATTGTAATTGAATAAAATAAAAAAAATGAATGTATTGAAATTCCTACGTCGATAGTAGGAAATGCATGTTCTATCTCTTACCAAGTATTATGATTATATGATTGCTACACAATACATATATAATATTAATAGTTAGCTGGTAGCTGACTGTTTTTGGAACAGGAATTGGAATAGGAGGTTTTTGAATGTGTACCGGGAAGGGGCATGTCGAATTTTGATCGGGAGGGAATTCCAAAAGTTGACAGAGCGGGTTATAAAGGAATTTTATGTATAGGTCAGAGGGTCGGGATCTTGTAGTGAGGGAATGGATTGAGGACTTAAATTGGAGAAGGTTGTAGGCATAAGAAGGACGATGATCTGTAATGATTTGATAAAGGAAAGTGCCTAAGAAATATTGTCTTCTTAAGGAGGAGAAGAGCCACCCTAACTCAGTGTAGTGGTGGGAGACACGGGAGCGTCTCGGGGTCCCAATTACAAATCTTACGAAAACCATATATACCATTTTTATCAATGCCATCAGATTTGATATCAGCGTGTACACAAGGATACTGCCGCTGTCTTACTGCCTTGACAGTACAACATCGATAGGACCTCCTCATGAGGCTTTCGGGATAGTTTGTGGTTAATACGATCCATCGATTGCACCAACTCATACGTAACATGATGTAAATGTTTTAACACTTAAATGGTTCCAGTGAAAGGCTTTATATCTATATCTATCTATATGTGACCATAGGGGCGTGATATGAATAATAAATGCTCCCATTAACACTTCGTCGCTCCAGTTCAATAGCCATAACCAATTATTATTGTATTAATTATAATATTAAAATAATAGTGAAAAGGTGAAAAGAAATTAATTTATTTTTAGCTCTGTGAAGAATTTCGTTAATGAGCCCCACAATAAATAGCTTTTATATCAGTTGTTTACAGAGAGTCCTATATAACAGCAAAGAACAATTTGTATAGGAGAGGTAGCTACAACACTGTTCACATAAACAACAGGTCAATTTTTAGCAGAAAAAAAGGATATCCAAGTTTTTTTTGCTTTTTTAAGTGAGTCATGTTTTTGTTGGATAGGATGCGATAACTAAAGAAATATTTAATTTAAGTAACTAAAACTTGCTTCACTGTAAGCTAGACAAAATTTACTTTAAAAGAAAGTAGAGTTTTTTCATGATTAAAATAATTTAAAGAAGACTTTTGACTAAACTAAGTTAAATTCTGTTTTTTAAAAACATTACAAATTATTCTAGATTTTTTTTAATCGTTATCCAACTATGCTTCAGATACCTCCGTTTTAAAAAAACTTGTTCTTTTAATAAGCTTTAAGTTCATATTAGTTAAAATGAGATTTATTGGGCAAAATTCTGAGATAAACCTCAATTTGTGTAAAAAAAAAAAAATGTGATTTTTTTATCCTTTCACCTAAAATTATCTGTTGCGAAACTTTTATTTCTTGTTTTGCTATGGTCAGGGATGTATTATAATAAACTTAATTACCTAAATACACATTTTGTTAATATAAAAAAATTTTAAAATAATGAATTTTCATGTAAATTGGTTTTTAAGCACTGTTTTTTCCCAAATCTCACGTATAGGAATTAATTCGTATTTATAAGTGACGAAATAAATGTTTCTAGTGATAAAATATACGTTTAAAATAAAGAAACCTGATTCTTGCTTAAATTATTTTCAGGAAATATAAGGACCAGGACCTTTTAAGTTTGTCAACAGCTATGTTGTTCAACTGCTAGATGATTCCCCTTCAGATCCTCAAAGAAAGGAACTTTGATGGAGAAGTGACGAACCCAAATTCCGAACCTTAAATTCTTACAATAAATAAAATAAAATTATAACCAAGAGGAACGAAGAAACGTCAGCTTTTAATAATAAAATAGTTTTGCCACTATTTAGTCTATTTATGACCGCCACCCCGGACCATCTCCTTCCTTAATAATGCAACGGTCAACTATTAAATATTCAATAAAATTGATATCATTACTTTGAGTTTTGTTAGATTTAGGATAGCGAAAAGCCGAATTAAAAAGTTTTGGAAGGGGCTTAACATTTCAGATAACGCGATAACTTACAGTCTTTTAGATAACGCGTCCAGATTCGTGTGATGATGACCCGGATGCCACGGTTGCCATGTGTTACTTATTAAATATCGCTTCAGTTTTAAAAAATAGAAATATCATTGTCTATAATAGTCTGCAGTCAATGCAAAATTAATTCATAAAGCAAACATAGACTTGAAACCCCTGGGAAAATATTTTTAGCGTGGGTGCTAGAAATTTCGTATTGCATCATAAACAGCAGAATGTTTGATCAATGTATACGGAAGTGTTATCATTTAGTTTGTGAACGTTTTGTCTGGCAGTTTCTTAGAGTAGATTTGGCTTGTATAAATTTTTGTAAGTCAAAATAAAAATATGCCGTCAGCAACACGAGAAATTTTAACTTAAATTTATTGAAAACATTTTTGTAGGTACCTCCATTAGAAAAACTATTCATGTAAAAATTTCACTTCTGTTTTTGACGTATTTGTTTTTCAAATTTTAATTATCCATGGTTGGTACAACTCCTTAAGATATTTGTTAAGACTAAAATAGACTATTTGATATGGTTTTCTCTATGACCTCCTTCAACCTAAATTTTCCTATTTTTCTATGTGGTATAGTATTTCCTGAATCTGTTCAATCAATATTTTCATGTAAACATTTCTTGTATTGCTTGTGACGCAATTGTTAAAAATTATGTAGCTACCAAAGTTTTCTTCAAATAAAACTAAAACATTTCGTATTTTCACTTTCGTGCCTTCAGTGTTTGTTTTGAATGGTTCTTACAACTTTAGGACAATATTTAAACAACTTTAAACCAATATTTTAAACGTTCAAAGGTCTCTTTAAGGAACTTCTAGCTATAGACGTATGTAATAGCTTTTCAAATTACAGAAGTGCCTCTCCCCGTAAATGGCAAGTTAGGACTAAGTAATAAATGCTTGCTCTATTATAAATAAGTTTTAGTTGAGCGGTTTTAGTTATATATATATATATATATACATATTATTAAATTTAAACAATCGATTAAATATAAGGAACGTGAGGTGTGGACCGTATCGATCCCGGATCATCGAACGGGGGCAAGAGGTTAACAACATCGATGTCTCAGCTCACTTATCGATTCCTTGGAACACCTGTGTCCAGAACGACACAATACTTTCTAGGACCGGGTCTTCGGTAGAATTCGATATATCTCGTCTACTCCAAGGAATAATAACTAAATAGTTTTTGAAAGTGAGGCACGATTAATTTTGTCATCCCGTCATTTACCGTGTTTTATTATAAGTTGACAATATTTTAAATAATATAGTTTGAGATCAATATAAAAAAAAAAATCATAACAGGAAAAAATAATATTAATGAACTATTTAAATAACATTCACCACCTCATAAACTCTGGCGTCCATGACAGGTGTCTCATGGCAGGGATATATATTTCAGCTATAGGCCTTTTTTATTCTTGGCAGGCAGGTGTCACAGAAGGTATGACAAATCATCAATTGAAGAAACCATTTAAAAAAATACTTTAAGAAGGAGTAACCAAAAAAATCCAGGTCGAAAACAAAATCCATGAGAAATGACAGACTCGTCGATTTAGTGACAGAAGGAATGCTGGCTTTCTACAAGCAGGTCGTACCCTCATCCGACGGGAACCTCTTCAGGAAGAATGAGTCCAGACCCGACGTGTTCGTTTCTCAAGGACGATGTCTGTTGGGGCCGCTGAACTGTTGCTGTTAACAGTCCTGTATCCTTGGTGTACCATCCTCAATGTGTAAAGATATTTAACAAAGTACACTCCTTTTGGTACGTTAAAATTAAACAATAACAATTCTATTAAACATATATTCAAATTTATCATTTACAGTCAGTGTTAAGCTTTAAAATGAATGAATTAAATACCTTCCTAATTAAATTCCAAAATTTCGGAAAACCTATATTAAACTACATTGTACGTTGGTTGTTGAAATTAAATTACAAATATTATAAAAAATAGTATGGGCTTCAGTACAAGCAATAGTATGTAAAGTATAAGTTGGACAGCGATTTCCGCTGAGTTTAGGAACCAATCGCTGGATTCTAGTGGAAATATAATACTAATGAAATGTTACAAAACATATGAAAAATAAATAATATATAAGCAAATATTTAACCTGCTAAGTCTGATTTTCATGACAGAAATTAATATAGATGAAAAGTAAATTGAATACAAATATGTAAAGATAATCGGGAAATAATTCTTAGGTTATAATGAACTTATGCCAGTAGATTCATCAGCCGATTGGACTGTTGAGCTTTTTTATTACTTTTTTTATAATCTTTCCTTGCCTCTCGGCACTACAGATTTTTTGAAAAAGCAGCACAATATATCTACCACTTGTTTTCTTTCTTCGTTCTTTCCTCTTCTTGATTAGTAGAGGTTGAAATGATTTATTCTCAACCAATTCCTTCCATCCGAACACGAAAGCTTCGTAGTAGAACTCTTGAGCTAATGATTATCCAATCGATGAATTAAGGAACGCGCTTAATCCCATTTAAGGAAACATCGAGTAATTCCCGATCCCCATCTATCATTCTAGAGTTGAGTTTGAGAGTTTGCCTTATCTCGCTGGATTTCTAGCAACTACGAATATTTTTTCCTTAAAAAAACATTTATGATGTCATTGACATTTATATATGAACAGTTATCAACAATTATTTGCTAAATAAAACAGCAGGGCCGGGGCTTAACATTTAATCCCAGTTAAGAAGCTATTCACTTGTATTTTTTTAGCAAAAAGATTCATATTTTAAATTTAATACCTCGCAATAATAATTTATTTTAGTTTTTTATAAACAACTGCTACAATTTAATTCCACGATTAATATTTAAATGATCAAAAAATGAAGACTTGATTTTCGACTAATATATTCGACTTTAAACAGAAAAGATGTACAATATAGATTGACAAAATATCCGACTTGTTATTTTAAATTGAGTTAGGGATAAACCTCAATATTCAAACTTTAAACGCTTCTCCAGTAAAATTCCAATTTTTTTTTTTATTGTGGCGCTCTTCATTCAAGCTTGTTATATATGTAGTGAAAGTTCCTAAACTCCTCACTGAGCTAATTGATTACTTCGGATGTGTCTCTAAATTGGACAAAATGATGCTATCAATGAGTTCTGCCATAAATTTAGAAACTTGCCCTATATTTTCCATCTTAGTGGTGCAGATTCAAAAACCTGACCATCAGCATAAATATTTCGTCCAGTTCTCATGGGAATCGACTGAACCATTTTAGATCGAATTTCTTGTTGATTTGGGCCATAAACGTGCTTTAGCAACAGTGGAGTGTTATCATTTATCTTGAATCAAAATAGAGGGCGTTCTGAATTTGTATTTCAACTATTTAGCTAAAGAACAAGGGTTTTAGGTAGGATCAAGGAAGGGAAGAGTGGGGAAGATACTTATCAGCGTACTAGTTTTTATTAATTTCATTTTGGAATAGCAGTTTTGATTATTTGTTGTTAATCTATTGTATTATAGCAATAAGTGAAGTGATTAGACTCTCAGAGAAAAAAATATTATTTTATTTAAATATTGCTAAAGTTATTAATTTAAATAATCTTGTATTCAGGTATAATTATTAATACCAATGCTAACGGACATGATTCATAGTTATTGAAAAATAGATTTAATTTTTTTAAAATATTTCAACACTTTCACTTTGGTCTATTCTGTTACTGTTTTAAATATTTAAATATTTTTGACTTAGAGCTCAGATGAGATGACACTTGTAGACAGGAAGTGACTAATGTTTTCCGAACAGATGTTATAAGAAGTAATAAAAGAGAGAGAGGGAGATATCGAGCTATCAACTGTTCGCTAAATATTGTTCTAATTGGATTAAATAGCCCTTTCGACCTTTGACTCTAGTGCTTATTCTAGTTTCATTATATTTTTACATATCTTTTCATGATTTTGAATTTATATCTCATATCCTTTATATTATTTTAACCTATTCAATAATGTCCTATTATTTTGAATTTTATTATTTTTTTTTTTTTTTAATTATACTAAATTTCTATTTTCCATTTTATATATACATGTAGATATTATTTTTACTTTGACAGTTATTTATTCACATTCTCTGTTATCAGAAATAAAACTACTAATAATAAAAACCTACCCATATAAATTTAATAGGAACGCAATAAGAAATTACAATAAAATATTTTAAAATTTACATTTCTCTGTTGATAATTGAAATCGAAATGTATCTTAATTGTTTTTACTGAAGTTTTTTTTTTGTTTTATTATTGTGGAATTTAATTTAGAAACCATTAGTAAAATTAACTGTGCCTTTATAATACTAAATAAACATAAATTAGGAAAAAGAGTTAAAACCTGTAGTTATTAATATATATTATTATCTTTTTTATTTATTTTTTTTCATACCTGTCAGAAAAAAATATTATCAAAGAACTCATTGCAAGGACTTAAAAGAAATTCCGGATGATTGGCAAACATGAATTTTTTATAAAAAAATACTAATATAATCAGCTGGTTACAACTTTCTATTTGAATTCTTCTCGATATGTCAATCATTTTATTAAAATGCTAATCGAATCTGGAGTTCTCAGTAATTTGTAAGTTTTCGAAGGTGAGAGTACTTGGCCTACGACTGTGCAAGGAGGTGATTTGGCCGAAATCACGCTCAACCGCGAGACTTTTCCTCTCATTTATTACGGATTTAATTAAAAGTACCCACTTCAGAGATTGGGTATGCCCCAGTAGTTTCCTGACTCAGGGCTGTGACTGAACAAATTATTACGGTCAAATTATGGATGAGATATCGAGGCCTAATATTGTCATCGATATTAGTATCGGTTTATATTTATACTATCGGTTTATCCCATCTACATATCGGACTTAAAATATCGATAGTCGATTTTTTGTCGATTTTATACACATTTTTGAAATATCAATATTTCAATATAAATATTTCTTCTCTATCACATAGGTGCTTCAAAAAAGATGTTATTTTCCATAATTTTCCATTCAACCAAATATATCTTCCATTCTCCCATAGATCGGATTCAGCGAAATGCTTATTTATTTGCAACCTAAATTGATTTCTTTGACAGTTCGTAGCCTTGGTTTGAGAAGGTTCTAACTGTTAAATTTGGACAAAGTGAGTAGATTTTTTTCTTTGTAACTCGAAAGGTAATGTTACTTTACATGTATAATTGTTTGGAAATAATAAACCATTGTGAAATAATTTGCAGCATTTTTTTTTTCTTAATGATGAGATTCATATATAACTTCTTACAGTTTCCTAAAACGGTAGTATTTATTTTATTTTTAAATAAAAATATGAAAATATCGATAGTTGATAAGATTGGGATAGATACCATCAATGGTTAAATATTGAATATCGAAAGGGAAATATCAATATTTCGATAATATCGATTATCGATGACCATCCCTAGATCGAATACAACGTGATAGTACTATATTTAGGTGTAAAACAGAAAGAAAAACTTTTATTCAATAATTTTATTTTTTCAAATAGATATGTCTTTTAAATTAAGTCTGTATGACAAAAGTTCCGTTTCCAATTCGAGTTAATTGTCCTGTAAATATTTCCGATGGAAGTCTCTTGGTATCGGCTTCGCATCTTCAACAATTTTTCCTGGATAATCGGTTCGTAAGAGCTTAAAGAACTTACAAGAAGCTCCTGAGTTCCCATTGGGAAGATGTTCCTCCAAGAACTCGCTATAAGAAAACGGGGTCGGACCAGATCTGGAGAACCTATGTAAACTATCCGGTCTATGTTAAAAGGCACAATAGACCCAGTGTCCATCCTCCACCCTCTATTCACCCTCAGATCGCCGTATCTAGGCTACTCCGTCCTCAGAACTATCTTGGAGAGAGTGTTATCCTTAGGGTTTGAATAATTTCCTTATCGCGTATAGTTCTTCTCTGAATAATCCTAAACCCATTAGTCGAGATGTTTCTGAAAGTGAGGAGATAGGAATCAATACGTCACTTTAATGTTCCAAAACTAGAAGAAAGGTTATCCTGCTAGGGAACGTGGTAGGGATATTGTCCTCAGAAGTCTGGAATATATACATCGTCAGTTAGCGTTAACAGATAAAAATGAAAGTCCCGAAAGGAAGCGTAAGGCAATTTTTTAAGTTTAAAATTTCTGGGCCCATTTATCATTTGTTTTGTGGGCAGTGGATAAAGCTGAGCAGTCAGGCCCAGATGTTATATAAAATATCTAATATATAAAATAAAATATATAAAATATCTCAGAAACTAAAAATCGGAATTACATACTCTAAGCGAGAGAAATGTTTAGCATTTCATCCTCTTTTTAATGAGCTATTATTCACAATTGTATCTTAACAAGACGAGACGCCGTGTTAAGACAGGCGAAAAGAAAGAAATAATGTCGAAAACTAAACGATATCGAGTTTTATTGAAGATATGGATTAAAATATATCAGAAATTAAATATCGGACCTGCATACTGTAAGCGAGAGAAATATTCAGCATTTGAAATGAAAACATAATTTTATTCTGGGGTTACAGTCCTCTAAGAATAATAATAGAGTTTCATAATTACGAACATTAACCTAGCTTAGAGTATTCATAATGATGCTTAATTAACTGTTGATTGCATTTGCAATTGAATTATGTTGATTCAATTGTACAGCGCTCAGAAACAAGTAGATTTTTTATGTTTGCGGAAGTATGAATATGGAGAAGGTGGTGGAACAGAAGTTCCATCCTCATCGGCATTTGATCCTCTTTATAATGAGCTATAGAATTGTATTTATAACTGATATAACCAATATTATATAATTATATAGCCGAAATTGTATTTGAGGGAAAGGAAAAAAGATGGCGCCAACAAATGAAATAAGACTGTTTTGAACGTTTGGACTAAAAAGATTTTAATACTACGGTGAATTCAGAAGAAATAAAAAATCATATTTCATATTATTAATCTCGCCCTGTTGATGTTTTCGCTTCTATCTTGTGGTCTAAAGCACACACCATACTTTTTAAATTTAATTTCCTTTACGTTAAGGGTCCCCTTTTTTCGTAATTAGTATTTTTCAAAATGTTGAAGTGCTACAACAAAAAAAAAACGGTCAATCATTTTTGAATAAATTTGTTGTTTATATTTGCTATAATTATTTTTTTCTTGTTTTAAAGGGGAGAGAAATTTGTTCCACCTTGCCCTCCTAGGCCAGGTATATGTATATATATATATATATTGAATAAGTGATATCTTCTATTTTAAGGAGTCTGGAAACTCTATAATTATGAGCATTCCTTGGAATAATTATGATAACGTGATTATTAAAGGATGGTAACTAATGGAAAGTTATCGGTCAGTTTCAGATAAAAAAACAAAAACAGATGCTACGTTAAATGTTGTCACTAAAACCTGTTTCGTTCAGATTCTTTCTACCCTGTTTAGGGAAAAAATAATGAAAAAACTAACGACCGAAATTCTCGCAGTGAATCCTTGATCTCGACCGTTAACATAGGATATCGGGGTCGGAGGATTTGCTTTGGAAGGAGGTACTCCGACCATTTAATCCGTCTTCCTCCAGTTTTAGGAAGACACCGTTAGCCCAAGTTGCCCGCTGGAGAGAAAGGATAGAGATCGAATTATGGCAGAACAGGTTCAGAGCGTTAAAGTCTCCCAGGAAATCCGTTTCATAACATGTTCCGTTTAATGGCCGAGGGTGTAAAAGTTTTATTGAAGGTTTCATGACATAAGGCCCGACCATAAACAGGGCCATCACCTGGTGTATTTTATAACGGACTGTCTGCAAATTTCCAACAACCGAATTTAGATTACACTTTAACAACTTACATATCTTTAAAACGCAGTAATGAAGAACAATAGAACATGGTTAAATTCTCATAAACATTATCTTGTTGTCTGAAGGGAATCAAGATTTTCAAAAAGAAGAATCATATTTCTGCGAAAGATACACAAATTCATGCGTGAGCTAGATTTAATTGAAATTAGTGTAAATTTTCATAATTTTTAAAATCAGCTGTGAAATGTAATAGTGATTTTCACTTTTGAAAATTATATTCTCCATGTCTGACATATCAGTTTCATTACTTTAATCAGAACATCTGGTTGTTGTGAATAGTCGTCGACAGGTGAAAATAAATATTAGAAGATGTTAAAAATTAAAAAAAAATTATAGATCATATTTTTTTCCCTAGACTTTGGAGGGTTGTTGTTCGCTCTAACTCAAAATAAACTCTGGAAACCTAACCGTTAATATAAAAAATAAGTAAATAAATACAGTTTTTAAAAAATAAATAAAATTTATTGGGCCTCTCTATTGTTCTTCACTAAACACTTTATTTAATACGTACCTTACCGATAAGTTCTAAGTGAACAACAATGCCATCTGTAACCAGCTTCAAACAAAAGCTACCATGATATGAAGGTTATAACGTTTTTAGTTAATTATACCTAACGATAACATTGTTCGAACAATATTAAAGCAGATTTAAGATAAACTAATTTTAAATTAAAAATATTTTTTGGGGTTTTTGCTGTGTAATTTTCATTTTAAAAAACAAAACAAAAAATATATACTATACTAAAACCAACGGAGGGTCATGAGTTCACTACTTTTTAAGGAAGTTCTGTTTCTTTAATATATAATTGCACAGTTGTGGTTGTGTAAACAGGTGATTGAGCCGAGATCACGCGCAACCACCAGGTTTTCTTTCTAAATAAAGTAATTAATTAAAGATACACTTTTTATAGTGTATGCCTCAGGAGCGATGTATTTATATTATATATATGTATATATATATATATATATATATATATATATATATATATATGTATATATACCGCTACTTTGGAAAGCTTTGGAAATAGAAGTAAAATCAAAAGAAAGTGACGTCGAAAGGTAGGGCAAAGTATTTTTTTTTATATATATTGGGAGGAATAAATTCAAAGATACTTATTAGAAGTTGGAATTTATGATATCAATTTATAATTTATGAAGTTAAAAATTATAATGAGTATGCTAGTCATTTCTAATATTATAGCCACTCTCCACATGCGTTTCAGATGCCTTCTGACTTTGTTTATGTTTGGTTGTCACGTGAGGAACCAGAACAGTTGGAAATAGCCCTCGCGTGTCTACGCTGACACGACACTGTATTTCCTCTTCTCAAAGCTTCCTCAACAAACATAGAAACGAATGAACGACATGTGTAAAGTCGCTTCTGTTATTAATGATATATAAAGGTGATATTATCGATAGTTTGAAAACACTAATTTCAACAACTCCCTCTAGCCGATTTTAAAAATCATTTTACTGAGGAAGGCTTTAGAATCCTTCAGCTTTACAATACAAACAGGTGTAGGAACGGAGGAGCCATCAACTGAGCACAGGTGGTTTCTGAATTTCATTCGTCAATATTATGTCGTATTTCTTTTTTGTAATGTTGGCAATGAAAATTTCCGTTAATATTATATATTACGTCAATGTTATATTTCACATAATATTCATGCTAACCTTTCGGGATTGTATCCCATCCAAGGAGTTCTTTTTTACATTATAATTCAGTTCCAATTTGATATGTGTGCTCCAATTGTCAGATAAATGTTTTAGAATTTCTTCATACCCTAAGTGTAGCTACAGCTTTAATGCATGAAGAATAAATTAGATAAACTTCCCAAATGAAATAAATGAAAAAGAAGATGTCGTATTTTTTTTTTTTTTTTTTTTGGTCTAAAAACAGTGGACGTCGTGCGGCCGTGGAATGCTTTAAAAAATAATAAACAGAGAGAAAAATAAATACAACTGTACAGCCGCTCAACTATGTTGAGTTGCTATAACACCCAGCGCACTCATCGGTCCCAATTGGCAACGTTCAACGAGAGAGAATACAATGGATAGAGTTTTGCAGAACTACCATCCAAAGTACCTAATTTTATCATTTATCTTGTTATTGCTACAACTTCCACATTTTTTTCCTTCTCACAACTGCCCGTAGATCTCGCTGATAACGAACTGCCCATAATTAATATATGTGATGGTGCTGGATTCCCAACGAGTCCAAAGTAATTGACTCCGCCATATTCTGCAGGTTTCTCCTTTCCACACCCAGCTTCATCGAAAACACAGTAGTTAAAGGTACAATCGCTCCTCTACTTCCGAACCACAGTCTCCGAACCGAATATTATCTTTCACCAAATTCCTCTCTGTATTTCTCATCCTCGTATGGAATGCATTTTTTATAGATCCTCTTTTTTTCTGTTTGTTTTTAAAGATCTTGATCCTCTTTTAATCGCCATTGATTTGATTTAAAATGTGGCACACCTTTTCCCTGCCACTTACATCTGCCCCAATCCTGAAACGATTTTTCCCTCATGGACTGCCCAGATTTCTTGACTGAATGTGACTCTCCTATAGAAAAATGGAAATTATATATATTTTTTCTGAGCTCCTAGTTTGCATAGCTAAGAACTTCATTACACGTTTCTCATAGTTCTGGATCTATTATTACCAAAAAAAGTTTCATTTAAATCGGATTTGTATCTCTTTTCTTTGAATAATGCCAAAGACTCATTCAGAAATTCTATTTTAATCCTTTAAAAAAGTATGACTTGTTTTTATAATTTATACAACTCTATTATTTTTTAATTCTTAACTATTAAATTTTAACTAGTTGGCCCGTGCGAATACTTCGCAAAGAATATTGGTTAGTGAACAAATGATAAAATAATAATGAAAGTAAATAATGCATCGTATAATAAATTGAAGAAATCATGTCCTATTTTTTTCAGTAATTGGAATCGACCAAGCAAAAGTTATATTATAAAAGGAAAAATTATACAACTTCATTGTTGTTTTAAACTAAAATGGTTACGAATTACAATAACCTAAATCTCATCTAATAATGGTCCAAATTCAGTTATTTTTGTTGTATACTTTTCAAATTTATATTTTTTTAGTTATTCACAAATGAAGTTTATTTTCCTTGATAACTTTTCACCTTACATTTCGGAGAGATGTGACTATTTTTCCCAACGGAAGGACAAGATCTTCATAATGAGGGGTGAGAGGTGAATTTCAAGTCAAGTCAAATCAAGAGATTTGATGAAGAATTGACGAACCAACAAAATAACACCATTGAGAAATAATATATAAAGATATAATATATAGGAGATTGTAATATTTATCTTTACATATTATTTTTTAGTGGTATTTCATTTATTCCTACGCCATATCTTCGTCAATATCAAATCAATCTCGAAGATTGATCCATCATCTTAAAAAATATCTTCTCTTTCAATGCTGAAAAAAAAGATCACGTCCACAGGAAACTCAGGAAACAAAAAGCATGTAGAAAAGGAAACTTTATTCATAGATAAAAAAGTATATAATTTTAGTTATACCTATGATTTGAGAGATTTCTGAATTTCCTGAATGGAAATTGGAACATTAGCAAAGATACTGCCTGTTGAACATTCGTTTAGTATTATCTTTTTTTTGGTTAACTATTTCCAATAAAGAACCATTGCAATATACCAAGAAAAAAATAATTACTGCCTTTCATAATATATTAATTTATTTTTATCCATATTATAATACCATTTGTTTATTGTCCAATGTACAATATTATGGGGATTATTCATAAAGATCAACTATTACAAATAAAATATTTTTTTTAAAAACATTAATGAATACTCAAATCGAAATACTTGTCATGATCATTGATATTTAACAACATCGACTTTTACTTTCACTTTTGGATCATTGACAGTTAGAGATTATATTAATTAGTGAAAGGGTCTACTTTGTAAATGGCTGCAATATGGCTACAAAGAAAATAAATATTTAAAAATGTTTCGTGTTAAATTTAAATATTAAAATGAAATTAATTTATCTTAGAGGGACGATTGTTCGAACAAGAGGTGGATTGTTCACCATCTGTAATATGCAAAAAAAAAAAAAAAAAAATGCTGGAGTGGAAATCTGCGATGACTGGAAGTAATGTTAATGTTGTTGCTCAGATGTCGCTGGAAAAGAGAGAAGGACAGAACCCGTCATCGTAATGATGTTTACAGCTGGAGAAAGCAGTCCAAGTAGTCATTGAAGGATCGCTGGTTCAGTTTACGACGACCTGGAGTGTAGCTCACCGAATATCATATTTAAATTTAAAACTTTCCCTAAAATTTTTTGATAGGGTTTACCTATATATTAAATATATACTTTTATTATTTATTTATTAAGTATATAGTAAGAAAAAGTATATGGTGAACAATTTCGAATTCGATTTTTTGGCAGAAATATACATTATATTATACTATATAATATACATTATCTATATACATTATAGATTTGCGAATGAGCAAATTAGCTCGAAACGTCGTTGAATTTGCACTTCCTTAGCATATATAAGAGCATTGAGTACCCTTGAGAAATACTACTTTAATAACTAAATATACTATTAACAGTTCTTTCTTGACCGGTATAGATGGCCACACTTTGGATTCTAAAACAGTTGAATGTTTTAATTGAACTTCAAAACGTTCGCAAATTGCATCGGATATAGAGCCTTACAAAAAGTTGTGTTGTATTTCATTTTTTGTTGTATGTATTTTTTTTTTTTTGTACCTTCACTAGAATTTCAGGATTCGGTCCTAATTACGATCCTTTTTGCTGTATATTATTTTTTTCCCATTTATAATACTAAAGAGAGGATTGCTGAATATAAATAAAAGAACTGTTAATTGCATGTGTTTGTTTTGTTAGGTTTGACTTAAAGAAAAAGTGGCAAAAAAATAAAGATTTGTTGTTATAAGTAAGAATATTTTTTTCCCAGTGATTTATTCTCCCATTCATTCCACTCAATTACATCATAACGTTTCGGAATCCACTTATATCCCATCATCTTATTCTCCATAAGACTTGTCATATTAATTAAATTGTTTTTTATTGTCCTATTGCTGGAAATCCTATTTTAGTCTCCTCTAGGGAGAGCCTACAGATACTGGCACGTTAAGATGCAATGATGTAATTGAGAGTGGAAAGAATAGGAGAATAAATCACTGGGAAAAAAATATTCTTACTTATATACATAGAAAATGAGTATCTCCCTTAGGATAAATAAAGAATAAAGATTTATGTTTTATTTTCAAGAAAGTTATCATTATTATTATTATAATAATTACGAAAGAAAACTAGTTTAATAAATTGCAAAGCAATAACTGCGAGAACGATGGACGAGAGGATGATTGGGTATTGCAGAGGACAGTTGGGTCTTGCAGACCAACACCTGAGGAAAGCTCACGAAAACTGCCGAAGAGGATTAGGAAAACTACCAAGTTCACTTTCACGAGCCATCCTGTCGAGACTTCTTCATGGCCGAACCAAAAAAAATATAAAGATGATGGGGCACTCGGAAGCAGAGGCGGTTACAACACAGGCCCCCGGCGATTGGTAACCCTGCAACTTTCCCTCCTGCTTCCTGTGCAGCGGATGTGCAAGCAAGGGAGTGAGCATGGTCGCTCATATATGGTCGAGGATAGTCAACCTTTATCGGGTGTTTTTCCATTCCTCATTAACAGGTCTTCAAGACAAATTAGATTCTGTAACTTTCATCTTTTCTTCTAAGAATTTTAATTTATTTTCATAAACACTCATGCGGTTCTTCAAGAACATTGGTCTGTGAAAGCAAGTTGGGACCGTATGTCGTATAAAGTTTCTGGCTTCTCCAAAAGTTTCATTATAGATGCCATGAATGTTACGTCTTGTTGGTACATTTGTACGACTGTTTTGTTGTGGTTTTTGATTCATCACTGCCGAAGGTAGCAAACGAAAAAAGGTTGGTTGGTTGTACATCTCTAATCGAATTCACGAGGCAGACTTATGACATACTGCCGTTATGGCGATTTTCATGAAATCTTCAGAGATTGTGTTCGATTCGGTACCTAGATGGCTCTATAAAAAAATTATCAAATTTAATCCATTACTTTCGATAACGCATGTACAAGCATATATTCGTTGACTAACCTAAATTATGACTAGTCCAATATAGCCTAAAGTTGAAGAAAAGTTGCGATGTCCAGTATCATATATATTGCGATTACACATTAGTCCAGTCAATGAATGAATATAGAAAGAGATGGCGGGGACACAATTTTTGAATTTGGGATATTGTTTTTACTAGTAATGAGGTGAACATACTAAAAGTGCTCACCCCTTGATAAAATTTGCAATATGATTAATTATATACTTTTTAAAAACCCGAAAAAAGTTAAATTCTAGGTGCTCTTCCGCCCCTCCACAACTGTCTCACCACCTAGGAGTGGGAACTTTCAGAATGTTTACCAAATTACTAGTCCAAACAATATCCTAATGTCGAAAATTGTTTCCCCGCAATTTTCTTCTATACCCCTTTTCCGAGCATTCATTGACTGACAGACTTTTTATTTTTATTTATTATTTATTTATATGATATTTACAACTGTATACAAAAAATACATCTGGTAAATTCGCACATTGGTATAAAGACATGGAACACATGTTGAGAAACTACCCATTGGTAGCACTCTAATAATATGTCTATATTAGAAGATCACGTGGCCATCTTCTTTTCAGACGCCTCGGAAGGTTATCAGGAATCGAATAGGAAGCAAGGTTAGAGACAAGAGGGTTGGGATGGTTATGAAGTTTATTATGGAAGGACAGATATCTGGATTGGGCCAAATCTGATACATAAGGAACATTAAGGTCATTATGGATAATTTTATTTGTAAGAAAGTAAGGAGCATTGAGGATTTTACGAAGGATTTTGGATTGTAAGGATTGTATGCGAGAGGAATTTGAAGGTTTGGTGGAGCCCCATAGCTCAACTCCGTAAGTCCAAATAGGCCATATTATAGTCATGTAAATCAGTCTTTTATAATTGATTGGAAGGTTAGAGCGTTTGTCTAGTAAGTGTTGGAGTAGTCGGAAACGTCGAGCTGTTTCTTGTCGTTTCAGTCTGGTATGAGGATTCCAAGTTAGACGTTTGTCCAGATGGAGTCCTAGGTAACGGATTTGTTCAACAGGAATAAGTGAGGTGTTGTTAAAGGATACTGAAGGACAGGAAGTCATTGGTTTACGACGGACTGACAGACTGAATATATATTTATAATACTGAGCATGAATTTACAAAAACCAATAATTAATTCAATTTTCAGAATTCCATGTACTATTTCATTTTACGTATGAGCAAATCTGTATTTTCAATAAGCATAATATCAAAAATGTAGCTCGATTTAGTCCAACATTAGAAGAAAGTTTTTTGGTGAAAAAAATGACGAAGTGTGTATCGATTGAATCAAATGCTAACCTTTCGAAAATACTTTTTTTATGTATACGCAAACATATTTTCCTTGATACATCAATATTAAAATAGTATCACTTTCATGAAACTCCATTTAATAATAAAAAAAACCTTATAGTTAAGAATATAATTGCTGTTAAATGTGGTGGCAGTGAACATATGGAAAGAGGGTTTATATGTATACTATAGTTATATCAGACTATAAGTTTTTAGTTTATATATCCTTTTTTTAGTCGAAATCTATGTGAGAGGCATAATTTCTAAGAAATTTCAGGGATTGTTGGGAATGATACCTGTTTGTTCCAATACCGATTTTATCAAATTTCTTTCATTTAGTTCTGCGTTTTTCCTTGACAAGACTACACTTCAAAAGCGCCCTTTTCACTAAATTTTACTCACCAACAGAAAATCGTAGATGTTGTAATATAGATAAATATGTAACCAACAGAAATTGTGAGGAAACCTCTGCAATCCATCAAGATTTTTTTATCCCTTTAATAAAATTTGATTTTTTGAATTCATGATAGGTAGAATAAAAAAATCTATCTTAAATAAATGTATATTGCTAAAAACTGTTCGCTATACATATCCATTAATGTAGTAGCGGATCCAGGATCCTGTAAGCTATATATATATATATATATATATATATATATATATATATATATATATATATATATACTTCATGTAAGCTATTTGTATAAAATTAACAATTTTTAGATAATATACAGCTATTGGAAGTTATAATATATACTACAATAGTATATTAATTTGAAGTTGTTTTTAATATATATTTTATTCTCAAACATCAATCATAACCAAACGTTATCGGTTTACAACATTCGTAGTTATCAATCAAGAAGACTAATTTAATCCTTTTTGAACCTGGACAAATAGAATTCATTGTTTGTCCCCTTCAAAAACCCAAGCCTATTGTTATCAATACGGTTTTCAATGTTGGTTTTGTCCATCGCGGTACTTGCCTCACTTAAGTGAAAGTTACACCTGCGTTTACAAAAGACCTGAATGAGTAAATCACTTCGTGGGGGGGGGAGGTAGAGTTTGATAAGAGGTCACCTAGTGTTGGTACAGCGGAGGGTGATAGTGAATAGAGATTAAGGAGGCAATGGACTCCACCATGCGACTCAGGACTAACAATATCTGTCGGTGATAGTTCGGCCTTGTGTTCGTTCAATCAGGACTGAAAGAATGACGGAGTGGCGGACTGTTTCAAGGGGTAGCGAAACAGCTAGAGAGTGCTGAAGTTCAGGTCAAGTCTTGTTGACACAATGATGTAATACGAATCGACTACAATGAAATTTCATATGTTCTTCAATCAGAAATAAA
Source organism: Nezara viridula (assembly GCA_928085145.1). Lineage (NCBI taxonomy): Eukaryota > Metazoa > Arthropoda > Insecta > Hemiptera > Pentatomidae > Nezara > Nezara viridula. The sequence continues at coordinate 140,859,398 of OV725082.1, forward strand.
ATAAGTAGGATAAAGTGAAGTAAGTACGTCATTGGGGTAACTGTTCTATCGACTCGCTATATCCGAACGCTGGACCAATAATAACCAGTAACTATAACCAATGAGCTGTCATTCACAGACCAGGCTCTAAACACATCTTTCACAAATCACACTAAAGAGTTTGACGAATCGTTTGAAATCAGTTCTAACCAGATGAGAAAATTTCATCTTTCAAATCTCTCAAATTTTATTTTTGTTTTTACTAGGCCTCTTTTTTTTTTCTTTTTTTTTAATAGAACCTGGTTTTTCGAAATGTAAGGTGGTGTACAACTGGTTTAGGTCCCACACTGGAGGATGGGAGAGAGAGCAAGATGTTGAGGGAACCAGTAAGGTGGTAATGGCGGAAAAGGTATAAATCGGGCTCAAAGTATGAAAAATCGGTACAATTTTCTTTAGATTTGAAAAAATTGTACATATTACTAGTTGTTCTTTGCGAATAATTATCTCAGTTATCATATTCCTTCGATTGATTTCATATCATATTATCAATTATCACAGGTTTCATATATGTCCTAAATTTGGTTACTATTATTCGTATAGATTTACTATTATTTATTTTTATTCTTTCTACTACAACTTCTCATGTTGGTATTTTTATTATAAACATTTAGAGAACAGGGAGAGGGGATTTTAGTTGTTTTTCTGATAGGCAATCATGAAAGAAATGAAAATCACCTTTTATTTATTCTTTTTTTCACGTGTTGACTTGATATGGTTTACATTTATTTTATCTTTATTATATTCATAGCCATTATATCGTTCCAATATATCCTTAGATTATAATAAAGTTTGTTATTTAAACTGTTTGAAGAAAAATATCCTCGTTTAATAAGCTTCAAATCCATGTTAATTAAGTTATGGTTTAAAAACATAATTAAAAATTAAAAATAGAAAACTAATATTAAAAGGGTGTGAATGTATTCATTTATTACTATAATCGTTGTCCACGAGACAGAATATTATATGTATAAATAAAATAATAAAAAAAATATTAAGAAAACTTACTGTCGAAGCTTAAGTTTGTTACTTTTTTTTTATTAAGGGCTTTTCACTACTGTGGTTGCCCTTGACCTAAATATCCAAATGAAAAACCTAAATAAAGATATTTTTTTATTTCTTCTCTACCTGATGCCTTGTTCTCTGATCTCGCCTGGCTTTCTTCCACCGCATCTTTCCATTTTACCTTTAGTCTTCCCTTTTTCCTTCTTCCTTCTACTTCCAGTTCCTTTCTTATTTTAGAAAATCTTTCTACAGACATTCTTTTAATGTTTACGAATCACCTTAATCTTTTTTCTTCAACATCTTTTTTATTTTCATCAGTTCTTAAATTCTTTGATTTTTAATTCTTTCCCTTCTGGATTATCTTGCTGCTCTTCTCCAAAAGTCAATCTCTACTGCTAACAGTCGAGGCATATGTTATTGGCTGGAATATAGCCTTGTACATTATCCTCTTTATACTGGGCTGTATATTCAAACTGCAAAGGATACTGTTGAGTATTGCTGTGACCTTTCTTCCTTCACCAATTCTTCTGTCGATATTATTGGTGGGTGTGCCTTCTCTATTAAATATTGATTCTAGGTATTTAAATTTCTCAATTAAAAATCTTAGGTATTTTAAGTTTCTTATCTAGTATTGTGAATTTGGAAATCTTTCGTAGGTAGGCGTGAATACCGTATTCTTTTCTCCTATAATTTTTTCCTGGCGTCTCTGAGGATAATGCTTATTTTTTTCACTTAGTAGGGAATAATGCAAAATTATGGATTTTTTTTTTTGGTTAATAGTATGTACAGAGACAAAACTATAGAAATAATGTGTACAGATTATGTGTCAATTTGACGGAGTAACCAAGTCTGGTTTGGAGTCCGACAAACCAGCTATTCAAAAGAATTATTTCCTGTTCCTGTTGACAATATTCCGATAGGTTTTACATTATATCTTACATTAGTTGATATTTCAAGAAGTCCTGTAGCCCTTAACAATCATACTTCAGTGGCTAAGAGGCCAGCCGAAGAGAGCAAGAAGAAGTAGAGGTGTCGATGAACCTCGCCAAGCCACACGTCACTAATGATGTTCGTCGGCCGGTCTGCAGTTAGCGGTAATTGTGTCTGCCTCCTCGCTACATCTGCTGTAGTTCTTAGTTCTGATAGCAGGGAAAGCAGGGGGTCAGCCGATATGGAAGGTCTTAAGGAAGTCGGAGGACCACGAAGAGGAGAGAAAGATACAAAATTACTTATTCAAGTATGGAACTACCCTAAGTGTTCAACTAATATGTACATTCATTTATTGGGCCCATATTTTGTTATAAGGTGTGGCCCGTAACTGACAGCAGACTTCAACAGCTACAAAAAAAGTTCATAGAAACAATCGGCCAAGTTCCAGTATAAAAGTAGGAAATTTAAGTTTTGTTATTTTTAAGAAAGACGTGTTTTTGTTGATTAGGAAGAGTTAACTAAAGAAATATTTAGTATAATAATTTAAAAAATCTTAACTGCAAACTTGATAAAATTTGCTTCAAATTAAAACAGAGTTTGTCATTGTTAAAACCATTTAAATAGAACTTTTGAGAGGTTAAGCTATACTAAGTTTTGTTTTAAAAAAAATCAAAAATAAATACCGATTTTTTTTTTTATTCCCCTCCACTATACTACAGATACTCGATTATTAGAAAAACATCCTCGTTTAAAAATCTTTAAGCCGATATTAATTTTGAAAAACAAAACTTGGATTTTCTGCTGATAATTGGCCTATTGTTCTTACAAACTTTTTGGTAGCTTTTGAAGTCAGCTATCACTCCTATAAACATTCCCTCCACTTGCAGGAGAAGAATAGAAGCTAAAGCAGAAGTGCCAAGAAGGGGTTTTCATAGCGTAAGTTGTTCCATTAAAATTATTGAGGGGGCAGGTACATTTTGACAGGGTTTTGACTTTTTTAGGGGCGCACTTTTCGACGGGGTTGAATTTTTGAATGAAAAGTTTTAACAAGGAGACATGAGAAAAAAACATGGACGAGACCATAGCAAGTGTAATTGTATATGATCTATTTTTTTTTTCTAATTCTTTTTTTCTTGCACTGCTTTTTAAGAACCTAAGAATTTCATTGGTCTCTAAGAAGGAGATTAATAAAATTTCGTGGGAAAGGGAGAAGGAGATTTATACGCCATCGATCTTGGGGAAATGGGCATCACTGGGCTAAAATATAGTTATCATAATAAAACAGCAATTCATACAAATACAAGTACAAATCACCTCTTCTTTTCTTTTTCTTAAACAATCAGAAAAACAGGAGGCGAAAGAGGAAGCTCCTTTCTAGTAAATGGTGTTGTTAAATTTATATTGTCGGTACTTGAAATTCGGTAATAATGGAAGTATTCAAATAAGCATATCCGTAAAGTAACATATCCTTAAATTAACATATCCTTAATGTATGATATCCTCGAGGATAATATTCCTAAGCTCGTAGCTTTCGCCAGACGGATATTTCGGACGGGACCTGGTCCCTACGAAAGGAAGATAGAAAGCCCCGTGGAACCTCTTCGGGGTCCCGACCGTATTAGTTCGGTCTCAATGGCCTCAATTAGTGTTACGAAATTACTCTCCCATCCTCGGCGGTTAACCGTTACCTTATATGTTTATATAATAGTTTATAATATTAATATTTTTAATCTTATAAGCAGAAATTAATAACGTAATATGTTTTAATAATATATTTGGGATGTTGAAGGCTAAGGAATGTCAACTGTTTTGGGTTGGTTCATCCTACTGGCATTGTCCTTATATTCGAAATCCAATTCCTAAAAATGTTATGTTTCTAAAGACATCATTGAACTAACGGGTAAATAAAATCTCTATCCGTAACTCAGGAAAAATTATAACGTGAATGTGATACTTAAATCTCTTAGTCTCTTTATTATTTTTTTTCCTGACCGCATAAATCAGCTTTCTCCACTATTTAATCTCTTTGGCCAATTCTATCTATTGCATTTTCCATTCCATCTGTCCGTTTGAATTTTGGCTTCGCACGAACTCTTGCATAAAATTGAGGCATTTACTGTTGTGTAGAGACTCCTTGATGGATTGCTCCTAGATGCATGTCTCGCCCAACTTAATCCCTCGTCTTCAAATCATGAGATATTGATTGACCAGTTTTCGTAAGCAGTGCATTATTGGTCCTTCTCCAGGTGTTTGTATTTTGATCTGGGATCAGTCTGGTTTCATTATATAATAAATAAAATCATATTCAATGGACTATTCGAAGCATGCCATGTTTGAGCTAAATATGTCGAAATATGCATAAAATCAGATATTTTGATAATAGTCTCCTGTAAGATTCTCTTTATCGATAAGCCCACTTTTTAGGTATATTTTTACTGATAAAAACATGTAGTGGTGATACATTTATCACTAAACTTTCATCCTACTCCCCGACGGCAATTCCTTCTTGTTGTTTTCTTTTTTCAAGTCCACAGAACCAAAAATCCTCGCTACATCCTATAACTCATTACTCTACGTTTCTCTATCCACTCCGTTAATTAGATTATATCTAAATCTCCATCCCAGAAGACTTTTTCTGTAATTCGCTCGAATCCTTCAAGATTTTGATTAAACCACACAACTAATCCTTAATTTTTCAATAACGGTGCTTTTGAAAATAAGGTTAAACTAAAGTTAAGTATTTAGTTTAGTTAAGTAAAGCGTGTGAATTATTTTAAATCACGTTAATGTTTTTTCGCTATCATAATTATCATAATTTTTCTCTCTTATCTATTAACATTACGATAAGAATAAGAACTTTTTTTAACTCTTTATTATATTATACATTGTCTGTACATCTTGATAGACTTTACAATATCTCAATTTTCTATCTCACTACTCCATTCTCAATGTTTTAATTTTACTATTTATTTTCATATCTTATATAACTTCATATTTCTTTTTTATGTTTTACATTTTATTCTAAGATTCCCATTGTAACACTTATGTCAGCCTTTTTGATTATGCCTACTTCATCATTCCACACTTTGTAACGATTATTATTACTTATCTCTTAGTTCTTAGTCATTATTCTTACAATTTCATTTTACTTTATATTTATTTATTTTATTTTTCTAATTTTTTATTTCTTTTTTTACCATCATTACTTATGTTTCTCGTACCTTGTTATCTGGTTATTTTCTTAGCCCTGACGAAGGCCTGAACTTCAGGTCGAAACGTCGGCATATGTAAAAAATAAATACTATCATTTATTTTTGCCTTCCTTTTTGACTGACCACCCAAACTATTCTTCTCTTCATTATCCACGACAGTCAACCAATTACCAATTATATTACGATAAGAACTTATTAAATTTTGTAATAAGAAATTATTGAAGTAAAAACAGTGTTTTCATAATTAAATATTTATTAACACTTAATATCACTCATCGAGAGGAACAATGGCTTATTTCTAAACATATACTATACTTTATATTAGTGGCAAAATAATTAGAATTATTATTATTTAAATCACAAAATTTTTAAAATTGATTATACCTGAGTAAAATTATTCTATCCATCCAAATTTTGGCTATATCATGCTATGACTTGGATTCGATTCAAAAGTTCTATCTAACAACTATGGTCTGATAAAACATTTTTCCGAATTTTTACAGTTGCGTTGTTCTAGCAATTCGTGATTTTATTATCTTTATCCGCGAATTGCCCTTACGTTATCTTAAAGACGGCGTTGAACCTGGATGGGATGGTGGGACCAATGACATCGCTTGCCCTACGTTATCTTAAAGACGGTGTTGAACCTGGATGGGATGGTGCACCAATGTCCTTACGTTATCTTAAAGACGGCGTTGAACCTGGATGGCATGGTGGGACCAATGACATCGCTTGCCCTACGTTATCTTAAAGACGGTGTTGAACCTAGATGGGATGGTGGACCAATGACATCGCTCGGACTCCGCACACACACTCAGCTGAGACAGCATGAAATCATGATTTCCTGTAACGGGACGTCCATTCTAGTCCCACAGCCACCTGCTACTTCCGGGAGGTTCCTGGGCCTATAGCGACGCCAAAATTTAAGGATAGCTCGCTCTGGCGGCGATGAGCAATGGAGCATGGAGCAAGTCATTAATTGCAAGTACATTTGATGGTGCTGGAATTTTTAAAATGTTTTGTAAATTTTAACCTTATGAAAAATAATTGCTCTAAAATGACAAACCTTTATATATCAATTATTTATATAATTTCAACAAGCTTATAATTTCTTTATTTCATAAAGCAAAAATTCATCAATGTTCTAACTGATTTAAGTATATGAAAAGTCACTTGAGAACTTTTTTTATTAAATTGATTAAGTGTCTCAACAATTTCATTTTGATATAAATAGCATTGGATATTGCCGATATCGATATTTTTGTAAACTGGTGTTATGTTAAAATATTGTAATATCTATATTAAAATATAGCTATCGAAAACTGATATTCAAAAAAATAAAATAATTAAATAATTCTAGAAGGATGTATTTAGGAAATATTTTTAACAACGGTCCTCACTTTTTAGGTTCATTTGACGCAATTTTGAAACAAAACGGTGGATGGTGGATAGTAATGTTGAATGCCGTGTGTCATTCCGAGAGGCCCTGGACACTTCGTAAATCTGATTTTTTAATGACTTGTTTTTGTATTTGTAATAAGGTTTTGGAAATTGGGATTCATCTCTTTCACGTCAAGTTACTTTTCGTTTGATTCCTCATTCATCGACTCAACTCCTTCTCCGTTCGAAATCGACTCCTTACATTAAATGATTTCTTTGGTTAGACATTTTGTCTAGAATCACCTCTCCCCTCCCCTCTACACTCTGTGTACTGTAGACATACTGTGGTACTTTTAATTGATTTTCGTGCATAAGATGTTTCCGCTCCGTTCGCTGACGGGGCTCCTCGTAACTTCGAAATTCGCCCAAAAGGAACGAACTCCCTTAACCCTTTCATACAGCCCGCCTCCTGAGTAGCGAGCTGCCAGCTCTGAGACAGCAGATCTCCACCTTGACCCCCACAGCCCAGGTAACTCGAGCCGGAACCAGAAGAACAGGCGAGCGATTAGTCCGGGATCGGAAAAAGTTCATCAAGGCCTGGAGGCTACTTTCTTTCCAGTTTGCCGGCCGTCCTACTTGCAGGTTCTTCGGTGTCCTTTCCCTTTCGTGACGGAGGTCCTTCGATGGCGTCCTCAGCTATCTGGGTCGGTCTGAGAAGTTCTCGAGTCGGTATGGCTAGGTGGCGAGAATTCCAATCAAAGACTTTTCGATTTTATGAATATCTATTCGCGATTTTCGCAGAGATTTATTGTTATTTTAAACATTTCGCCTAGAGTAACTTCGATAATTTAAGTTTGTTTTTCTTTTACTTATCTTTTTAGCTTTATAAAGAGTGTTGCAAATCGTTATAGCCAAACTCTAGAGAGTGATTCTAGACAAAATATTGAATAACAAAGTTCATTTGAGGCATGGGTCGATTCCGAACAAAAAAGGAATTCCGAGGAGGAAGAGAATCAATTTTGTGTGGTCATTTTTTTTTTTTAATAAAATGGAATTGCTCAAAACCTGTTCAAGATAATTATATTCTAAGTACACCATTGTAGACAAATTTGTTTTTAGAAAACGGCGATTAAATTTACTTAAGGTCTTTGATAAAAGGGACTTTCAGAAGATCTGATACGGCTACTGTGCAGAGATTGATGTTTATGTATGGATACTAGAACTGCAGGAGGAGAGTGGAAATATTAAACCTCCTGAAAGTTCCTTTCATCATATGTAGCTCAAAGACTGGAGTTATGTAGTTCACAAAAACGTGTGGATTTACGAGGTATTTATTGCCTACCGTCGGTATAATAAATTTGATTACAGGTAAACTGTTATGTTTAAGGTTTTTACAGTTTAAAAACTTTATAATAGCCCAAAACTGCCAGAAAATAATTTTTGTCCAAAGCTGAGCAGAAAGTGAAAGTTGTGTGATCCGCGCACCAGATTTTTAATTTTCGTCTCGATCCATTTGTTTGTTATATATTTTTTTTGTTCAATCATTTTCTTTACCAGAACCAATTTGAATGTTCCAGTAGAAATTATTAAACTAAAAAGTATATTTTCTAATTACTTTATTAAACCTAATTAAATAGCCTATTGCTTGTATTTATACTTGTACAATTTTTATATAGTAGAAAAAAAATCTTATGGCCTTCTTATGCCTCTTTCGTGTAATTTGTCATATTGCATTTTATTTTTATAACAATTTTAAATATTATCCATTTTGAGGAATGTTTTTGTTTCTAGTAATCTAGTTGCATGTTATATCTTCTTGCTTCGTTCGAACTTCTGAAGTTGCTTAGAGGCTTCCTGGTGGATTTTTTCTTGCTACATGTCCTTCCTATTTCAATCTTAGTATCATGAGTTATTTTTTGGCCAGTCTTTGCTTTGTGCAAGCTGTTCTATATTGTTCTTATTCCATAAGTTAATAGTCTGATTACAGATTGCTCTGTTTGTCGTGCGAGGCATTTAGCATAACTTGGTGCATCTTTATTTTGAGATTAATATCGAAGAACCTATATCAAAGCCAAATTAGTTGTTTACATTACGTCTGTTCTTTTTCAATTAACATCCCTACCACTTCCCCTCCCCCCTTAGGGATTTCTCTGATGATAGAAAATACTAATCACTTTGTTATTACTTCCAAATGTATAAAGAAAAACATAAAATACAAAGAGCAATTCACTTTCGCACAGCTGGTACGAGCTTCTATACAAAACTAGATGTATAGATATCAGCTGAACTTGTGTTCCCACACTTTTTCCTGTCTATTCGCTAAGCACTTAATCACTGAATGACTTAATCCTTCTTCAGTGAGAACTTAATTTTTACTTTCATACTTCTCAGTTAAGTAATTAAGCTCCTAGGTATGGTTAAAATGAATGAAAACAGCATTTTCAAAATTGTGTAGTGGATATTTATTTAAATATATTTGGCTAATATATTGTCATGCATAAAGCTAATAAATAAATAAAAACACTGTTTACAATATTAAATAGTGAGTTTGAAGTAAATAGTTTAATTGTATTTATGCAATAAATAATTGGCCTTACAAAGTTTATGAACTTTCAATAAATTTAATAGTTGTTAATAACTTATTCGTTATAAAATGGATGATGATGATGATTAATTATCAAATCGATTGTTAATCGAACTGTAAATCGAAAATTCAATTTACTGCTATACTATACACGCATCCAATTACATTTTAAAGAAAAAAAAAACACTATCTACCGACAGGATAATCATTAGAAAGGTAATTAACTGGTTACAATATACAGCAAAAACTCACGCGATCGAAATATTCTTGAATATTTTTTTATATTTTTCCACCGTTACTAGCAAAAAGAAAAGTATTGTAATATGATTCTAGGTAACTTTCAACTGATCCATACGTTTCAGTTGAAAAAAATTATTTTGTCTGTATTTTGTGAAACGGTTTCCAGTTAAGCGAAAGGACCAATGTTATCGTTTGTTTTTGTCTTCTAATATTTGTTAATAAGATTTTTAATTACGTAACTATTACGTAGCTATGTAATAGACCAATAGTATGAGTCTACAATAGCCAATAGATCTTTGTGAAACAACGGTTTCATAACAAAACATACTTGTTTTTCATAGATTATAACACTAAAATGGGTCCATTTTGATAAAATTAAACTAGACTATTCTTTTAAAAGTCCTTTAACTTTTCATATATTGATAATTTTCGAGGAATGACAGAGTAGGGACGAAAAGTAACTACAAATCAATTGCATATCAAATAAAAAGTAGGTATATGTATATATCCTACGTTAACGTATAATTAGGATATGTATGCACAATTCGGTGGTTTGAAAGTTTAATTAGTTATATATAAAACATGTGAATCTAATTCCAAATTCAACCTGTATAGCAAAGATACTGTATATAGGTTTTGAAATAAATGTTTTTAAAAATTAGTATATAAATGAAAAAATCCAACTCAAAAATCGTAAGACTCTAACATGGAGTGAACAATTAACCTGCCAAAATTTAACCATATGAAAACCTCAAATACGTAATATCTGTCTTGTACTACTTTTCGTTTTTAAGGTAGAAGTTAACTCGCACACGCGCGCGTGCGCAGACCATTTTGCGAGAATTGGTTATTTCGACTCAGGAATTCTCAAAAGATCTTTTTCTCTTGAAAACTGAGGTTCAAAAATTTTCACGATCGCATTACTTTTCTTTACTATATATTTCATATATAGGTAAGTGGAAGTAAATATATTTACTTTAGACATCTAGAAGACAGTGGGTGGATTGCATAAGAGCATAAGAAGCGATAAGAAGCGACGACAAAAATATATGCATACCACAAAACTCAAAAATATAAAAATACGTTTAATGAATAAAAAAGACAATTAGTTTTTCGTACAATATGAAATCTATATATATCCTAAACATTGTAATACTCCGATGCCAAATAACAAAAGCATTCCTCATATGATTACAAAATCTAGTATAGGATAACCAGAACTAAAATTATGTCACGATAATATTCAAGTGAAAATCAAATGAGTTCCTTAGTAGAGGAACAATAAAATTAGAAAATAAATGTCTGACTTGTTACCGTTGGCTATTAACATGTTCCATTCTTCTCCAGTCTTAGCTAATTATGAAAAATTAATTTTGACAACCGAAAAAAATAAGTAAAATTACACATTTATTATTGCACATGGAAGAGAAATATTATTGTCGGTAAAACTTAATGGTCTCGATGCATTACTCTGTGCAATAATAATGTTACTGATGTAGATCGGCCATCCAAGGTGACCTAGACTTGCAGATCGTTAGAGCTATCCACTATCCACTCCTGCCTGAAGGAGAACATGGAAGCCGGTGCTTTCTACACCATCACCGCTCTGATAACTGAGTCCGTCCAGCCTCCTTGCCCACTCTTCCAAATGAACTCTTTGCGATATCGATTAGCATCTAACGAGCTGCCCATGTCGTCTAGTGCTCGTCTTTCCAGGGAGCTAATTAATAAAGTTCGTAACTTCTCCGCTATGGAGGAGGTTTGTTGAGTTCAATATATCTCGGATTCGTTTAGAATGGTCAAAATGTTTCTAGTATTGAAGTAGCTTTCCAAAAACAATCTAGGCTCAGAAACTTTGAAATAAATTCAAGTACTCAATTCTGGCCAAATTATAAAAAGAACATTTATATTTATCAGGAGTACACAGAAAGAGGTGGGTTTCATGACGCAAGTTGCACCACCAAATTTGGGTTGGTTCACATTTTGATGAGGTTATGAATTTTTGAGGGAGCACATCTTGACGTGGTCAGGAATTATCTCAGGAAACCATATTTTTGCTGAGTTTCGATTTAGACGATGGAGGAACAGTGTTATTGTATGTGACATACAATTGTTTTAATTTTACTTTCGCTTATACTGTTTTTAGAAGAGGAAATCAATAAAATTTTATTGGAAGGTATGGAGGACTTGCGCATTGTAAGGATACTCCGAAGTGAGTTATGGTGTATTATGATGCTTTTATCTCCTATTATGTATTGCCTCATGATTCAGGTATATATATTGTTCATATAGAGGAACTGTGTACATCGAACTTACCAAATGTAAATGTGTACGTACATTTTGATAAGTGTTCAGTGACAAGAAACAAATAATTATTCTCGATATATAAAATGTATTAATAATGAAAATTAGCTTTATTCGAGGTTAATTTTCTTTAAAAGTAAAACGACCTTTGGAGTTTATTAAGAATATTGGGAAAGGCCATATTAATAAACAATCTCTGTTACTTGTTAATGCGGTGAAATAATATAATTATTTTTTCTCCTCTCAGGTTCTGACTTGATCTCTTTCCATACGACCATATAGTTCTTATAGTCATTTCCTCTTCGGAATACTTCATCCACTTCTTTAAACGAGTACATCTTCTCACAGGATGATAAGTATAAAATGATAACTGTTTCTCCAACAGTTGCTACATAGTTATATTTTCAGCAACCACAATTTATATAAATTATCTATCACAGCCTCGAACTCAGACCAGGAATTACTGAGTAACCTCTATTATTTAAATAATAAAACTGTTTTATTATGTTCCCTTATACTCAACCATTCTTCTTATTTATTTCGTTTCTATATTAATAACATCTTCCCTCCCTCCATCAAAAAAAGAGAAATAAACTATTCTTTCACCGGTCCATATTTGTTTCCATGAGTAGTATATTTAGTAATATATACTATATTTTAGCAATTAAATATTAGCACATGTCAACAAAAAATTATTATTTCTAGATTACTAAAAAAAGTAAATCCCACAAAATTAAATCCAAAATCCATGACTGTCCAAATATGTAAGTATATAATTATCAATATGAAGTAAAATCGATCGTGATTTTTATTTATTTTTTATCTCAATGTATTCATTCTATGCTTCTATAGAAGCTTTTTTTTTCCACAGCATGTTTGAAATAGAAAACGAAATATCTACAAATTTGAATGAATGTTATCAGAATCACCAGTTTTCATTATATCGTGTTACAAGTGAATTAGAAAACTGTACCTAAAAACTTAAGAATCGATCTTAAATGATTTTATCAAATGAGCCAATAATATTTTATAGTCCGATATAGGTAATCGATTCCTTGGGTTGTTCCCGGTGAGCCGCCCAAGCCGGCTTGGCCGCAGGAGAAAGTAGTCGAGATTAGATCCGAGATCAAATTATTTATTTTAGAAATCCTAACTTTTAATTAAATGGATTCCGCTCCACTGGATGTGCCACAGAGTACGGCAACAACACAATAAGGCTTATTGTAATATTATTATTGGCAATGGATATAATCAATATTTTGGACAACACACGATAAAAGTGAATGTGGTCAGATTATTAAGAGTAAACGCTTGAGATGGTCGGCTCGTGCTGATCTGAGGTACAATAATATACTCTGGTCATTGCCTAACATTTTTGACCATTTATAAGTTAAAATAATTTAAATCAAATGTTCCAAATTAATGCAGATCAATAGGCATTCTTAAATTACTGGAGATAATTGAGACCAGGACCTGTAATTAAGAGAAGACAAAGGCACCGCGACTCACCTGATTGAGCGATATCCTCAGAACGGACACTCACAGAAGAAGTTGAAGACCATGCGGCGACTTTAACGGTGGTAGAGCGCGGCAGGCACTGAGGCAAGTAGGCCGCCTCCTCAGCTTTCCCATCCCCTCCTCCTCGCCCACTTTCTTCATCTCTTCTTCTTCCCGTCTTCTTCTGTCCTTCCTCTTTTGTCAGTTTTCCTCTAATTAGTTCTATAATGGATGTGATCTTTAAGAGGAATATATATCAGTCAGCCAATGTAATCAATTTAGCTGGTAAGCTACCATCCAATTGTTTTGGACACTCTAGTATAATATCTACGTTTCCAACTGCTGGGAACCCACATCCTATCTCCATAACTATTCTATCGCATACATCTTCCTCTTGTCCATACTTTTCTCATTAAGTCCCATCCGTCTACGATCAGAATTGCTGAAATTGATATCTACTTCATCATTTGCTTATCAATCCCTACTTCCCCTTAAAAGATATAGACGTATCACGGAAAATACGTTTGGACATATTTAAGAGAAAGCAGTTGACGGACTGCAATTTAATTGATACAGATTTTTTTTTTTTACCATTATCTACCTTTGATTAAAATCGAACGAGCCGTTTCTGGCATAGCTAAAAAAAATACATGAAGCGGGAGTGTTGGATGGAGTTGATGAAATTGATTGATATGGGAGCATCTAGACCATCTCTGAAATTTCATTAAAATCGAATTAACGGTAGCTGGTGATATGCCCGTCACATCGATTCGACTATAGACAGACACAATAACAAACTTGATCCTTTCCAAAATCGTAAAACGCGAGAAAAAATTACGATTCCGCGCACAAAATTTGTTTAATCTCCGCCACAAAAATAAAATTTATATTGAGAACGAAAGCAGTTGGATGGCTGACAAGCAGTAATTACTGTACCTCGTTTCTATAAAACACCTATTTTACAGTAACGAAATAATTTTTTATTGTTTAATTTGAACCTGGCCGCATTGAGATATCAACAAAGTCTCGCGGGGCAAGACCTGAGATTAAAAAATAATCTAGTTCTGTAAATGACACCTGAGTTGTAATTTGAGCTTTGAGTTATTTTCTAAATTTCATATAGTTTTTTTCAATTGTATCATGTATTCAAAGACACTTTCGCGGGCCGTAGTTTGGAAACCTCCTGCGATAGACGATACTTGAACTCAATGTTATCGCAAACTGCCTCTGCTAAGAAATCTTTAGCTGCTAATTATTATTAGTAGAAGATTCCACCTTCTACGGTTTTCCGAAATCTGCGTTTCTTCCTCCTCCCATCATGGCCAACTCAACTCTTCTCTTAGAGAGCTGTCCCTCCTCCCCTGGGACTCCTATATATATTCTGATGTAACTCCCGCTGAGGAGTAGCGCTACTTTTTGCCGTTGCGTTCTGACAAAAGGCCCCACCATTTTTTATAGCCTTCCTGGCCGAGGTGAGTGCTCTGAGGCCGCTATTGCTCGGACTATCCTGAGGCAGGAGAAAGCTCACAGGTCTAATAACCCTCGCAGGCTGCTCATTCCAATATCTCCTTTTTTTTTGGATATATTATGAGGATCCATCAAGGTACATTACTCACTCAGTTAGTCCCATTATTTCCCAATGTTTCAAATATATCGAAACGGTAATTTGATGTACCGAAAAAATATATCTATATTTTCATGTGTAGATAATATACCGATATTTATAAAAACGGGACTCGATATACTGTACTAGAGATGTGAATATCGAACGATAATATCCATACATATAGTAGAGATGGCCATCTATAGTCGATATTTTCCTTCCCATCTTCGATATTATCGACTATCGATATCGTCTCTTCGTCATTTTTATTTTTAAAAACGAATCTGATCATTGGAAAAAAACATATGCTCATCTTGCCTGTTTCTTATAGGATGTAGTGCGTAGTAGTTGGGAAACATCGATATTTCTATAATATCAACTATCGATGGCCACTCATATGTAGCGTTGAAGACTAGGAAGCAAATAAATTATCATTTCGCTGAATCCGATCTATGGATGAATGGAAGGCATTATTTGTTGAATGGAACTGGCTGAGAATGACGAAGGTGGACAGGAACTAGAAAACTAATTTTACTGAGGAGGATAGAAGAATTGAACTTTCAATTAATTAATTTAAAGAGGAAAATTAGAATTTTTTTTATGCACCTATTTTCTAGAGAATGAATATTTATATTCGTATTCATATTTCATTAAAAAATGGTTACAATATAATATCGACTATCGGATATATTTCAATATTGTAGACAATTCAACAGTATTATATTTATAAGTCAGTATAATAGTAATATCGAGAACAATACCGATATATGTATAACTGGGCCTTCGATGTACCATTCCTAACATATAGTATTGTTATCAAATATATCGAAATGCTTATTAAAATATCGACATTTCGGACCTCGATCTTTTAAATCTTTGAAAGAAGTGGGACAGAATTATAATTTGATCAAAGTCTTGGATTTTTAATAGTTTCAATGCCAGTGATTAAGTATTTTTATAGAGCTTTTAAAACATAATAAATTAATAATTGTTTTAAAAAATATAAAAAATCATATTATTAAGACCTTAATTTCGCAAAATTTGCAATCAATAATAAAAATGGAAGAAGTGAGGTTTTGAGTTTTTCTGGTCAATCTTGTCGTGGCTTATATTCTGATCCCACAAAATGAAGTCTACGATGTTTCATTTCTTCTTTATAAGCTTTTTGTAAAAACCTGTAATTTCAAAACCAGCAAACTGTGATGTAAAGAACTGTATATTCCAGCGAAGGTTATAGAGATTGTGTCGTTACCGAAAAAACGTAATGAAAGATAGTCATATAAATGTAGAATGTAGAAAAGTCAATATAGAATGTACGTTTTGAGCATAAAGTATCAATTAATTTTTATTATTAATAGGCTAAAATTAATTTTTCTCACAAGCTTTGTATTATTTTTTTAAATTTCTAATATGTAGCGGGCACTTTCTTACCATTGCTTACCATTGAACGAAACGAAGCAAAGAAGAAAGTGGTAAGTAGTAAAAAATGATGAACGGCTTAAAAAAAAAAAACGAAACCTCTCAGCAACTACAAAATGATCTTGACTGGAAAAAAGCTACAATGCCGCTGCATTGCAGTTAGTGTGGGACAGAGAATTATTTTCATTAATTCATTAGGAGAAGTTAACATGTGACGAAAATGGAACTTTGTTTCATCTTTTCAAAACAATGAATCTTCGAATACGCAAGAAGCTCAGAAACGAAGTGATCTACACATCAACGGACCACCTTCATTTTACCAAGCATTCGTGAATCAAAGCATGTCCACATGAAGTTGAATACGTTAAAATTAAGCTTTCATAGGCTACTCCGAAATGGGGCGCATGCATTCCGTTGTAGCCGCCCTTATAGTGCGAAAGTAAAAAGTGAATAACCCTTGTGTTTAAATACTCACTTCCCAGTCAAACGTTTTGAAAATTTCCGTTGGCTTGAAATAAAAGTTTTACCACTATTTTAGTCTATTTATGACCGCCCTCCCCCCCTCCCCTGAGCATCTTCTTTTACAAATTTTAATTTCAGTTATAGTTTCTTTACATTTTGGAAACTGACTTTGTTCCTGCTTCGATTTGATCATTATTAACAAATTTATGAGTGTTTCTACAATAAACTTTATTGCTTTTACCTGACTTCAAAGTAACTAAAACCCTATAAGTTATGGCTCTGAAAGATTAGTTAGCATAAATATGACCAAAAAAGTTACATAAAGTATTACATGTTTGTCTTAGGTCTGCAAAACAAATTGAACCGAAAATATAATGCTCATAGAACAAAAACTACAAAGTTTTTTTTTTACACCTCCTGAAAATTTTTAGTTTTTGTTCTTTTGCAATGTGGCTGTCGATATAATGCATTAGAATTAGGTTGTCAAAGATAAAATGTTTTCTTTACGGTTGCTTTTTTCTCGAAAATAGGCCCCGACTTCGGGAAGGTAAGGGGGCGATCGCTTCAATAAAAATGATAAGGAGGAGAGAATATCGTTTTGCCTCTCCTCCCCCAATTATTCGAGGTAAAAAAAAATTAAAATCAATAATAAATAAGCTACATAAATAAATAAAATGTATAAACTAAAATCGATTAAGAAAAGTCGACTAGCTGGCTAGGTTAGGGTCTAGTAATAGGCATTTAACTATTTTATTGATACCTAAATGTTACTTTTATTTAAATCATCATTTACATTCACAGATGGTAATACATACAAACATATCCTACGATTCTATGATTCAATCACCCTTTAGTTTCCAAGTGATTTTCTCATCACATTTTCCGCGGCACACTAATCGGAACTGTGAAAAGCGTATTTTTAATTAGGGTTATACAGATTTACAAACGAAAGATATTTTTCACCTTTTTACATTATTCGTTTTCAGCTGAACAAGTTCTAGAAATGTACCGATGTTATAAAGGCTGTCTCCCCTCCTCTCTGTGTTGAATATAAACAAATCCGTTATGTATTCAATTGTATTTTTTGAAAGATATTTTCGAGTATATATAATAAGTAAAACAAAACAAAAATCTTTATAACTATATAAACAAACTAATTTTAAGTATTCAATCTTATATTTGTTCGTTTAACAATAATTATGATGAATTTTGACACATACCAAAAACTCTCACCATGTTTTTTTTTTTGTCCATCCCCTTATCGAAATATAAAGTCTGCGCCTATGCCCTTGAATCCTTTAGTGGCCTGTCTGTGAGTGGTGAGAGGTGGTTGTCATTCCTGACTGACCGTATAGGATCTGCTTTACTGGATTGAAGCCTCTTTGTCCTGTTTACTTGATAAATAAAATAAATTAATAAAAATAATAATAATAAGGCTTAGCGAACCCAAAGGTTCGATGATGACACCACCAATCGATGTCCACATTCTTCCATCCACCGGGCTCCGTCTAAAGCCAACCCCTCCAAATCAGCCTTAAAGCAATCTTCCCACCTTCGTTATGGTCCCTCCCTCGGACGCTTGCCAGTCGTTATAGCGCATAATAACTTGATAAATACAATGTAATAAGAAGTAAAAAAATAAGAGATTGTTTTTTTGTTTTTATCGTTATATACATTATTTTCTATCTTCAAGATTATTATATATATTTTAAATGTATTTCATTTTTTACATTCCTAAATTTTTACATTTTCCTATCTTAATCTCCGTGTTTGATTATAGTTTACAATATCATTGCTTATTGTATAACATATACAATTAATTTATTTTCTTTCAATTAGGTCATTTTCTTCTTTTTGTCGCAATTGGTTTCTCATAAAATTGATTTAATGTCCCTTCTAAAATGTATTTACCAATTTATTCATATTTTATATCTCATCTTCTGTCATTAATATATCTTTAGTAGGTATATATTTTGTATGTTTTAACATAATAAGTCAATAATTTTCATTAGAGGTTTTGCTTTTTATTTGCATTCATGTAATTCTTTTTTTATTTTTTTGTTGTTTTTTCCATTAAAAGTATACGAGTTTTTTTTTATTTATTTACATACTATTATTTAAATTGTTGTATATGTTGTTTGAATCTTTATTAAGTTAATTTTTGTCCAGATATGTATTTTTTCTTTTGTAACTGTTCATTACTGTTATTCTAAGGGGACATCGTCCCAGAATAAAGTTTATTTTCTATTTCCATTCTATTCCTAATATTCATTACAATCAGAGAACTGGGTAATATTTAAATACAATGTTATCAGATGCAGATTTCCAGAAGACAGACACCTGACACTTAGTGATACACTTTTCCTCGTAGCGAAGGCGGCGATGTAAATCGATTCTGATCTAACCCAGTAAGTCACAGAAAAGAAGATTTCGATTCTGGGCGAGGGGGGCGCTCCATTACAATGCTTTCTCTACGACCTGAGAAAGTCTCTAAGTGATTATCAACGGCGGTGGTGATGGCTTCAAAGCTCCTGTCCTCTGTTGAAATATTATTACTCAATGTTACATCTTAACAAAAATAACATGCAAAAAAAAAATTAAAACCATAGGTTTCAATGCAATCATTAAGTTGTTGACTTATCGCCGATTCTGGCATCTTCAAGCTTATAATCTTAGGTGTAAGTACTTAGGAAATATTGGTGGAGGGGGGAATATGGTGAAGCTTGGTGTAATATATAACAGTGTTCAAAAGGGAGGAGGGGAAGATAAAACGATAATTATAAATGAGTAGCGCTGTTATCAGTTTATTAACCATAATCTGTAGCGGGTTAAGAATTTAATAACAGTAATTAAAGGGGCAATTTTAGTTATAAAATTCTTATGGATATATATTATTTATTGTTAACATGTGCTTATATTCAGTAGCTGAAGTGCCTAACCCTCTGGTTAAATGCGAAAAAAAATATACTATAAAAATAATGGACTGTATGATGAACAAAACAAAACCTGGATTAAGCATTTTTTTTCTATAATATTAAATTAAAAAAATTAAATCAATTTCACATGTGTTTGATAATGAAATAAGAATTTCTAATAAATGAAAATAAATAAAAGGAAATATTATGATGAATCTAAACAATGCTGAAATATTGAATAAAAGAAATGATATTTGTATCTAAACTGTCTCATAGGTTGAATTACTTTACGGATGTACAGGTGATGATCAGCAGAAATGGTCAAACAGCAACTTGTCGAGCAAGCAATCTTTTCTTCTTACGGTGATCTCATACATGCAGCTCATGTGCACTCATATTTTTCAGTAAAGTTTTTGACTTTTTGATTGGTTATTTATAAGCAGAAAGGCCAAAGAAACTCTCCATCCTTTAATAAAATATTGGGGAGCTGAAAGTCCTAGCCCCTCCCACTAGGGCCAGAACTAGGGAGGGCAATGGGGGAACTTGCCCCAGGCACCAGGGTTCTTGGGTGCCAAATTTAAGAATTGTTTTTTAGGTTTTACTAAAAATATTTTTTTCTGCTTTTCGGTTGTTTTGATCTTGAATCAATAAAATTAGATGGTATTTTATGTGATGATGTTTATATCAAATTATATTACCTAAAATGGTTATTTGTATTGAAATTATTTTTTATTTGGGTGGGAGGAGGTGAAGGAAGGAATTCTAAAATACAACTTCAACAGAA
Organism: Nezara viridula; assembly: GCA_928085145.1. Taxonomy (NCBI): domain Eukaryota; kingdom Metazoa; phylum Arthropoda; class Insecta; order Hemiptera; family Pentatomidae; genus Nezara; species Nezara viridula. The sequence goes on from OV725082.1 coordinate 140,879,769, forward strand.
TCCTGGTTTGGGCCCTGCCACCATCCCCTGGTGCTAGCTCATACGATTATATAATTAATTTCAAGTAATAATGTTTAGGTGTAGGAAAAAATTATTGAAATATAAAACAAATAATATAAATGATAACATGAAACGTATTATAACATCATAAAATATATAATAAAAATGTATACACTGTATATCAAGGCAAAAGATCTATAAATAAAAAAGAAACATAAATTATTTGTCAGGATATTATTGAAAATCAAGAAACTTTTTTGTTTTTTATTTGACAAGGAGAGGTCACAGACACAAAAAATATTAGGCACGTTTTTGTGTTTGTTCCAAGCCCTAGGAAATGAGAAAAAAATATTTTATAAATTGATGTTATTTATTTTTGCCTTTGCTTTTCCAGGATTTTTAGGTTATTGTACAATAATCAATTTTTTTTTTAATGTATTGTAACTTATTAAATGAATTATAATATATCATAAATTACAAAAATCAAAAGACGCTTCAGTAAAATAGAACAGGCAAATTTTTGTTATGAAAAAGCAATTTAGATTTCCTTTTTAATGCTCTTTAACCCATTTCTAGTCATGTGCACTCCAGTTGCCATAACTTTGAACTACAATTCTGACGTCACTTCTTGTTAGTTTGAGATAAATCAGGAGTTTGTTTACAAGATTTAATCTGATATTTTTGCATCATTTGGAAGGTAAACGTGTTATTATCTTCCTTTGAAAGTATAGCCATGTGGTGGGGTAACCGATAGGGAAGCCAATATAAAGATTTTCTATCTTACATGTTAAAAAAATCTGTAATTGACCTCAATTTGAACCCTCTACATCCGTTCACTAGAACTGGTCACATGAACTAGGGTTTACATTACCCCCTCGTCAAGAAAACTACATTTTAAAATTTATTCCATCATCAGAACCCCAGCAACTCCAAAATAGAAATGAATCTGCTCAATAAAACTACTTGATTCAATAAGTGCATATTTAAAGGTTAAAACTCTTTAATAAGAATTTTTATTAGAAATACAAAATTTCAAATTTTGGTACCTGATTTTCTTGAAGGTTTTTTTTTCACCCACTTATTAACTAGAGCATTCATTAAAATTTAGGATTTTCTCCAAATTAATGCTAAGAACTGTTGAAAAGCTGGAACCCCTACACATTCAACGCATACCAATAATTTTTGGTTTTCATTCATATATAAAGAAAGAATAAATTCTCAAACATTTTTATTTTATATTATTGGTTCTTATTAGATTATTGAAGTTTTTTTTATATATTTCACGAAGCATGCAGAGCCCTAAATAGATAATTATTTTCGCATATATATTCTTGTAATGCTATCTTTTTTTTTCTATTATGAATTTATTGAATATTAATGCAATCTGCCACACTATAGAAAAATAAGCATTAGAGCTAAAAGTATCTACTCATCTTTGAAGTGCGAAAAACGAGTTTCTTTGTGGTTTAAAGTAATTTTTTCAAACCTAAATCCTTTCTCTTCCATTGTGTTTATTGGCCCAAGTGATTTAGCTATTCCAAAGGAAAACAGGAGAGGAAATATCAAGTTTGAAGCAGCCATTTGAAAATGTCCCAGCTACTGGGATGAAATGATTGCAAACATAAACAGAAAACTTATTAAAACTTTTTTTTATTTGTGTTGCATTTGCTGACTCCTAACCAATATACTATTGTGATAAATAAATACAGTCAACTACCCTTAACATTTATTATGTTTAATTTTAATTTTGCTATTGTTGCAGCCACATCCATTGTATAAACTGTTGGACAGCATGACATTTCATTCCTCGGTTTGGCTCTTAGATATTTTTTTTTTTTCTTTAAACATTTATTTTATAATTTATCGATAATATTTATGGCCCGAAATGAATTTATCATTCCCTTTGTAGATCAATTAGATAAATTTCAATATTTACAAAATATGTTTTTAATAATTAAACCATTCTGAAACTGTTATTATAGTGGATAAATGTTGACTGTAGAAGATACACTGAAGAGAAGTTGGTTGGGTTTTCATTTAATGAAATACACTACTGAAAAAAAAAAAAAAAAAATTGCATTTACTTTTATTTCCTTTGTGCTGACATTCTATTTTCTTTATATAACTTCATATTCCTTTTCTTTATTTTTCATTATTAATCTATGTTTATATTGCTTCCTCTTAACATATTAAGACATCAACTTATAGCAACTACATCACCCTATTTATTTTATTTTTACCACTTTACAATTTGTACCTCTTAATATTCCATTTAATTTCTTTGTTATTTCATTTTTTGTTGGTTAGTTAATTTCATCACATTATTACCTCTATTTTATGTTCTATCATTTCTTAATTCTCTATATTTGGTACCGTTATCTTATATATCTTAACTTTGCTACTGCTATGTTATAAGTCTCAGCTTTGGTACCATTACATCATATTTTCTTAATTTATATATGATATATTTGCCATTCCACATATTTATTAATGTTAAGTTTAACTACCTGTATATTATTTGACTGTACATTTTACCTACATATTATTACTATTACTGTATACTATTTTCTCAATATTTATATGAAGGTCTCGAACTTAGGCCAAAACGTCAGCACAGAGCAAGTAAAAATGTATAAATAATTTATTTTGCTGATTCTTAACAAATATGTTATTGTGAAGGTTCCTTTAGAGAATTCACACACTATGGGACAAACAAATGAAAAAGTGATTATTTCACTATGCTAGAATTTTTGTATCTTGTTTTCGAAATTTTCCATCTGCTGTTAGTATCATCAGAGAAATAAAATAAATAGTTTGCTTTAGCTATAATGACACTGTTAGCACGTGCAGATCTACAGGGGGGGTTTCGGGCTTAAGCTCTCCCCCAAAATGGTAAAATATAACCATGTTTTATGGGAAAAAAATTATCTCTTAAAGTATTACTGTTCGTGTAATTACATTTAACAGGACTTAAAAAATCCCTAAAACACCATTTCATTTAAATAGTTAGTTTCTTTCTTTTTTTCCAAAGTAATTATCGTCATTTTATGAAAAAAAAAGCTTTCAGACTGAAGCCCCCCTCCCCAAATTAAATCCCAGATCTGCAAGTGACTGTTAGTTAAGTTAGATAGTTGTGTTTCCCATAGTTTGTGAAATGTTTAATTTCACTTTAATAAATAAATACAGTCCAACCAACTTCCCTTCAACAAAGTTTTAGCTATATTGTTCTGCCTAAATTTAAATATATATAATTAATATATTCTATTCCAAATATTGGCGTTTTATTTCTTATTTATAAATATAAATATTAAAATTATATTAAACTACATGCACCAAATTTAGATATAAGAACCTTCTTCTGCTTTTTACAGACTGGATTGCTATCTGGCGGTAACATGTGGAAACACTAAAATTAGTTTAGCAATTTATTTTTCAAATGAAATTTTACCATCAAATAAGTCTATACCTTATACATGATTTTCTCACGAATTATTTTTCATTTATTCATTGTTTCATTTCAATTGTGAAATAAAGTTATTAAATTTATTGAGTGATTATTTATAGATGTTCTCATTTTAATTTTTCTAAAAATTATTTACTTTAGTAATTAGGCTATGCTGATTATTTTTTTAAAAATAATTTAAAAATGTAAGATAAACCAAAAATACTAAAGCGTAGGTGACTTGACGATTTTTTTCGCTTTATAAAGTACTTAACTAAAGTTCTTTAGAGCTCTAGTAAATCCAGAATTTCATTTTTGGGGGCTTCAGCCCGAAAGCTATTTTTTTTTTTTTTAAATATAACGATAATTACTTTGGAAGAAAAATAAAGGAACAAACTACCTATAACAATGGTGTTTAAGTGATTCTTGAAGTCCTGTTAAACGTAATTACACTAACAATTTAGAGATGTTTTTTAATTTTTTTTCTTTTAGACATGGTAATATTTTACCATTTTGAAGGGGCTTCAGTCCAAAAAACCCGTCTTCCCCTCCCCCTACAGATATAAATAGGACAGGTTGCTAAAATCGTTGAGCTCATCGATGGTGTCATTTCATCCAAATTAGAAACTGATCCGATTTCATCGATGAGCTGACTGTCGATGAGCTGAGTTTAGGAATTTACCCACATAGACAGTAAACATAAAGAAATGTGAAGTAAACTGAAATATAACAACACTCAAGTTTCATCCAGCGGATCCATCGACTCCAACAGCGATGAATAAATGGACTCACTAAATTACATTGATAAATTTAGAAACTTTCCCAGATACTTATATATTTGTGGGAAATAATATTTTCTAAATTTCTTTAAAATAATCTCAAATTTTGGGCGAATTTTATAAAATCATAATTATTTGTAAAGTCAATTGTAACATGTTTAATGACCCAAAATAAAACTATGATGAAATTTTTCATTTTCCATAGAATTGATATACAATAATTTATATATTTATTTTTAAAATATATACAACAGAAATTCTGCCTTAAGAAAATACTGCCTTGTCAGATATTCTATAATGGGAAGAGCCTTTTTAATTTATTTCAGAATGTTAACAAAGAAAATTGTTCAGGTTATATAGCCTTGTATAGTATACTGCATTACCTTAAGTAATAAAATCAAAGGTATCATCCTGTGTAAAAAAACAGCCCATCTTTCTGTGGACCAAAGCAGGAAATTGAAACTTCCTCAAGCTCAAACCGGAGGTGTTCTGTTTTCTTCAGTGTTATTCAATATTATTTAATGATTTCTATACAATATCATTAGATATAATTAGATATCTAAGCATAAGGGAATACAGAAAAATTCGAGAATATAATCAATAGAATCGAACTCAAGAAGACCTCATGAGAAAACTACATAATAAAAAATTTTTTTTGGTGGAAAATGGATAAAAAAATATTAGAATTTTGTATTTTAAATCTACTACTCAAGATTAGTATAGATCTTTTGAGATCTCAGATTTCCCTTGCATAGAAAAAAAAAACTTATATTCGGGACCTCGTTATTACATTAAAGTTTATTGTCATATGTTTTTCCATCCCTAACACTGTGGAAAATATGTTCACAGTTCATATAGTAATTCCTCACGCCTTTTCCCAATATCGTTGAACCAGTATTTTTCCAGGAGGGGCAAGATTAATTTTTCTGCTCCTTTTATCTCCCGCCGCGTCCAATAAAACTCAATATTTTAGATATTGTATTTCAAAATAAATGTCAATATCAGAAAAATTAAAACGTTAAATATGTACTCCAGACAAAATAAATAAATAAAGGACCAAGGTATGTGCTTAAGCCCACACGATAGAAGTTAAAACAGCAAGAAGGCGAGATTAATAATATCAAATATAAATTATAAATAATAGATCATTACAAAGAGGATGAAGTGCTCAACATTTATCTCGCTTACAGTATACATGTCCGATTTTTAGTATCTGAAATATTTTAATCTATATCTTCAACTAAATTCATTTTCATTTGATTTTGGATACAATTTTGAGTTATAGCTTATTACAGAAATGCTGAAAAATTGTCTTGCTTAGAGTATGCAGGCCCGATTTTTAGTTTCTCAGATATTTTAATCCATATATGAAAAAACTTTTCAATGAGTGGACTTTACCGGAGCGTTAACACTTCGGAAATCTGACGGATCGATCTAATTCACTCTCCATAAGAAAGTGCAAGAGGCGTATAAACAAGTTTTCACATCAAAAATGTCCACGAAGTTTGACGACCTCTAAATCCTGCCCCACCCTAGTTCCGACAGTATAACAATTCTGTGGATTATATGTTTTTTATTTTAAGCTTAAAATAAATATTAAAATATTGCGATGATGTAGAGCATAATGATGTAAAGATGGTTGATCGTGATATAATATGAGGAGTTGATCGAGAGGTGCGTTCAAATAAATACTAAATTATAGAAATAGTATTCATTAAAATATTGCGGTAAGTTTCTTTAAAATTTCCATTTAGTTACCATGAAAACATTTAGGTTTCGTTAAATAATATAAGTAAAAGCATAAGTTATTAGTGGTTAGTTTATCGTCAGTTTCAATTATCTCCTACAACTTCGTATCTTAGATAAATTATAATAAACCTAAGAAAACATTTCTCCTTAAGTTAATTATCAAATTCTATCGTAATTTATAATTATTTATTTGTTATTAATTACAAACAATGAGAAACGTTTTAATTGTTTTAAATAAACTAATCCAAGGTACGTTAGAGAAAGTGATTTTAAAAATTCAACATAAGCCTTCAGATTATTTCAATTAGGATGAGAATTAAAGATCATTTAACAGAACATTAATATAATGAGTTAAAGTGCTCCTGCCGGTTATTATACTTATTTTAACTTACAAAGAAACTTCTGCGGTCCTTTCTCAGATATTTTAGATATTAGTAGTAATTCATTAGGAGATTAAATCAACTTCTTTTGCAAGGAATAACTTTAATAATTGTTGCTAAGTACTTCGGGATGGTACTTATAATTATTCGGAATATAATGAGTGCGTACTATAAGAATTGATTAATTTAAATGTCTGTATTTGTTTATTTTAAAATCATATCAGTACGTTCAGAGGTCTATTAAACAGCCAAATAAACATCTTACACATTCCATACGTTGAAAAAGTATTGATTTTTTAAACTCTTCCCCTATCTAATACGTCAGAAGAAAGATCATTTTATGTTTAAAATCGTGTAAAATATTACTTAAGAAACTCTTTGTGGGGGAAGGGGAGAGAGATAAAATAATACCATTACTCTGCATTCTGCATATAGAGGAAAACATTTTAAACGAAATTGGCACTATTAAAATTATGGATGAATTTGTAAGAAAAAAAACACACAAAAATTATATAAATTTAACCTGTAAGACTTATATTTTATGATAGTTTTTCATTTATTTTCTTTTTGTTAATCAAGAAACGCTCTTGACACCCCCATTAAGAGGTGAAAGTAAAAATACTAAATTGTACGAAATGTAATATGTATTATCTTATTTACATGTACATTCTTTCGTCTTTAATACTGTTGAATTATATTTCGTTGATATGCCGTTCGATGAAATGACCAATTAAATTATCAAAAATAAATAAAATGCTTATAAAAACTCTTTAGCCCAATCAATTTGATATTAATACTTATTATGATAGACTGTTTTGTCATTTGAATTTAAGTAAATATTACTATTTAGAAAGATATTATAATAAAATAAATTAATTATTTAGATGAGGACCGCACAGGTTATGATTGGTTCACAATCACTTCGGTCACACTTGTTCTTGTAACCCTGAAAACTGTTTTGGGATAAAATCTGATGCATTCGGCATTCCCTAAACAAGTGTGACCGAAGTGATTGTGAACCACGCGTATCTCGTGTGGTCCTCGTCTAAATAATAACCATTTCAATAAAAATGATTAAATTATTAATTTAAAATAATTAACTATTTTATAAGCTGAGAAAAGAACAACTGTGTTTTATTTGAAAGAAAAATATTGGCCTGTATGTATTTCGGAATAACGTTTTTTTTTGTTTGAAGGAAGTGCCTTAATTCAATAACCAGCTTCGCAAATCTAGTTAAGACCTGCCTCATGAATAGTGTTCCTTGATTTCAATTCCAAACAATACTTAAAGGCTAAAATTATTTTAAGATCGTGATTATTTAGATCTAAAATGTAAAACTTTAATAATGGTTTAAATTTATTTTAAAAAATCAGTATATTAATTAATAGTTAAGTTCTGTAATGACATTATGTGTTTTAATAAACGAGAATAAATATCTATATTTATTTTAAACATCTATTACGGCTTATCAAAGTTTATTTATAATATTCAGGACGTTTTTCAATAATAAAATAGCGTGTTCATTTCGGTATGACATAAAGTACTGTATTTATTTCTTAATACAAATAAAAGGATTTTTAAATATAATTACTTTTTAAATTTTACATAATTGCAAAAAAAAAAAAATCAATCCCTGAAAATTAATTTTTTTTATAGAATAAATACATAAAGATAACACAGTTCATGATAATACTCATAATTTTGAAAAGTATTCAAATTTAATTTGATAGATGAATATTAATATTTTTCTTATTATTTCATTGATTTTCTTACAAAATATATATGTGTGTGTGTGAATATGAATGTACGTATGAATACATTTATTTTTTTTTTATGTTGGCGTATTGAAAAAGTAATCCCTTCTCGAAATTCGTTACACCAAAGGTAGGTATTCAAAATTTTTTCTCTCTAAAAATTCAGAAATATAATACTTTTTCATGGTAAAACAAAGTTAAATGTAGTTAATTCTTTAGAAGTGGTATTGCTTTAACGTTTGACTAAAAAAAAATTATCTAAATGTAACTATATTGTGGCAGTAATTCGTTAGGGATTTGGTGCCAATTTTAATTCCATGCCGCCATTTTCTTTTATAGCTTCTCCTAGACTGGCTAGTTCACTGATCTGTTCTTACTTAGAGTTTAAGTTTCAATATTAATGATGTTAGTTTAAAACTAACGTTTAATTTTACTAAATATAGTTAGGATTACAATCTTAGTCGTTAGAATGTCTTGCTTTTTAATAAATATTTGATTTTATGCAATATTGAATATTAAAGGTACACTTTTTTTCCCATTAGTGAAGAAGTCAGGATTAACATTTATATTATGATTATTTTGTGTATATATGCATGTACGTATATATGTACTCAGTTCATTCAAGGAAATGAATTGCCCTTAAGAATTTTCCATTAATTTAGGTCATTACAACATTTCCTACAAATTGGCTTATTATCAAACTATCAAAAGTTTATGACATATCTAACATATTTCCATATTATATAGTTTTATTATGGTTTGCTTTTAGTATAATGCTACAAAACCGACCTTGATATAAGCATTTTATTTGCATTCAATGAAATATATGTCAATTCGAAAAATCAGATACTAGGTACTATCTAGTAGGTAGTAACCAAGGGACTACTTAATATTAGGTTTTTTGAATCGACATACATTTGATTAAATTCAAATAAAATGCTAAATACAAGTTTGGTTTTGTATAATTGGACTGAAAATAAATGACAATACAATTATATGATATGGAATTTTTTTAGATATATAATAAACTTTTGATAGAATGAAAATGAACCAATTATCTGGAAACGTTGTAATGACATAAAAAAATAGACAATTTTTTTAGGATAATTTGTATATAATTACATAAAGTGACCTGGACAGACAGTGCTGGAAGAATAACTATAAACATATATAAATATGTGTGTGTGTGAATAGTATATACGTGTTTATGTGGTTAGATTGGTGTAGATAATAAAAATTGAAATTATTATACAATATATTTTAGTTTTGAGTTAAAGATTTCCGATCCTAACATTTTTTTTTTAATATAGGTTTTTTTTCTGAAAATGAGGAGACGAGATAGCTCAGTGATTAAGACAGTAAACTCCAATGCTCCGTGTACCCAGTTCAAGCTTGGCTGTTGCAAGTAATTATTTATTCTGTTATATCAGCTGTCAAATGACTTTTTGGTCCAGGGACCCCAGGACAAACCCAGCTACTATAATGTGAGTACTCTTAAATAATGATTAATTAAGGAGAAAAATCTATTTGTTTGAGTATGATATCTGTCGAATACATCTTTTCATACATACATTGACCAAGAAACTGTTTCTACAAATTAATGAATCCAAGACCTTTCATGGATTGCAATGGTATATTTTTTCTTATTTACATGTAAACTAATTGTATAAACAAAATTATAGCCAGTGAATTGCTTAGAAAATATTATAGTTTTCATGATTTATTTTCTGTTTTGAAAAACATTTTCTTTTATAAGTAAAATATTATAAGAATTTTTTTTTAAATTATTGAAGCTTTTGTTTCATGTATTAAATACTTAAGTATTATACACTTATTGGCAGATATAACGATTTCTTTTTAAACTCTTTCTTTTTTTTCTATATAAATTTATTATTTCAAGGAAACTTCAAAACCCTTTATAATTCACAAAAATTTATTGCGGGTGAGCCAATGTTTCAAAGCAAGCATGTGGATCATCATCAGGGCGTGTTTCAGTGCTCTAAACGTCAGCACCGATAAAAATCTTATAAATGACTGCGTCCTGACTATTTATCACCCATGATATGTAGAACAGTCGACTAACTTCCTTCAATAAAACTGTATAGCTTTTTTCTTCTTTTTTACATGTACATCATTTTGGGCCACTTCGCCCATTTTCAAATCTTAGAAACATTTCTTAGGATCGTCTAAAAATAATTAAAAATTCATTAAAATGTATAAAAAAAACATAATCATCTTATTTGCATTTGGTTTTATTGTTCTGTTCAAATAAGTTAACATAGGAATTTGAATAACTTTTAAATTATTTTTAGGCAATCCTAAGAAATGTTTCTAAGACTTGAAAGTGGTCAAAGTGGTCTGGAACGTGATCACCTATAAAAATTAAGAAAAAAAAATGCAATGAAGTTTTGTGAATTATAGAGGATTTTAACTTTTCTCAAAATAATAAATTTATATATCTTTGACAGTAAGTAACAAATAATTTTATGTTTTCCTTTTTTGGCACTACAGACCTTGTAAGGTAAAATCTACCAGTAATAGACACTTTAAAAGGATTTTGCAACATTAATGTGAATCATAGCTTAAGTTCTGAAGGTGGCGGTCACTCTGGACCATCTCCTTCCTCTATAAAAAATTCAAACTTATTTCCTGAAGAAAAGTGAAGAGGAAAGTTCCCTGAAACAAACACTCAGTCTTGCTCCATTTAAAAATCAAATAATTGGCTTTTGTGGCATGATATCTCCTGAGGAACAGACATCAGCTTCTTAAGTGTCCTATCTTCAAATCTAATTGTGTTTTTCACTCTCTTTTAGACGTATGAAGATTATTACATTTTATTACACGAGTTTAGAACTTTCTATTACCGGTACATTTGCTCTAGATCTTTTGTCGCCTTAACTAGCCTTCTCCGCCTCTGCCAATCTTGGGCTAAAAGCTAATTTCTTTCCAGTTATCTTCACGCAACTCTATTGCGTTTTTATTGATTTGATTAATCCATCTGGCTTGTGGCCTTTTTCTTACTATTGAAGCATTCATTGTTCTGTAATTCTTTACATACTCATTTAACATAAGATGAATGGTCTAAATAACTTTTTTTGTTATTTATACAAATACGTCTGGTTTCAACGATAACTTTTATAACTAAAATAGATTGATTATTAGATTTTTTTTAAAGCATTTTTAACTACTCTTCTCGACTATCACTTCAACACTCTCACCCACTCTGTTATCACATTCAAGCGGGAGGCTGGAAATAAAAGTTGTAAAGGTATTCTATGACCATCTGGAATACAAACCTACACAAATTGAATTTGATAGAAAAAATATTTTATTTGGCATAGAAGGTGAATTTTATTTAACTTTTATTGCAATTTATTTAACTTCAATAATATAAAGCAGTATGATATAAATTGGTACTTGTCAGGTTATGATTGGAAAATTCTAACCACTCAAAAAAAAAAATCCAAGATCACATATCTTAATCCGTGACACCCTAGCATGTACTCATACATAAAGAATATATGTTAGGGTGTCATGGGGTGAATGATGTGAATTTAAGTTTTTTTCTGTCTCCATGATGCTGGAATTGGCAAAACTTTGAGGGGTTATTTTGTTCTTTGGATGGATTTTAAAGATACAAGACTCGAGTGGTTGAATTTACTCAATTATAAACTAACATTTAATGTCAGTTTCTTGGTGAGTTCTTACTGGTTTATATTTATATTTTTACAAATCCATAAAGTGGCAATTGTACTTATGCCATTAATACAATTCAATTAATAAAACTGTTATTCTCCAATGTAATATAAAACTAATTTTTATTAGTTTGGTTTTCTAATGGCATCTGAATGGAGCTGTCTTTCAAAGAGCTTAAAATATATAAAATTATCACCTATGGTAGGTCTTTCTCAAGTCAAAATAAAGTAAACCCTTTGAAATATTTGCATTAATATAATTATTGTTTTGGTAATAACCTGATCGATAAATTTCGTCTCAGTTTCAATCAAGTAAAAACATTGTAATTAAACAAATATTAGATTATTTTTGGCTTTGTTAAATATTTCATGGTAAGGTGTTAATGGAAACCAAACCAAGTTAAGACATAGCAGAGAGAATTAAATTTTTGGATAGCTTGGTTTGGTTTCTTATTGGCACCTGATTATGAGAATGTTTATTAAAGAGATGGAAAATATTTTGAAAATTAAGCTGTTGAAACTGAGATTAATTAGGTAAAACCGTTAAAAGATAAATGTTTATTCAAATTTGAATTATAACTGGCGATTTTTTTTTTTTTTGAAATTAGGCTCTTTAAGTGTTCTAATCGAAAACAACTATTGACTAACATTATCTCATAGTAGGACCTTTAAGGGAATCAAACCAAGTTAAAAAAAAAGGAGGGAGAAATCTAATTTTTTTTTTTTCATTCATTTGGATCTGTTTCCTATTGGCACCATCCTATGAGACATTTTGTAAAATATATAAAAAATTAAGCTATTGAAACTGGGATTAATTAGGTATATATATTGTTTAATTGTCACAGGGCGATTGGAAATTAGAATGTCCCCTCATAGCAGTTTCTTTTAAATGTTTTATTTGATAGTTCTATAGCGAGCTTAATTTTAAAAAAAAATTAAATATTTACATTTATTTTATGTAACAATCTGATCGATAAATGTCATCTCAGTTTCAATCATATAAAAACATTGTAATTAAGCAAATATTAGATTATTTTTGGCTTTGTTAAATATTCCATGGTAAGGTGTTAATGGAAACCAAACCAAGTTAAGACATAGCAGAGAGAATTTAAATTTTTGGATAGCTTGGTTTGGTTTCTTATTGGCACCTGAGTATGAGAATATTTATTAAAGAGATGGAAAATTATTTCAAAATTAAGCTATTGAAACTGAGATTAATTAGGTAAAACCGTTAAAAGATAAATGTTTATTCAAATTTGAATTATAACTGGCGATTTTTTTTTTTTTTGAAATTAGGCTCTTTAAGTGTTCTAATCGAAAACAACTATTGACTGACATTGTCTCATAGTAGGACCTTTAAGGGAATCAAACCAAGTTAGAAAAAGTAGGGAGAAATGTAGTTTTTTTTTTTTTTTATTCATTCGGATCTGTTCCCTTTTGGCACCATCGTATGAGACTTATTATAAGAGATAAAAAAAAAAATTTAATTGTCACAGGGCGATTGGAAATTAGAGTGTTTCCTCATGGCAGTTTCTTTTAAATGTTTTATTCGATAGTTCTATAGCGAGCTTAATTTAAAAAAAAATTAAATATTTACATTTATTTTATGTAATAATCTGATCGATAAATGTCATCTCAGTTTCAATCATATAAAAACATTGTAATTAAGCAAATATTAGATTATTTTTGGCTTTGTTAAATATTCCATGGTAAGGTGTTAATGGAAACCAAACCAAGTTAAGACATAGCAGAGAGAATTTAAATTTTTGGATAGCTTGGTTTGGTTTCTTATTGGCACCTGATTATGAGAATGTTTATTAAAGAGATGGAAAATATTTTGAAAATTAAGCTATTGAAACTGAGATTAATTAGGTAAAACCGTTAAAAGATAAATGTTTATTCAAATTTGAATTATAACTGGCGATTTTTTTTTTTTTTGAAATTAGGCTCTTTAAGTGTTCTAATCGAAAACAACTATTGACTAACATTATCTCATAGTAAGACCTTTAAGGGAATCAAACCAAGTTAAAAAAAAAGGAGGGAGAAATCTATTTTTTTTTTTTCATTCATTTGGATCTGTTTCCTATTGGCACCATCCTATGAGACATTTTGTAAAATATATAAAAAATTAAGCTATTGAAACTGGGATTAATTAGGTATATATATTGTTTAATTGTCACAGGGCGATTGGAAATTAGAGTCTTTCCTCATAGCAGTTTCTTTTAAATGTTTTATTTGATAGTTCTATAGTGAGGTTAATTTTTAAAAAAAATTAAATATTTACATTTATTTTATGTAACAATCTGATCGATAAATGTCATCTCAGTTTCAATCATATAAAAACATTGTAATTAAGCAAATATTAGATCATTTTTGGCTTTGTTAAATATTCCATGGTAAGGTGTTAATGGAAACCAAACCAAGTTAAGACATAGCAGAGAGAATTAAATTTTGGGATAGCTTGGTTTGGTTTCTTATTGGCACCTGAGTATGAGAATATTTATTAAAGAGATGGAAAATTATTTCAAAATTAAGCTATTGAAACTGAGATTAATTAGGTAAAACCGTTAAAAGATAAATGTTTATTCAAATTTGAATTATAACTGGCGATTCTTTTTTTTTTGAAATTAGGCTCTTTAAGTGTTCTAATCAAAAACAACTATTGACTGACATTGTCTCATAGTAGGACCTTTAAGGGAATCAAACCAAGTTAGAAAAAGTAGGGAGAAATGTAGTTTTTTTTTTTTTTTTATTCATTCGGATCTGTTCCCTTTTGGCACCATCGTATGAGACTTATTATAAGAGATAAAAAAAAAAATTTAATTGTCACAGGGCGATTGGAAATTAGAATGTCCCCTCATAGCAGTTTCTTTTAAATGTTTTATTTGATAGTTCTATAGCGAGCTTAATAAAAAAAAAAAATGAAATATTTACATTTATTGTATGTAATAATGTGACCGATAAATGTCATCTCAGTTTCAATCATATAAAAACATTGTAATTAAGCAAATATTAGATTATTTTTGGCTTTGTTAAATATTCCATGGTAAGGTGTTAATGGAAACCAAACCAAGTTAAGACATAGCAGAGAGAATTAAATTTTTGGATAGCTTGGTTTGGATTCTTATCGGCACCTGAGTATGAGAATGTTTATTAAAGAGATGGAAAATATTTTGAAAATTAAGCTATTGAAACTGAGATTAATTAGGTAAAACCGTTAAAAGATAAATGTTTATTCAAATTTGAATTATAACTGGCGATTTTTTTTTTTTTAAATTAGGCTCTTTAAGTGTTCTAATCGAAAACAACTATTGACTAACATTATCTCATAGTAAGACCTTTAAGGGAATCAAACCAAGTTAAAAAAAAAGGAGGGAGAAATCTATTTTTTTTTTTTCATTCATTTGGATCTGTTTCCTATTGGCACCATCCTATGAGACATTTTGTAAAATATATAAAAAATTAAGCTATTGAAACTGGGATTAATTAGGTATATATATTGTTTAATTGTCACAGGGCGATTGGAAATTAGAATGTCCCCTCATAGCAGTTTCTTTTAAATGTTTTATTTGATAGTTCTATAGCGAGCTTAATTTTAAAAAAAAATTAAATATTTACATTTATTTTATGTAACAATCTGATCGATAAATGTCATCTCAGTTTCAATCATATAAAAACATTGTAATTAAGCAAATATTAGATTATTTTTGGCTTTGTTAAATATTCCATGCTATTGAGTTAATGGAAACCAAACCAAGTTAAGACATAGCAGAGAGAATTTAAATTTTTGGATAGCTTGGTTTGGTTTCTTATTGGCACCTGATTATGAGAATGTTTATTAAAGAGATGGAAAATATTTTGAAAATTAAGCTATTGAAACTGAGATTAATTAGGTAAAACCGTTAAAAGATAAATGTTTATTCAAATTTGAATTATAACTGGCGATATTTTTTTTTTTAAATTAGGCTCTTTAAGTGTTCTAATCGAAAACAACTATTGACTAACATTATCTCATAGTAAGACCTTTAAGGGAATCAAACCAAGTTAAAAAAAAAGGAGGGAGAAACCTATTTTTTTTTTTTCATTCATTTGGATCTGTTTCCTATTGGCACCATCCTATGAGACATTTTGTAAAATATATAAAAAATTAAGCTATTGAAACTGGGATTAATTAGGAATATATATTGTTTAATTGTCACAGGGCGATTGGAAATTAGAGTGTTTCCTCATGGCAGTTTCTTTTAAATGTTTTATTCGATAGTTCTATACCGAGCTTAATTTAAAAAAAAAATTAGATATTTACATTTATTTTATGTAATAATGTGACCGATAAATGTCATCTCAGTTTCAATCATATAAAAACATTGTAATTAAGCAAATATTAGATTATTTTTGGCTTTGTTAAATATTCCATGCTATTGAGTTAATGGAAACCAAACGAAGTTAAGACATAGCAGAGATAATTTAAATTTTTGGATAGCTTGGTTTGGTTTCTTATTGGCACCTGAGTATGATAATGTTTATTAAAGAGATGGAAAGTATTTTGAAAATTAAGCTATTGAAACTGAGATTAATTAGGTAAAACCGTTAAAAGATGAATTAATGTTTATTCAAATTTGAATTATAACTGGCAATTTTTTTTTTTTTTTTAAGTTAGGCTCTTTAAGTGATCTAATCGAAAACAACTATTGACTGACATTGTCTCATAGTAGGACCTTTAAGGGAATCAAACAAAGTTAAAAAAAGTAGGGAGGAATGTATTTTTTTTTTTTTTTTTATTCATTCGGATCTGTTCTCTTTTGGCACCATCGTATGAGACTTTTTATAAGAGATAAAAAGAAAAATTTAATTGTCACAGGGCGATTGGAAATTAAAGTGTTTCCTAATGCTAGTTTCTTTTAAATGTTTTATTTGATAGATCTATAGCGAGCTTAATTTAAAAAAAAATTAAATATTTACATTTATTTTATGTAACAATCTGATCGATAAATGTCATCTCAGTTTCATTCATTTAAAAACATTGTAATTAAGCAAATATTAGATTATTTTTGGCTTTGTTAAATATTCCATGGTAAGGTGTTAATGGAAACCAAACCAAGTTAAGACATAGCAGAGAGAATTAAATTTTTGGATAGCTTGGTTTGGATTCTTATTGGCACCTGTGTATGAGAATGTTTATTAAAGAGATGAAAAATATTTTGAAAAAGTATTGAAATTGAGATTAATTAGGTAAAACTGTTAAAAGATATATATATGTTTATTCAAATTTTAATTATAACTAGAGATTTTTTTTTAAAATAAGGCTTTACGTGATCTAATCTGAAAAAACTATTGACATACATTATCTCATAATAGGACCTTTAAAGGAATCAACCAAGTTAGAAAAAGCAGGGAGGAATGTATATTTTTTTTTATTTAATTGTCACAGGGCGATTGGAAATTAGAGTGTTTCCTCATGGTAGTTTCTTTTAAATGTTAACAATCTGATCGATAAATGTCATCTCAGTTTCAATCATTTAAAAACATTGTAATTAAGCAAATATTAGATTATTTTTGGCTTTGGAGTTAAGACATAGCAGAGAGAATTAAATTTTTGGATAGCTTGGTTTGGATTCTTATTAGCACCTGAGTATGAGAATGTTTGTTAAAGAGATGGAAAATATTTTGAAAATTAAGCTAATGAAACTGAGATTAATTAGGTAAAACTGTTAAAAGATATATAGATGTTTATTCAAATTTGAATTATAACTGGCGATTTTGTTTTTTTAAATTAGGCTCTTTAAGTGTTCTAATCGAAAACAACTATTGACTGACATGATCTCATAGTAGGACCTTTAAGGGAATCAACCAAGTTAGAAAAAGCAGGGAGGAATGTATTTTTTTTTTTTTTATTTAATTGTCACAGGGCGATTGGAGATTAGAGTGTTTCCTCGTGGCAGTTTCTTTTAAATGTCTTATTCGATAGATCTATAGCGAGCTTAATTTAAAAAAAAAAATTAAATATTTACAATTATTTTATGCAATAATCTGATCGATAAATGTCATCTCAGTTTCATTCATTTAAAAACATTGTAATTAAGCAAATTTTAGATTATTTTTGGCTTTGTTAAATATTCCATAGTAAGGTGTTAATGGAAACCAAACCAAGTTAAGACATAGCAGAGAGAATTAAATTTTTGGATAGCTTGGTTTGGATTCTTATTAGCACCTGAGTATGAGAATGTTTGTTAAAGAGATGGAAAATATTTTGAAAATTAAGCTATTGAAACTGAGATTAATTAGGTAAAACTGTTAAAAGATATATAGATGTTAATTCAAATTTAAATTATAACTGGCGATTTTGTTTTTTTAAATTCGGCTCTTTAAGTGTTCTAATCGAAAACAACTATTGACTGACATGATCTCATAGTAGGACCTTTAAGGGAATCAACCAAGTTAGAAAAAGCAGGGAGGAATGTATTTTTTTTTTTTTTTATTTAATTGTCACAGGGCGATTGGAGATTAGAGTGTTTCTTAATAAAAGTTTATATCAAAGATTTTATTCGATAGGTCTTTCCCGAGTTTAACTAAACTAAAAAAAATAGAAATATTTTCATTTATTTTATGTAATAATCTGATCGATAAATGTTATCTCAGTTTCAATCATATGAAAACATTGTAATTAAGCAATTTTTAGATTATTAGTGGCTTTGTTCAATATTTCATGGTAAGGTGTTAATGGAAACCAAACCAAGTTAAGACATAGCAGAGAGAATTAAATTTTTGGATAGCTTGGTTTGGATTCTTATTAGCACCTGAGTATGAGAATGTTTGTTAAAGAGATGGAAAATATTTTGAAAATTAAGCTAATGAAACTGAGATTAATTAGGTAAAACTGTTAAAAGATATATAGATGTTTATTCAAATTTGAATTATAACTGGCGATTTTGTTTTTTTAAATTCGGCTCTTTAAGTGTTCTAATCGAAAACAACTATTGACTGACATGATCTCATAGTAGGACCTTTAAGGGAATCAACCAAGTTAGAAAAAGCAGGGAGGAATGTATTTTTTTTTTTTTTATTTAATTGTCACAGGGCGATTGGAGATTAGAGTGTTTCCTCGTGGCAGTTTCTTTTAAATGTCTTATTCGATAGATCTATAGCGAGCTTAATTTAAAAAAAAAAATTAAATATTTACAATTATTTTATGCAATAATCTGATCGATAAATGTCATCTCAGTTTCATTCATTTAAAAACATTGTAATTAAGCAAATTTTAGATTATTTTTGGCTTTGTTAAATATTCCATAGTAAGGTGTTAATGGAAACCAAACCAAGTTAAGACATAGCAGAGAGAATTAAATTTTTGGATAGCTTGGTTTGGATTCTTATTAGCACCTGAGTATGAGAATGTTTGTTAAAGAGATGGAAAATATTTTGAAAATTAAGCTATTGAAACTGAGATTAATTAGGTAAAACTGTTAAAAGATATATAGATGTTAATTCAAATTTAAATTATAACTGGCGATTTTGTTTTTTTAAATTCGGCTCTTTAAGTGTTCTAATCGAAAACAACTATTGACTGACATGATCTCATAGTAGGACCTTTAAGGGAATCAACCAAGTTAGAAAAAGCAGGGAGGAATGTATTTTTTTTTTTTTTTATTTAATTGTCACAGGGCGATTGGAGATTAGAGTGTTTCCTCGTGGCAGTTTCTTTTAAATGTTTTATTCGATAGATCTATAGCGAGCTTAATTAAAAAAAAAAATTAAATATTTACAATTATTTTATGCAATAATCTGATCGATAAATGTCATCTCAGTTTCAATCATATAAAAACATTGTAATTTAGCAAATATTAGATTATTTTTGGCTTTGTTAAATATTCCATGGTAAGGTGTTAATGGAAACCAAACCAAGTTAAGACATAGCAGAGAGAATTAAATTTTTGGATAGCTTGGTTTGGATTCTTATTTTCACCTGAGTATGAGAATGTTTATCAAAGAGATGGAAAATATTTTGGAAAGGTATTGAAATTGAGATTAATTAGGTAAAACTGTTAAAAGATATATAGATGTTTATTCAAATTTTAATTATAACTAGAGATTTTTTTTTTAATTAAGGCTTTACGTGATCTAATCTGAAAAAACTATTGACATACATTATCTCATAATAGGACCTTTAAGGGAATCAACCAAGTTAGAAAAAGCAGGGAGGAATGTATATTTTTTTTTATTTAATTGTCACAGGTCTATCGGAAATTAGAGTGTTTCTTAATAAAAGTTTATATCAAAGATTTTATTCGATAGGTCTTTCCCGAGTTTAACTAAACTAAAAAAAATAGAAATATTTTCATTTATTTTATGTAATAATCTGATCGATAAATGTTATCTCAGTTTCAATCATATGAAAACATTGTAATTAAGCAATTTTTAGATTATTAGTGGCTTTGTTCAATATTTCATGGTAAGGTGTTAATGGAAACCAAACCAAGTTAAGACATAGCAGAGAGAATTAAATTTTTGGATAGCTTGGTTTGGATTCTTATTAGCACCTGAGTATGAGAATGTTTGTTAAAGAGATGGAAAATATTTTGAAAATTAAGCTAATGAAACTGAGATTAATTAGGTAAAACTGTTAAAAGATATATAGATGTTTATTCAAATTTGAATTATAACTGGCGATTTTGTTTTTTTAAATTCGGCTCTTTAAGTGTTCTAATCGAAAACAACTATTGACTGACATGATCTCATAGTAGGACCTTTAAGGGAATCAACCAAGTTAGAAAAAGCAGGGAGGAATGTATTTTTTTTTTTTTTATTTAATTGTCACAGGGCGATTGGAGATTAGAGTGTTTCCTCGTGGCAGTTTCTTTTAAATGTCTTATTCGATAGATCTATAGCGAGCTTAATTTAAAAAAAAAAATTAAATATTTACAATTATTTTATGCAATAATCTGATCGATAAATGTCATCTCAGTTTCATTCATTTAAAAACATTGTAATTAAGCAAATTTTAGATTATTTTTGGCTTTGTTAAATATTCCATAGTAAGGTGTTAATGGAAACCAAACCAAGTTAAGACATAGCAGAGAGAATTAAATTTTTGGATAGCTTGGTTTGGATTCTTATTAGCACCTGAGTATGAGAATGTTTGTTAAAGAGATGGAAAATATTTTGAAAATTAAGCTATTGAAACTGAGATTAATTAGGTAAAACTGTTAAAAGATATATAGATGTTAATTCAAATTTAAATTATAACTGGCGATTTTGTTTTTTTAAATTCGGCTCTTTAAGTGTTCTAATCGAAAACAACTATTGACTGACATGATCTCATAGTAGGACCTTTAAGGGAATCAACCAAGTTAGAAAAAGCAGGGAGGAATGTATTTTTTTTTTTTTTTATTTAATTGTCACAGGGCGATTGGAGATTAGAGTGTTTCCTCGTGGCAGTTTCTTTTAAATGTTTTATTCGATAGATCTATAGCGAGCTTAATTAAAAAAAAAAATTAAATATTTACAATTATTTTATGCAATAATCTGATCGATAAATGTCATCTCAGTTTCAATCATATAAAAACATTGTAATTTAGCAAATATTAGATTATTTTTGGCTTTGTTAAATATTCCATGGTAAGGTGTTAATGGAAACCAAACCAAGTTAAGACATAGCAGAGAGAATTAAATTTTTGGATAGCTTGGTTTGGATTCTTATTTTCACCTGAGTATGAGAATGTTTATCAAAGAGATGGAAAATATTTTGGAAAGGTATTGAAATTGAGATTAATTAGGTAAAACTGTTAAAAGATATATAGATGTTTATTCAAATTTGAATTATAACTGGCGATTTTTTTTTTTTAAATTAGGCTCTTTAAGTGTTCTAATCGAAAACAACTATTGACTGACATGATCTCATAGTAGGACCTTTAAGGGAATCAACCAAGTTAGAAAAAGCAGGGAGGAATGTATATTTTTTTTTATTTAATTGTCACAGGGCGATTGGAGATTAGAGTGTTTCCTCATCGCAGTTTCTTTTTAATTTTTTATTCGATAGAACTATAGCGAGCTTAATTTAAAAAAAAAATTAAATATTTACATTTATTTTATGTAACAATCTGATCGATAAATGTCATCTCAGTTTCAATCATTTAAAACATTGTAAGTAAGCAAATATTAGATTATTTTTGGCTTTGTTAAATATTCCATGGTAAGGTGTTAATGGAAACCAAACCAAGTTAAGACATAGCAGAGAGAATTAAATTTTTGGATAGCTTGGTTTGGATTCTTATTGGCACCTGAGTATGAGAATGTTTATTAAAGAGATGGAAAATATTTTGAAAAGGTATTGAAATTGAGATTAATTAGGTAAAACTGTTAGAAGATATATATATGTTTATTCAAATTTTAATTATAACTAGAGATTTTTTTTTTAAATAAGGCTTTACGTGATCTAATCTGAAAAAACTATTGACATACATTATCTCATAATAGGACCTTTAAGGGAATCAACCAAGTTAGAAAAAGCAGGGAGGAATGTATATTTTTTTTTATTTAATTGTCACAGGTCTATCGGAAATTAGAGTGTTTCTTAATAAAAGTTTATATCAAAGATTTTATTCGATAGGTCTTTCCCGAGTTTAACTAAACTAAAAAAAATAGAAATATTTTCATTTATTTTATGTAATAATCTGATCGATAAATGTTATCTCAGTTTCAATCATATGAAAACATTGTAATTAAGCAATTTTTAGATTATTAGTGGCTTTGTTCAATATTTCATGGTAAGGAGTTTATGGAAACCAAACCAAGTTAAGACATAGCAGAGAGAATTAAATTTTTGGATAGCTTGGTTTGGATTCTTATTAGCACCTGAGTATGAGAATGTTTGTTAAAGAGATGGAAAATATTTTGAAAATTAAGCTATTGAAACTGAGATTAATTAGGTAAAACTGTTAAAAGATATATAGATGTTAATTCAAATTTAAATTATAACTGGCGATTTTGTTTTTTTAAATTCGGCTCTTTAAGTGTTCTAATCGAAAACAACTATTGACATACATTATCTCATAGTAGGACCTTTAAGGGAATCAACCAAGTTAGAAAAAGCAGGGAGGAATGTATATTTTTTTTTATTTAATTGTCACAGGGCGATTGGAAATTAGAGTGTTTCCTAATGCTAGTTTCTTTTAAATGTTTTATTCGATAGATCTATACCGAGCTTAATTTAAAAAAAAAATTAAATATTTACAATTATTTTATGCAATAATCTGATCGATAAATGTCATCTCAGTTTCATTCATTTAAAAACATTGTAATTAAGCAAATTTTAGATTATTTTTGGCTTTGTTAAATATTCCATAGTAAGGTGTTAATGGAAACCAAACCAAGTTAAGACATAGCAGAGAGAATTAAATTTTTGGATAGCTTGGTTTGGATTCTTATTAGCACCTGAGTATGAGAATGTTTGTTAAAGAGATGGAAAATATTTTGAAAATTAAGCTAATGAAACTGAGATTAATTAGGTAAAACTGTTAAAAGATATATAGATGTTTATTCAAATTTGAATTATAACTGGCGATTTTGTTTTTTTAAATTCGGCTCTTTAAGTGTTCTAATCGAAAACAACTATTGACTGACATGATCTCATAGTAGGACCTTTAAGGGAATCAACCAAGTTAGAAAAAGAAGGGAGGAATGTATTTTTTTTTTTATTTAATTGTCACAGGGCGATTGGAAATTAGAGTGTTTCCTCTTGGCAGTTTCTTTTAAATGTTTTATTCGATAGATCTATAGCGAGCTTAATTTAAAAAAAAATTAAATATTTACAATTATTTTATGCAATAATCTGATCGATAAATGTCATCTCAGTTTCATTCATTTAAAAACATTGTAATTAAGCAAATATTAGATTATTTTTGGCTTTGTTAAATATTCCATGGTAAGGTGTTAATGGAAACCAAACCAAGTTAAGACATAGCAGAGAGAATTAAATTTTTGGATAGCTTGGTTTGGATTCTTATTGGCACCTGAGTATGAGAATGTTTATTAAAGAGATGGAAAATATTTTGAAAAGGTATTGAAATTGAGATTAATTAGGTAAAACTGTTAAAAGATATATATATGTTTATTCAAATTTTAATTATAACTAGAGATTTTTTTTTTAAATAAGGCTTTACGTGATCTAATCTGAAAAAACTATTGACATACATTATCTCATAATAGGACCTTTAAGGGAATCAACCAAGTTAGAAAAAGCAGGGAGGAATGTATATTTTTTTTTATTTAATTGTCACAGGTCTATCGGAAATTAGAGTGTTTCTTAATAAAAGTTTATATCAAAGATTTTATTCGATAGGTCTTTCCCGAGTTTAACTAAACTAAAAAAAATAGAAATATTTTCATTTATTTTATGTAATAATCTGATCGATAAATGTTATCTCAGTTTCAATCATATGAAAACATTGTAATTAAGCAATTTTTAGATTATTAGTGGCTTTGTTCATTATTTCATGGTAAGGAGTTTATGGAAACCAAACCAAGTTAAGACATAGCAGAGAGAATTAAATTTTTGGATAGCTTGGTTTGGATTCTTATTGGCACCTGAGTATGAGAATGTTTATTAAAGAGATGGAAAATATTTTGGAAAGGTATTGAAATTGAGTTTCATTAGGTAAAACTGTTAAAAGATATATAGATGTTTATTCAAATTTGAATTATAACTGGCGATTTTGTTTTTTTAAATTAGGCTCTTTAAGTGTTCTAATCGAAAACAACTATTGACTGACATGATCTCATAGTAGGACCTTTAAGGGAATCAACCAAGTTAGAAAAAGCAGGGAGGAATGTATTTTTTTTTTTTTTATTTAATTGTCACAGGGCGATTGGAGATTAGAGTGTTTCCTCGTGGCAGTTTCTTTTAAATGTCTTATTCGATAGATCTATAGCGAGCTTAATTTAAAAAAAAAAATTAAATATTTACAATTATTTTATGCAATAATCTGATCGATAAATGTCATCTCAGTTTCATTCATTTAAAAACATTGTAATTAAGCAAATTTTAGATTATTTTTGGCTTTGTTAAATATTCCATAGTAAGGTGTTAATGGAAACCAAACCAAGTTAAGACATAGCAGAGAGAATTAAATTTTTGGATAGCTTGGTTTGGATTCTTATTAGCACCTGAGTATGAGAATGTTTGTTAAAGAGATGGAAAGTATTTTGAAAATTAAGCTATTGAAACTGAGATGAATTAGGTAAAACTGTTAAAAGATATATAGATGTTTATTTAAATTTGAATTATAACTGGCGATTTTGTTTTTTTAAATTAGGCTCTTTAAGTGTTCTAATCGAAAACAACTATTGACTGACATGATCTCATAGTAGGACCTTTAAGGGAATCAACCAAGTTAGAAAAAGAAGGGAGGAATGTATTTTTTTTTTTATTTAATTGTCACAGGGTGATTGGAAATTAAAGTGTTTCCTCATCGCAGTTTCTTTTTAATTTTTTATTCGATAGAACTATAGCGAGCTTAATTTAAAAAAAAATTAAATATTTACATTTATTTTATGCAATAATCTGATCGATAAATGTCATCTCAGTTTCATTCATTTAAAAACATTGTAATTAAGCAAATATTAGATTATTTTTGGCTTTGTTAAATATTCCATGGTAAGGTGTTAATGGAAACCAAACCAAGTTAAGACATAGCAGAGAGAATTAAATTTTTGGATAGCTTGGTTTGGATTCTTATTGGCACCTGAGTATGAGAATGTTTATTAAAGAGATGGAAAATATTTTGAAAAGGTATTGAAATTGAGATTAATTAGGTAAAACTGTTAAAAGATATATATATGTTTATTCAAATTTTAATTATAACTAGAGATTTTTTTTTTAAATAAGGCTTTACGTGATCTAATCTGAAAAAACTATTGACATACATTATCTCATAATAGGACCTTTAAGGGAATCAACCAAGTTAGAAAAAGCAGGGAGGAATGTATATTTTTTTTTATTTAATTGTCACAGGTCTATCGGAAATTAGAGTGTTTCTTAATAAAAGTTTATATCAAAGATTTTATTCGATAGGTCTTTCCCGAGTTTAACTAAACTAAAAAAAATAGAAATATTTTCATTTATTTTATGTAATAATCTGATCGATAAATGTTATCTCAGTTTCAATCATATGAAAACATTGTAATTAAGCAATTTTTAGATTATTAGTGGCTTTGTTCAATATTTCATGGTAAGGAGTTTATGGAAACCAAACCAAGTTAAGACATAGCAGAGAGAATTAAATTTTTGGATAGCTTGGTTTGGATTCTTATTGGCACCTGAGTATGAGAATGTTTATTAAAGAGATGGAAAATATTTTGGAAAGGTATTGAAATTGAGTTTCATTAGGTAAAACTGTTAAAAGATATATAGATGTTTATTCAAATTTGAATTATAACTGGCGATTTTGTTTTTTTAAATTAGGCTCTTTAAGTGTTCTAATCGAAAACAACTATTGACTGACATGATCTCATAGTAGGACCTTTAAGGGAATCAACCAAGTTAGAAAAAGCAGGGAGGAATGTATTTTTTTTTTTTTTATTTAATTGTCACAGGGCGATTGGAGATTAGAGTGTTTCCTCGTGGCAGTTTCTTTTAAATGTCTTATTCGATAGATCTATAGCGAGCTTAATTTAAAAAAAAAATTAAATATTTACAATTATTTTATGCAATAATCTGATCGATAAATGTCATCTCAGTTTCATTCATTTAAAAACATTGTAATTAAGCAAATTTTAGATTATTTTTGGCTTTGTTAAATATTCCATAGTAAGGTGTTAATGGAAACCAAACCAAGTTAAGACATAGCAGAGAGAATTAAATTTTTGGATAGCTTGGTTTGGATTCTTATTAGCACCTGAGTATGAGAATGTTTGTTAAAGAGATGGAAAATATTTTGAAAATTAAGCTATTGAAACTGAGATTAATTAGGTAAAACTGTTAAAAGATATATAGATGTTTATTCAAATTTGAATTATAACTGGCGATTTTGTTTTTTTAAATTAGGCTCTTTAAGTGTTCTAATCGAAAACAACTATTGACTGACATGATCTCATAGTAGGACCTTTAAGGGAATCAACCAAGTTAGAAAAAGCAGGGAGGAATGTATATTTTTTTTTATTTAATTGTCACAGGGCGATTGGAAATTAGAGTGTTTCCTAATGCTAGTTTCTTTTAAATGTTTTATTCGATAGATCTATACCGAGCTTAATTTAAAAAAAAAATTAAATATTTACATTTATTTTATGTAACAATCTGATCGATAAATGTCATCTCAGTTTCAATCATTTAAAACATTGTAAGTAAGCAAATATTAGATTATTTTTGGCTTTGTTAAATATTCCATGGTAAGGTGTTAATGGAAACCAAACCAAGTTAAGACATAGCAGAGAGAATTAAATTTTTTTATAGCTTGGTTTGGATTCTTATTGGCACCTGAGTATGAGAATGTTTATTAAAGAGATGGAAAATATTTTGAAAAGGTATTGAAATTGAGATTAATTAGGTAAAACTGTTAAAAGATATATAGATGTTTATTCAAATTTTAATTATAACTAGAGATTTTTTTTTTAATTAAGGCTTTACGTGATCTAATCTGAAAAAACTATTGACCTACGTTGTCTCATAGTAGGGACTAAAGGGAATGAATCCAACCAAGTTAGAAAAAGCAGGGGAAAATCTATATATATTTTTGGATTGATTTGGTTTAGTTTCTTAATGGCACCATCGTTTAAGATATTTTGTAAAAAAGAGATAAAAAAAATTAAATTGATTGACACAGGTCTATCGGAAATTAGAGTGTTTCTTAATAAAAGTTTATATCAAAGATTTTATTCGATAGGTCTTTCCCGAGTTTAACTAAACTAAAAAAAATAGAAATATTTTCATTTATTTTATGTAATAATCTGATCGATAAATGTTATCTCAGTTTCAATCATATGAAAACATTGTAATTAAGCAATTTTTAGATTATTAGTGGCTTTGTTCAATATTTCATGGTAAGGAGTTAATGGAAACCAAACCAAGTTAAGACATAGCAGAGATAATTTAAATTTTTGGATAGCTTGGTTTGGTTTCTTATTGGCACCTGAGTATGATAATGTTTATTAAAGAGATGGAAAGTATTTTGAAAATTAAGCTATTGAAACTGAGATGAATTAGGTAAAACTGTTAAAAGATATATAGATGTTTATTTAAATTTGAATTATAACTGGTGATTTTTTTTTAAATTAAGCTCTTTAAGTTATCTAATCTATATAAACTATTGACCTACGTTGTCTCATAGTAGGGACTAAAGGGAATGAATCCAACCAAGTTAGAAAAATCAGGGGGAAATCTATATATATTTTTGGATTGATTTGGTTTAGTTTTCTAATGGCACCATCGTTTAAGAGACTTAGTAAAAGAGAGATAAAAAAAATTAAAATTATTTGTTCTTGGGTGATTGCATATTAGAGTGTTTGTTTAATTAATTTTCTAAATATACTAAACTAATTGAAATATTTCCATTTATTTTATATAATAATCTGATATTTTATTTTTTTTATTTTTGATTTTGTTATAATGAAATAAGTGTTATAGGATAGGGTGATAGATTGATGGCATTTTTAAAATTTTTTTTTTTTCATAAAATTTTCTGCGGTAGGTCTTTACAAAGGTAAAATAAAGTAAACCCTTTAAAATATTTACATTAATTTAATTTTTGTTGAGGAAATCCGATCGAATAATCTCGTCTCAGTTTCAATCAAGTAAAAACATTGTAATTAAACAAACAGTAGCTTATCTTAGATTTTGTTCAATATTCCATTATATTTTAAATATAGTAAAAATATTGTAATTAAGCAAATATTGGATTATTTTTTACTTTTTTATAATGAAATAAGTATTATAGGCTGATATAATAATGGCGTGTTTTAAATTTTTTGTTTTTTATAAAATGTTCTGCGGTAGGTCTTTACAAAGATTAAAATAAAGTAAAGCCTTTAAAATATTTGCATTAATTCATTTTTGTTTAGGAAATCCAATCGATAAATCTAGTCTCAGTTTCAATCAAGTAAAAACATTGTAATTAAACAAACAGTAGCTTATCTTAGATTTTGTTCAATATTCCATGGTTAGGAGTTAATGGAAACCAAATTAAGTTAAGACATAGCAGAGAATATGTAAATGTTTAGCAGTAGGTCTTTCCAAAGTTATAATAAATTAAACCCTTTAAAATATATGGATAAATTTAATTTTTGATTAAATTTGTTATGTTTTTTTAAATTTTATTTATTTCTATTGTTATGGGGCGATTGGATAATATAGTGTTTTTGAAATTAATTTTCTTTAAAAAAAAAAAGAAATCAAAGAGATTTAGCAAAAATAAGGAGACATGTCATAATTTGTTTGGATTGCTTCGCTTTGATTTCCTAATGGCACCATCCTTTGAGACTTTGAATAAGAGAGATAAAGAAATAATTTAAATTATTTGTTACTGGGCGAATCGATAACAGTGTTCTGAAATTAATTTTATTTTAAGCATTTTATTCAATAGGTCTTTCCCGAGTTTAAATAAATTAAAACCAATTGAAATGTTTGCATTTATTTTATGTAATAATCTAACCTATACATCTTTCTCCTGTTTCAATCATATAAAACCACTGTAATTAAGAAAATATTAGATTATTTTTTACTGTCATTGCTTTAGCACCTTTTTCAATTGGCATATTTTCTGTAGAAGACTGTAAGTCTCACAGAAACAAAAGAATTCCGTATGACCCCAGACAATTTTTTTTTTGCACTATTATCTCGACTGACATTGCAAGTTGTGGTTTGGAATCCACTTGAGACAGTAAGATTCTTGTTTTTGTTTCGTTAATTCTAAAACACAAGGGAATAAAATCAACTATAAAACCTTATAGAGAGTTTTTTTCACCAAAAATGAAAGACAGATTGGTTTTTGGTTAGTTATTCTTTAACAAACTCCTAAACTCAGCGCTGAGCTTATCGAGGGCATAAGATTTGTCTCTTAACTGGTCTGTTGATTATGCGAATTGATTCTGGCGTAGGGAAGTGGTGACCCCATCGCCCAGCTTTCAGGCTGCCATCAGCCACTGTTCCACCAGGATAGGGGAACACTTACACTAACACTCACACAGTACTCTGTATTGACCACACTACACACATCGTCTCATTCATGAAAATAGGTCATTTACTACTCTTTATCATTTACTCAACTACTTTGTCATTTACTCTAGTACTCTTTTTTCTCTTTAAATTTCTTAGCACGTGGCCCCTGAATTTTGCTATAGGAACTTAGCAACATTAAGCCTTATATTACAGGTGTGATATCTATGTACATTATGTCATATTTTTAGAAGGTAAAATTAATAAAAATTAAAGTTATGGTTCAAATTTGGAAACTGCCTTCTACTTCATTGCTAGCATTATTATTAGGATTTAGAGATGGTTGACCATGATATAATATGAGAAGAAGTTGGTTGGGGGTGCGGTCAAATAAATACTAAATTTTTAAAAAATACTATTTTAAATTGTTTCACCGACGTTTCGACCCACCTTGCATGCCTTCTTCAGGGCATTGCATCAGGCACTGCAGGAAGCAACGCCCTGATGAAGACCTGCAAGGTGAGTCGAAATGTTGGCGAAACAATTAAAAATACTATTTTTTAAAAATTTAGTATTTATTTGACCGCATCCTCCGACCAACTCCTTTTCATTATTATTACAAGTATATTAAATGATACTAGTATTACAGGGTCCTGATTTCCTCATGCAGTTCCCACCTTTTTAATTGGTGAAGTGCAGTTATCCTCCGATTCCGAACTATGGTAGTAGTATCTATTATTGGAATATTTTTCTTACATCTTCTTCAACCCAATCTACCCATCAAAGCTATGGACAGCCTCTAGATCAGTTCCTCATTTTTTTGTGGTCTCACATGACCCCATTCTGGCAACAGCCTACTGTCCTGACTATTCTCTCAATGCCAGACTCATTAAGTATAGAGCGGAGCGTATTTGTTTGTTTTTTAAACTTCTTCATGTTTTTCTACTTTTCACTGGGCCACAGATAACATTTCTCTCAAATGTTATGAGATCCCTTTCATCAGACTTTGAGAAGGCCCATATTTTTGACTTGTAGGTAAGCACTTTCTTATTCAATATTGTTTTTTTAGCACTTGATATTGAGCTACTTTCGTACAATTTAGGAAACTTATAAAAATTCATTTGTATATTAAGGCTCTTATTTTTATTGAAAGTATTGCCTGTTGTCTTAGTTACAATTAGTTTGTATATTAAGGCTCTTATTTTTATTGAGAATATTGCCTGATGTCTTATAGTTTATGGGCAGGAATCGAATTTAAGTGTAAGTATTAAATAATGAGTTAAACATTTTTTTAATATAGATAAAATAAAAAATGAGAAATACCAACTTTTCTTAGTTTGTAAAACAAGTTAAATTCTTTTGAGTATTTTAAATAATATAAAAAATATGTACCACTGCAACACATGGAGAGTCTTGGATTGAGTACTTTGTAAGGAAGAACAGTTTCAAGTTCAATGGTCGTGCAAGGATGTATTTGGCCAGGGTCGCACTCAAATGCCAAGTTTTTCTGCCTAGTTAAGGGTACCCACTTTATAGTGGCTGGGTGTGCCCAAGGAGGGTCCCCAAACCCAGAGTCAATCCACAGCTGATGTAACAGGTAAGCTCTAACCCAGCTGAGGAGGATAGTGTCTTATTCACTGAGATACCTGCTACTTAAATTAATTATACAAGTTAATTATAATTTTTATTATTTTTTACGAAAAAGAAAAAAAAATACAGATATTCATTAGCATTATTAAAATTCTATAGGATTTATTTTTTAATTAAATCACATTAATAAATTCTCAGTTTATTTATTCATTATATTTTTCATCATTATAATCTCATCATCATTATTATAATCATCAAGTCATTATAATTCTGTATGCAGAGTTGTTTAAAAATTAATATAAATATTATTTTATACTTACCACAAAAGAAAGTTTCACAATTATTTTGATTTAATTATTATCAATATTGATATCAGTTTTTTTATTAAAATATTATGCTTTTTATTGTATAGGTGCATAGCAGTTGCTTGATTTTTTTATTTTGTTAAATAAATCTTTATTTCTTAGTTCTTATTACTTTGGTGCGGTTCGGGAGTGTCGCTCAGTAAATTGATTATATTGTGATATTTAAAAGTGTAGTTTGTGTTGAAGTGAATTAAGTTAACTATCGCCGTGTTCATTCGGTTTTTTCGATCCGAAATCTGCTGGGTTTAAAGACCTTGGCGGATAGTGAACTTCAAGAAAGATACATCCGACATCTCTGGGAAATCATGGGTAAGTTGCATGCCACATTATTTATTTTTCAATTTAAGAAAAAAAGTGTATTTTTTTTTGTTGTTTTCTCCTTACTCTTATCTGAGAAGCTATTTTCAAATATAATTAAGCTAAGAAACAAATATAATTAAGGACACAAAACAAACCTATTAATAAACAAAGAATGTTTTTGAAATCATTCAAACTATTTTTAAAAATCATTTTATTGAAAATATAGAAATTAAAATTCAATAATGAAGTATATATAGATTATTTGAAAAATAGATTTTTAAGTAATGAATTGTTTATTTTGTTTACAGCTATGGATCAATGACACCTAATGGATAACAGGTACCAATTTAAACTATTGATTAATATTGATTTGACATAGTAATAAATACATTTATTTTAAAAATATTTTATTTTATAGTATATATAATATTTTTTTAGTGTTTTATTTTTTATTGTTTCGAAAAGAAACAAATATTATCTCTTTTGCTAATGAGTTTTTTTATTGTAATTGATATTGAAAGGTTAATAAGTTTATTTAACATTTACGTGTAATTTTTATTTTCACTTACCAATATATATAATTTATAGTAAGGGAAAGTATTGCGATCATGAAAATTTTTGGATCTGCGTTTTTAACAGAAATACATGTTTTGAGGTCCTCGGGGTCCAAAGAACCCAATCTCAAAAAGTCATACAGAACTAAAATTACCTATTTAAGATAGGTATATGGCTGTGATGTGACAGCAACTGTTCCGTTAAAATAATTTCGATGTTCTTCTTTAATAATTCAAATGTTCGAAATTTCTTCCTTAAAGTACCTTTAATTTGATTTTTTTTAAATCATTAACTATCTTTCATTGTTAATAAAAATTAAAAAAGGCTAAACATAACCTTTGAAACAATTTTTTTTGTTTTGGTTTGAAACAATTTGATAATCAAATAAAGGAGAAAAAAGAAAAATGTTTGATTAGGTTGCGCCATGAAATTCCCTTCTGGGCACCGCTGGATAGTAGTATAATCCATAATCATTTATTAGTTAAATATACAGATGTACTTTCAAATCTCTCTCTAGGCATGTATCACTCAAAAACTGAAGTTATGTATGTGATTTACAAAAACAGATGGTTTTTATTCTCTACCGTTGATATAATTAATAGAGTTTGTGTTATTTTAATGGTATTAATGAATTCTTAGCTTTAAAGTTTAGCTCCATTAATCATTACTAAACTGTAAGTAACTAATTAAACTGTAACTATAAGTGAAAGTAGTGTGATGCGTGCACCAGATTTCTTTTATTTTATTATCCTAAAAGATAAGAATTTATGATAGAAAAATAATTCTTACTATATAAGTATAAATAATTATTTGCTACTTTTCGAGTTAAACAACATTGAACATATTTAATTATTGTTCATTAAAGCACAAAATAATTATATATTAAGATAAGCATCTTTAGAAAATTACTATAATTAAACAAGCTGTTTATTTGATGTATTGTTATATTGAATATTGAATATGAATTTAAGTAATACACACAATAAAAAAAATTAATTCCTAAAGTGTTTTTGAGAGGCGATTATATGATTAATATTATTTATATAAAGGGGATAGAAGTTTTACTAAATGCTACTTTGTAATGGTGAATTCAGACTTTAATTTTGGAAGCTAACCTTTTTCTTTTCTAATGATGGCTATTACAGAAACAATAGAGGTTTCAAGGAAAATGTTTGTATTTTTTCTTGACATTTTCTTAAATACATTGAATTTTCTAAAAATTTCATATTTTTTACTTTCATTTTGTAGCTGAAATAGGTGTGTTATAATATAAAAATAGAAGATATTATGATCGTATAAGTACTTGGCATGGATCACTTATAAAAATAAATATTAACCAATGTAAACAATTTTTTTTTTCAATTGGGGGGAGGAGCTTCAACCAATAGCCCTCTTGAATCTGTTAGTGCTTATTTCTACTGCATTGTAATATCGCATTGATTCTAGATTTTACATTTTATTGTGGTTTTGCCCACTTATAATAGTATTATTTTTTTTGTTTTCTGTAGTAGAGAATTGTATGTGCTCTACTTAAATAGACATATTTCTTGGTTGCATTTATATATTAAAACTGTCTTTCAAAATTAATCATTTAATTTTCAGAAATTAATTAAAACTAATCATGGATTAGTATTCTGTGCCAATTAGCAACCCAGCACAGTTGAGCAGCCTTACAATTTTATTGTAGTTCTCTCTCAAGAGTATCAAGAGCTATGATAGTATAATGTAGTATCTCTATCTTGGATCTACAACGCTATAAAGATTTATTATTTAAATTGGTTTGATCAGCTGTTACAAATTTGTGTTCCATTGCTTTCTTCGTTCGTTTTCTTCAACTTCAATTTAAAAGAACTTGATTTTTTTATTTGTTCTCAAGAATTTAACTTTTTGAAAACCCTGAATACTTGTTCAGTATAACTATTATGGTAAATCATTGGCCTTACCTTTTAGTGTCTGTGTTGAAGCATATTCGTGAGAGTTGTTGCATGATTGTCTTTTCCATCTATTTTCAAATTGTCTATTCTATAGTTTTGAAAGATTCTTTTTTATAAATTATCTATAAATTATCATAAATTAACTAACATTATTTTCAAAAGGGTGTATCAATTTTAAATACTGATTTTCTTTCTTTTCAAGAAACTATTTAAACTCTTCTTAAAAAATAATTGATTACAATTTTACTAACAAATCATCTTTTGACGGTGTTTTGAGCTAGAAATTAAAAAAAAAAATAATTATTTAAAAAAAATCTTTAAAATGACTTGACTTAAATTTGAAGTTGAAGATCACAACTTCTAGCTAGGTTTTTATTATTAGGAACGAGCTTTAAATCTCATTTAAAGCCTCCTTAAATCTGTAGAGAACTTTCAAGAATAAATAATAATTTAATTGTTTTTAGTAATGTATTGCAGGATTTGAAATGAAAAGTGAACTTTCATTTTTAAATAGTTCCAACATGATTAGAAGTATCATTTTTGATCGCTTCTCTGATATTTCAGAACAATAAAATTTTCCCACTGAAATTTTTAGCTATGATAAATGTAGCAGTAATAGACAGTTTTCAACTAATTAAGAGATAACAAGCTTTATACGTCGAAAAGAGGTTGCAAATGTGAGCAGGTTTTCAGCTGGAAACTTAAGAGATGCTGATTGAAAGATGCCCGAACCTCAAGTGGTACCATACCGCAACAGCTGATTGGTGGTTGAGTTTTTAATGGAGAAAGGCTCACTCTTTGTTTCAGTGAGGTTTCCTTATCACTTTGCTTTAGAAGATAGGTTTGAAATTTTGATTCATTCATCTTTAGCTTACCATTTCGTTATTTAAAACTAGAGAATTTATTATTTTTTAATTATAAAAAAATCTGTTGGCCCCCAAACCTGGGTCTATTACTTGTGCAAAATAAACTCAGAAAATCCTATGTTTTTCATGAATAATAAACTAATTGACTGAGTAGAAAAATCAAAATCGATAAAATACTAAAGTTATGTTTCGCATTAATATTACATTTTTTTTTTAAAGTGTCTATTACTGGTACATTTACCTTTTATACACTTTTGAATATTAAGATAGATCATATATTTTCAAATGGTAGACTTATCAAAGGGAAATAGTTTATTTTATTTCCAATTACATATATATGTAAAATATAGTAAGGAAAAATATTGTGAACATGTAAAATTTTGCACCCAGGTTTTTAACAGGAATACATGTTTTACGTTTTCCTGCGTCCAGATAACCAAGTCTCGTAAATGATCATTGCGTATGTGAAGAGCCTAGTTAAAAAACTAAGAGTCAAACGAAACTGAAATTATGTACAAAAGGTCGAGAACATGCCTGGGTTGTTCCAGCACTCTTTAGCTTATTGACTTACGAGATGTGACACTTTATATCATTAATTTTTCACATTATTGCTATTTCCTCAAAAACAGTTCAAATGACTTTGATTACATTTGTTATATAAAGAAAAAATGAATTGATCATTGACATCAGTTTGGTCTTACCCTTATAGAACTGCTTTACATGGCTTAAATATCGAATTTCTTCCTCTAAAGTACATTTATTTTTTCTTATTAGATATAATTATGAGTATCTCATTATTAGCTTCAATACTAAATCATATTTGCAATCCACCTCCGGTCGCCAAAACTTAAGTATAGAATTATTTGGCAATTATTCATTTGACAATTCAATTAATAGACTAGTTTTAGGAATTTAATATTTCATCACTAGACAGCATTACTATTATATAAAAGAATGTTTTTATCTTTATTTGGAAAAACGTTATTAAAAACTGCTCCAGATGTAATAATTTTCATAATTATAATTTTTAGAAATATAAATAAGAAATAAAACTCTTATAATTGTTATGTAATTTATTAATTATTTTTTTATAAATTCGAGTGAAATAGTATAATCAAAGTTGTGATTTACTTACAATTAATGTTGGAGATGATTCAATTATTAAAACATTACTAATTTTTAAAAAAATATTTTATAAATTATGAAAATTAACCTAATTGGATTACAAAGGTATGAGTTATTACAAAAGAAATAATGTGCAAAAAAATAAGGTAAATTTACAGATGCACTTTAAACATTTTATAAAATATAAAAAAATTCTTTTATAAATGTGAAGATGATGTAAGGAGTAAATAAGCTTAGGGAAAAAAAGTTTTTTTTTGTTTGTCTCTGCTGGGAGTCGAGCTTTTCTAGATTTGGAATAAGGTTTTAAAAAAAATATACTTCATTGAAAAATATTTTTGTATTTGTGAAATCAGTAAAACTATATTTAAAAAAAAAATGAATTTATTTGTAAGAATTCACTTACTAGCTTTTACATTGCCCAACAATGTAAAACAAGCAAAACTTATTTTTAAATTTCATATAAAGACAATACATAAGTATAATAATACGATATCAATAACATACATTAAAGAAATTAATCAGTTAAAGAACTTCAATATGGTAGAAACAGCCATGAAACCTGTAATTCCAAAGCCAATTCCAAAAGCTATGACCCTAGATGGTTGAGGTACAACAACAACTGCATAAACAAACGTATGAGCTATTCGCGCAGCAGTATACAGCCTCATCAGGTTTATCGCAAGAGTTGGTTCAGGATTTGTCAACAAGTAACCAAGAGCAGCGGTGAAGAAGAGAGGGATGTTCTCGATGTCATTCAAGTGGGCCCTGGAATAATCCAATGATTGTAAAATAAAAAATAATTTTTTTCTGAGATTAAGTCTCTTCAGAATAAAGATATGTGAAAAATAAATTGAATGCAAAGCTGGCCAAAAACAGCATAAAAAAATTCAATAGTGGGGATGCGGTAAAATAAATACTAAATTTTTAAAAAATAGTATTTTTAATTATTATACCGACGTTTCGACCCTGCCTGGCAGTGCCTGGGCAATATTGTGCCAAAACAACGACTTTTCAAATTATATAATCCTATAATATGAGAATAATGATACATAATTAAACTAATTATTAGAAGGACTAATTAGTTTAAAGGGTTTGTTTTGCAGCAAACTAATTCGCTAAACATTTAGACCACAATTAGATGATTTTTTATTAGTAACAATTAACAATTCACTCAAATGTCTGCTTTATTTTCTAAACTAACAATATTATTGCCGTAAATACTGAAAATAAATTCTAAAACTTTTTTTCAAAGCAATATTCATGAATGGAAGGTTTATATGAAAAAAATAAAAATAAAAACTAAATAAAAATAAAAACTAAATTCTAAAACTTTTTTTCAAAGCAATATTCATGAATGGAAGGTTTATTTGAAAAAAATAAAAAATAAAAATAGACAGTCAAATATTGTGGTATTCTTCCTCTAAATTAGCATTATTGCATACTTCTATACCATACTATTAATCTTGTTAAATATATGAACATTTTGTTTATTGTAAATGTATTTTGTTGATTTTAGAGATGGGTAAATAACCGACTGATTAATTATATGAACTGAGCTGGCTTTGTTCTGGCTAATTATTAATGCCATCAGTCCTTCATGCTGAATTAAAACCAAGTTTCTTCGTGAAAATTTAATGTATTTACATAGTAAATAATCACTTGTATACTATATTTCTTAAATTTGATGAATGAAGTGTTATTAAAATAAACCCAAAATTTGAATCAGAGATGCTGAAACATTTTCATATAGATACTCAATATTTAAATAATTAATTTATTAACATTAATGATTAATGCAATACGTATGTAATCTTATCATGGTCAATTATTACATCAGTAAATTTAAGATAAATTATTTATATAATTACCTCCGGCATCGCTCGATATCGGGATCACTCTCTACAACTTTTGCTCCCTGGACCATCTTCGTGTCCTCAGGGCTTATGAAGATCTGGAATTCAAAATATTTTATAGTTAACAATTACTTTAAAATATTAACAATTATATATATATATATATATAATCTACCAATATTAACAATTTAATAGATATATATTATGGATATACATATAAGTATATTAGGTAAATAGTTCCTTTATCATCCCAGGCATATAACTACCATATTGCAAAACTTATGTTTTTGGATTCTGGGTACCTCAAAAAGTGTGATTCCATTGAAAACTAGGATTTTATATTTTTAATGATCGCAATACTAAATATTTCCAATATAGGTAAGAAAAACTAAAAAGAGTTAGGATTGGTTGATATGTATTCTAGATATACTTGTGTCAGTAGATCCTCAACATTTCTCATGAAAATATCTTTTAAAAATTATTGGTATGTGAAATATTTGGACAGTTAAACTAACAATAAATAATAATGGGAAAGCCTTATACTGCCACCAGTTGTTTAAATGGGGAGGATCGGAAAAAGTCGGACGCTCTCCAGGATTTAATTTGGGAAGAGGGTGACTTCTGCCTGAAAGGTTTTTTTTTTAAATATATATAACGATAATTACTTTGGAAGAAAAAGAAAGAAATTGACTACCTATGTGAAATGATGTTTAAGTCATTCTTAAAGTCCTATTAAATGTAATTACACAAACAATAATACTTTTCGAGATGATTGTTAATATTTTTTTCTTAAGACAGTTATATTTTATCTTTTTTTGGGGGGGTGGGTGGAAGGAAAAGAGAATTTTAGCCCAAAAATCTCCCCCTCCCTGTAGATCCACCTGTGGTGGTAATAACGGTGTTCCAATTATTTTTTATAATCCAAAAAATTACCTCAGTTACGCTTAGGTCTGTTATTTTTTGCATTCTTCTTATTCAAATAATTGTTTTATTTGAACTAATTATTTAGATAATTTATTTTTACTTTTTTTATACTTATTTTTTAAAATTTATTTATTACACAAAACGTTTTCTAAGTGTATTGTTATGTCAGTCTTACTTAACGTTATCTTAACCATCTCATGGTTCCGTTCCATCCTTTTTCTGATGTAATTTTCTATTTTTTAATTTTTAGCCCTGATGATGACGCATCAGCTTGGGTTCAAATGTCGGCCAACTTAATAAACACCATTATTGACTGCTTATCCTGCCTATTTTTCATACTTATGATTTTAACAGTCAACTATATCTCTGTCGCTAAAAGCATTATTGCTCCTGGTTCCTCTAAATAATTACCGTTATTAAGTTAGCGCTCTCTTTCCCCCCCTCCCAAGTTTTTTGGACTCAGGGAATCTCAAAATGTGTATTTTCATTGAAAACTTGGATTCAATATTTTCAGTGGTCGATTGAAACTGTTACAATTAAAAGTAAAAATTTAAGTTTTATTTAAGTTTTTGTTGAACTTATACTTTTATTGATACATGTCATTTCCAAACAGTTATTTTCTTAACTTTTATTTTCAAACCTCATTTTATAAAAGTTTTTATATAACATGTTTTATAAATCATTTACTTGATTAGGTTTTAATGAAAAAATTGGTATTTTTTTATTAACAGAAAATATAATCATCAGTATATGTACCTAGCTATATAAAACATTATAAGAATTTTCTATGCATTTAACATAGGAAAGGTTTACAAGGTATGGAACACGATAGTATGTATAACGTTAATTAAAAAAATTAAAGCTTTTACTTTTCTAATAAAACAAGTCTGATTAACAAATAAAAATTTTCATTGTATAATGTACTGCAAAGTCAACATTAAAATATTTTCCAGAACCATTGGAATGTATTAGTATTCCGCTTAGAGTAGCAGTGTAATAATTACGAACTTCTACTATAATTTGTAAATTTATGTACTTATAACTTTTTTTTTGAAGGGATTAGTAAAAGTTTAACAAATACTTTTTTATGACATTTATATATCCCCACATATATTATTACTTCAAGGCTTGAAATGGGTTTTGTACCAAATATAAGCTCCTGTCATGCTCAAATACCATGAATGGGGTACCGTTGGATTCAGAATTTCACGGGGGGTTAGCGAATCGTATTCTCCATTTTTGTTTTTCTTTCTAAAATAAATAAAGTTGATATAAACATGTTGCTAGGCTTCAATCTGGGAACGGTGGTTAGTCTGTGGATCGATACGGGACAAATTGGGCTTTGAAGATTTTGATGCGGACAGCAAGACCCAGATAGCTCCTCCAGGCGGGCAAAATAGTCCAATCACCCCGAAAATTCACGTAAACAAGTTATGAAAGAAAACAAAATTTATTTGCAAAAATTACACAATTTTTCCTTGGTTACATCCATGATTATATAAAAGATTACTTAATTCCCTACAAAAGGAAAACAAAAAATCATCGAAATCGATTAGAAATTCTTCCAATATTTTTTTTTTCGTTTTATTATTTATTTTTTCTTATTTTCGATTAATATTCATTAGGAGAGCTCTATTATAGCCCATTTCATTTGAAAATAACTATATATTTGGCATATAGCTATAGTATCAGTACGACGTTAAAACAATTTGTACTGACCGAAGGAGGAAAGTAGAGCCCAAATATTTATGTAAGGAATAACAGATTGAGATTTGTATTTCACACTTCTATAAAAGATTACTAAATTCCCCACAAAAGAGAAAAAAAATCATCGAAATCGATTAGAAATTCTTCCAATATTTTTTTTTCGTTTTATTATTTATTTTTTCTTATTTTCGATTAATATTCATTAGGAGAGCTCTATTATAGCCCATTTCATTTGAAAATAACAATATATTTGGCATATAGCTATAGTATCAGTACGACGTTAAAACAATTTGTACTGACCGAAGGAGGAAAGTAGAGCCCAAATATTTATGTAAGGAATAACAGATTGAGATTTGTATTTCACACTTCTATAAAAGATTACTAAATTCCCCACAAAAGAGAAAAAAAATCATCGAAATCGATTAGAAATTCTTCCAATATTTTTTTTTCGTTTTATTATTTATTTTTTCTTATTTTCGATTAATATTCATTAGGAGAGCTCTATTATAGCCCATTTCATTTGAAAATAACTATATATTTGGCATATAGCTATAGTATCAGTACGACGTTAAAACAATTTGTACTGACCGAAGGAGGAAAGTAGAGCCCAAATATTTATGTAAGGAATAACAGATTGAGATTTGTATTTCACACTTCTATAAAAGATTACTAAATTCCCCACAAAAGAGAAAAAAAATCATCGAAATCGATTAGAAATTCTTCCAATATTTTTTTTTTCGTTTTATTATTTATTTTTTCTTATTTTCGATTAATATTCATTAGGAGAGCTCTATTATAGCCCATTTCATTTGAAAATAACTATATATTTGGCATATAGCTATAGTATCAGTACGACGTTAAAACAATTTGTACTGACCGAAGGAGGAAAGTAGAGCCCAAATATTTATGTAAGGAATAACAGATTGAGATTTGTATTTCACACTTCTATAAAAGATTACTAAATGCCCCACAAAAGAGAAAAAAAATCATCGAAATCGATTAGAAATTCTTCCAATATTTTTTTTTCGTTTTATTATTTATTTTTTCTTATTTTCGATTAATATTCATTAGGAGAGCTCTATTATAGCCCATTTCATTTGAAAATAACTATATATTTGGCATATAGCTATAGTATCAGTACGACGTTAAAACAATTTGTACTGACCGAAGGAGGAAAGTAGAGCCCAAATATTTATGTAAGGAATAACAGATTGAGATTTGTATTTCACACTTCTATAAAAGATTACTAAATGCCCCACAAAAGAGAAAAAAAATCATCGAAATCGATTAGAAATTCTTCCAATATTTTTTTTTCGTTTTATTATTTATTTTTTCTTATTTTCGATTAATATTCATTAGGAGAGCTCTATTATAGCCCATTTCATTTGAAAATAACTATATATTTGGCATATAGCTATAGTATCAGTACGACGTTAAAACAATTTGTACTGACCGAAGGAGGAAACTAGAGCCCAAATATTTATGTGAGGAATAACAGATTGAGATTTGTATTTCACACTTCTACAAAAGATTACTAAATTCACTACAAAAGAGAAAAAAAATCATCGAAATCGAACAATTGTTAGCAAAGTTACTTACTGAAGTTTGTAAACATTTTGGTTCCAAACATTAATGGATTATAAGTTTTAAACATATTTTTGTTTCCTTCGTCGATTATATTTATCGGCAAAGTAACAAATGATTTCTTTATCTTATGATACGATGCCTTATTTTGTTTTCTTATTAATTTGACATTTGATCACAGTAACAATACATTGTGCGAATTTCTCGCACGAGCCGACTAGTGTAATAAAAAAAGTAAAAACTTTTTTTAAGCTATAAGTTTTATTTAACAGTTTTGAAATAACTTTTATTTTTAACGTATTATTGTTAAAGGTTTTCTTCAACAGTTAAAGTTGAATTCATCAACCCCTGACTATTTTTCACGATCGCAGTATTATACAGGGTGTCTCATTTCTTAATGGTCGAATTCAGGGGAGTGATTCAAGAAAAAATTTACAACAAAAAAGAGATCATTTGATGAATGGGCCGATGATTGGGAAAGAAGTTAAGACCAATTTTTTGCTTTTTTTAAGATGGTCACGTTTCTTATTGAATAAGAAAGAATTGCTCAAAAGCTGTTCAAGATTAAATTTTAAGTACTCCATCGTAAAGTAAACAAATTTTTTTTGAGAAAATAGTGATTAAATTAACTAAGGTCAAAGATAAAATGACCTTTCAGGTCCACTAGCGGATCCAGGATTTAATTTTGGGGGGCTTCAGTCCGAAAGATTTTTTATTCCAATACATATAACGACAATTAATTTTAAAAAAAAGAAAGAAATTAACTACCTATATGAAATGGTGTTTAAGTGGTTCTTGAAGTTCTATTAAATATAATTATCTGAACAAGAATTAGACCTCCTCAAAGTCACTTTTATCATTTAGTCCGGGAGGCGAAAAGGTGTCTTGTTTCATACTATGGTTTGTCCTTTTAAATTGAACATGTCCACAGCCCTGATGAGAAAATGCACGTCTGCCAGCATATAGCCGCTGGAATACATAATGGCGACAAGGTGAAGATGGATAGAGACCCTATTTAGGTGGAAAACATATAATAGAGAGAGGGGCTGCAGATATAGGAAGCAACAACCGTTTAAATTTTTAGTATTTACTGTCTTAAGACATGAAATAACAATACTCGTAGTAGTAAAGTGACCCCAACACTCGTAGATTTCAAGTCGAAAATTTGAATTTACGATTCAAAAAGTTTTTTTTTTCGTTTTTTCGCTTGTATCACTGAAAATATATGTTCCAGCGATAATAATGTTCTATATAAAATTAAAGCTGCCAAAATTTGCAATAGAAATGGTTATATTATTTTTTTCACTATTCGATAGTTTCCGTGATATCCGTCCTCATAATTCACTAATTTCGAAAAAAATTGCTTTTGCCTCCCATTTTTATCATTATTTGGCTCGCTAACTCTTTTTCTTTCCCTTACGAAAAAGTCTTATGGAAGAAAGTTGCTTTGCGTTAAATTTTCTTAAAGAATACATATCATTTTATTATCTTTATAACTTTAAATTCCATTATTATACAGAAAAACTTAAATTTTGTTATTTTCGTTATTAAACTGCTCTTAATCATTATATAAGCCAACATAAATTAGTTTATGTTGCTTTTTATAATGTACATACATATATTGAGTTTTTATAAAGACTAACTTAAATTTAACTTTGGTAGATTTTAAGATGGTCTGCTTTAAGATGGTGTACTTAGAATTTAATCATCTTGATTAGGTGTTGAGCAATTCCTTCTAATTCGCTAAAAACCGTGACCACCTTAAAAAAACAAACACAAAATTGGTCTTAGCTCCTTTCCGTTTAGAATCGGCTCAAGCATCTAATGAATTTTTTGTTGGAAATTTTGTCTGTAATCACCTCCTCTCACCCCTCCCCCCATCCCGGGTTCAGCCATTGGGAACTCAGGCACTCTGTACACTTCCAATATAGGTAAGAGAAAGTAAAATCAGTTTGCATTAGTCGATATATATTGCAGATATACTTATCCTAAGATATAGATCCTCAACATTTTAACAGTCATCGTTATCACCATCGCTTATTGCTCCTGGTTCCTCTAAATAATTACCATTATTAAGTTATCCCCAAATTTAATCCACTCCCGGCTACAGGCTGGTTGCGCGGAGATGGTTAAATGTTGGAACGAAGAAGAGTCGGTTCCTATTTTAGCCTGGAATGGAAGTTCCTCAAGGCCGCACAGTCGACGGGCAATCTAATCTGCTCGCTA
Source organism: Nezara viridula (assembly GCA_928085145.1). NCBI lineage: Eukaryota > Metazoa > Arthropoda > Insecta > Hemiptera > Pentatomidae > Nezara > Nezara viridula. The sequence goes on from OV725082.1 coordinate 140,924,737, forward strand.
GCGCCACCTCTAGGAGGCAATTATTTTCGTATCGTTCTCTCTCAAAGCAAGTTTAGAAAACTAAAAGGCCTTATAAAGTTATCAACAAAAAAAATCACCACTAATTACCCTTTTGTCTTTGTTATTAATTAACTTTCAGTTATCAGTCGTACAGTTTTCCTAACTATAGGATAGTGTTTAGAAAGTAGCTGAAAGTATATTCATAATTTAGAATAAGGCGATATATTTCAATGTGTTTGTTGTTCCTCAACTTTTGCAATATTGGAAAATTATGAAGGAAAAAAAATTAAGTTTGAACATAGTACCACATAATTTCGCGAGAGAATAAAAATTATAGAGAGAGAAATAAAAAAAATATATATATATATATATATATATATATATATATATATATATATATTTATTTATTTCTATCGCGAAGTAAGGACCTCAAAACAAGAAAAAAAAATACATCTGAAGGTATTCCCGCAAACGCTTTGTTTAGGAGATGTTCGCAGCTAAAGATTTTTAATTAATAAATTAAATATAAACATTAACATTCATATTAAATTGATTTCCTTGAGCATCAAGACAGGGTCTGCAACTTTCTTCAACAGCAGCAGTGGCAGAACGGCACCGGATGCACAGGCGGATATACGGGGGAGGGGGCTTTCGGGCTGAAGCCCCCCCAAAATGGTAAAATATTGCCATGTTTTACAGAAAAAAATATTAAAAACTATCTCTTAAAGTATTCTTGTTCCTGTAATTACATTTAATAGAACTTCAAGAACCACTTAAACACCATTTCATATAGGTTGTTAATTTTTTTTAAATTAATTATTGTTATATGTTTATGAAAAAAAATCTTTCGGGCTGAAGCTTTCGCCCAAAATTAAATTCTGGATCCTCTAGTGGCTGGCTGGATGTGTGTTATTTTTTCACAAGGTTCAATTATCCTTCGCAAGGAATTAAGGTCATTGACCGACTTGCATAGACTTTTTGTTTAATTTTTTTAATGTTTGTTTAATCCAGTGATATTTGCGTATTTTTTTTTATGTTGTTATTGTGGTGACATTAACCTTTGCCAATATTCTCTTTAATCACTTTTCCTTATATATTTACAAAAAAAAAAAAAAAAAAAAAAACATATTTAATAAGATATGTTAATGTGGTGATGGAAGGATAATAGAGTGGTAATTAGAGAGTTGGCAGACCGTTATTCAAAGCGGATGTGGCTTGGTCGATAAGATATTTCCAATTCTGTTATTTTGAGAATGATAAACTATTTTAACTATTTAACTATTTTAACTATTTATAAACTATTTTAATTGTTTAAAAAAAATAACAAAATCTTCTCTTATCAATGTAAAATTAAATGGTCCTTATTATCAATTCAGGTTTTGGCCTCATTCAAATGTGACTTCTGTTACGTCTTTAATGCGGATTTTGGAACTTCACTCTATAAAGTATCTTTGATTTTGATTATTAGAAATAATTACTAGCTGATCCAGGATTTAATTTTGGGGAGGAGGAGCTTCAGCCCGAAAGATCTTTTTTTTCGTATACATATAACGATAATTAATTTGAAAAACAAGAAAGAAATTAACTACCTAAGTGGTGTAAGTAAGAAATCCAAAATTCTATCAATTTCTTGCTTCATTTTCTGAACATTGCATAGTAAGTATAGCACTAGCGGATCCAGGATTTAATTTTTTTTTGGGGGGGGGCTTCATCGCGAAGGATTTTTTAATTTAAAAAATAAAAAGACAGAAACTAACTACTCATATGACATGGTGTCTTAGTTATCCGTGAAGTCCTATTAAATATAATTAAACGAAAAAGGAATATTTTAAGAGATAGTTTTTAATATTTTTTTTTTGTAAAACATGATTATATTTTACCATTTGGGGGGAGGGAGGGCTTCAGCCCGAAAGTCTCCCCTCCCTCCCCCCGTAGATCCGCCTGTGGAAATAATTGAAGGTCTTTCATTGTTAATAGTAATGCGAAATGGATGAATAGGAACAATGAAAGAATTTGATAATTAACTAAAGAAGAAAATAGGAGACGTATTCCCGTACGTTGGAATCGAATTTCCAGAAATAAGAGTACTAATATAAATTTATAATATAATATACCGAAAGCTGTTGATTTCAGAAAGCTTAATATCTAATAAATAAAGTCCCAGTGAGCAATGTAGAGTGACGGAATATTAATTATTATAAAAAAATGTTTTAATCATGAGTCATGGGCGCAGACTGTCCATTCTGGGGGGGGGGAGGCGGTGACCTCCAAAATGAGTAAATTAGCAGTGATGATTAACATAATCAACATAATTATCAGGGGTTGGAAGTTTTTATTATTAATCCTTCTAAAATAAAAGTTATAAGTACAAAAAAATTACTAATTATAATGCTCACTACTCAGAGTGGAAGCTAATAAATTCTGATGATCCTGGAAAATATTTCAATGTTAACTTTGTGGAACATTATACAATGCAAAGTTTTATTTGTTGACCAGAATCGTTTTATTAGAAAAGTAAAAGCTTCAATGTTTTTGAATCAACGTAATACATACTATCATATTCATATACCTTGTAAATGTTTTCTATTTTAAGTAGCTATACATATACTGATGATTGCATTTTCTGTTAATAAAAATGTAAAAGCATATTACTTTTTTCATTCAAATTCTAAACCTAGTTTAGTAAATAGTTTATAAAAACTGTTAATCTATAAAAACTTTTATTAATGAGGTTTAAAAGAAAATAATTGTTTGGAAATGGCATGAAGTGTTTTCCAAATGGGAGACCGAGACGAAAATGCAAATGCATGTCTTGATCTTGAGCAAGTGTCTTGCAGTTACCTATCAGCTTATTGCTATTTATTAAAAATGTTACTTAAGAAAAAAGCTACAGAATAGGTACATTTGTATGTTTTATTGACATAAACATAGTAAATTCCAACAAAATCAAATTAACTTTACAATACATTGAATGTATTTTCAAGGTCCCCACCTTGGAATTGAAGTGTTGTAGAGATAATCTATACTGAGTCACTACTTATTTAAAGAAAAATTCTAGTGTGTCCACTACAATTATTTTCCTACTGATTTTTTTTTTCAATTTTAAATATATTCATTAAAAATAATACAACTGAATTAGACTGATTTTCCTGAGAACCGATTAGAGAAATCATTAGAAATATTCTTTGATGAGCTGAAGTAATGCAAACGGGAAAGTGGACAATTTTTAAAATTAGTGTATAAAATTCAATATACTAACGTTGCTAAAATTGGTATGATTTAGATATATATTTTTTTATAGTTTTATCGGAAATTTAATTACCTTTTAAAAAATCTTGGATATAGTACTGTCATTTTTCAGATTGGGGAATCATAACTAAATCCCAAATAAAATTGTCTATTATTATTAATTATTTTGTCTTAATTTTTATTCACAACAAGGCTTTTGTTTTATGATATTTTTTATCTGGCTTAGTCTTGCAACAATTAAGCGGTCTTGGTCTTGGTCAAAACCGATTTTGGGCAATACTAATATCATGTATCAATAAAAGTAAAAATTGAACAAAAACTTTTCCCAAAACTAAATACTCTGTAGAGTTGTCTTATTATAAAATTTATTATAAAATTAGTTGTTTATTATAAAATTGCTTCCTGATGAAAGTATAGTGGTAAAAGAATTTTTCTTTTTTAAACCATATTTTTACTTATGCATGACGAGTTCAAGAGCCTGGCAACGAATAACCACAAGACAGATCGCAGTCCTCTCACCTTCAGATCGGACGTAACCCGTCGGTTGAGGGCTATTTTAATTTTTTAAGTATTTGGTTATTATCCAGCCGACCGCTCTACAAGCCTGCTTCAACGGCCGCGATGTTATCGCCACCATTATAGTATCAATGCACCGCAGTTCCGCGGCTCATTAAGTCAAAGTCATAACTATTAAAGCTTAATGGAATTAATTAAAATGAAAATTAGGAACGAACAAAAGTAATAATAGTGCAAAAAGTTAAATTTTAGATAATTATTTAAAGTATTGACAAAAGAAAAAAAATTGAATGATTGTGTAAGACGGACCTATCGAGGAATTCGAAGATAGAATGTCTGTTCTCGCGTTGATAATCTGTGTGAAGAAAAACAGCTAACCAGCTACATAGCCTGTAGTATCATATCATACGAAAAATAATTGAATGTTTTCTTTCTAACTCAGTCAGCTATTTACAATAAAATGAAGGCCACAATAGTTGGGTAGACATTGCATGGGAATCCAAAATCCAGGTGGATAGATGGAATTAACAAATATTCTGCTGAGCTGCATGCAGATATCTGGAAAGCAGTAGCCTAAGTTCTTTAAAGCTAACTGTAAGAAAAAAAACTTAGGCGTTGGCTTTAGACCACACGATAGAAGTGAAAACCAACATTTTTTCCATTTCGCTTCCCTAACATGGCGTTGCGTTAGGATACAATTTTAAATAATAACTCATTACAACGAAAATGAATTTGTGAACATTTCCCTCGCTAACAGGTCCAATTTTTAGTTTTAGCGATAATTTAATCCATTTTCAAAAACACTTCGATTAGTCGACTCCAGCCGACTTTACTCGAGCGTTACACATCGGAGATCTGACGGCTCAATCTAATTCACTCTCTTCAAAAAATATAAAACGCGTCTAAAGAAGTTTCAGAAGTTTCAGTTTCTAAAGAGTTCGTGGTTTCGATATCGTAGCGAAACGAAATGGTGTTTGACAAAATAGAATCCAATAAAGCTTTCAATGTTATCAGTTTAGTTTGAGATAAGAAACATTCTGTAAATTCATTTCTACTCACTTCATGGGCGTTGTGTAAGAACACTGGCATAGTTTACGTTGTGTGCATTCTTGTGGTGTAAAATGTTTGGCTTAGTGAAAACATCTGGGGCTTACGGAGTCTTATAATATTTTAACTTAGAGATTTTGGATATGATGATATGGTTCAATGAAAAACAACCATAAAATGAGTGAACAATTTAAAAACCGATGAATGTTTAGATTCCAAGTCGAATTTTTTAGGAAGAAGGGAAGAAGTTTTGATCATTTAATCGCTTAAACTCCCACTCTTTTTTATTCGGCCTCTGGTTGTATTCTAAAACAGAAAAAATAATATGGTTCACAATTTTTTAAATACATACATTTTTTGTTTCCTTTTTTTTCTCACGCCTCTTGATTTATTTGATTTCCGCCATAAGTCTTCTAGCAGCTACATTTTCTCACAGCTGTTATTGGCGACAGTTGTGACTTTGGTTCTCTTGACGATGTTCAGGGAGCACGTGGTTGGACGATGGATGCGATCACAATTACTCCACCTTCATCAGGCATTTTCCTGAAGAATGGTCGGTAACCTTTTGCAGCAGTCTCCATCCGGTTTCTTCATCACTGTACCCAATCCCCAACCTGGAGGACCATCAGCTATGGTGTAAGAGGGTAACAGGGATCGATCGCCTCACTGGGAATGGAACCCGGGCCCTAGTGGTCTAAGCGCTAATTTATTTTAATTTACCTCTCTACTATGTAATATATATAATAGATTAAACTATATAAAGAAGTTTTAGTGTACGTCAAATTTTATTTTATTTCAGTATTAGGATCGTAGGAGATTACAGGAGCTCTCCTATTAGCTCTATAACTAGCAATAATTTAATTACATATCTCTTGAGCTCCTGTTACCTGAAACTATCTTCATACAAAACAAAGATTTCAAACTAAAAATTTATAAGGAAAATTAATTGTATTTTCTTCATCTGAAGATGGGAACTTTGATTTTACCTAGGTGGCAGCAATTATTTTTTTATCCAAACCTTTCCCCTTGACTACAATTTATTAATTATTATATTATATTAGAATATAGTTATAATTATTATGAAATAGAAAATGTAGCACACGTAACGAACATAGAAAATATTTTTTTTATTTTTTATTTATTTTAAATGATATTTACAACTGTATACAAAAAATACATCTAGTAAATTTGCACATTGGTATAAAGACATGGAACACATGTTGAGAAACTACCCATTGGTAGCACTCTAATAATATGTCTATATTAGAAGATCACGTGGCCATCTTCTTTTCAGACGCCTCGGAGGGTTATCAGGAATCGAATAGGAAGCAAGGTTAGAGACAAGAGGGTTGGGATGGTTATGAAGTTTATTATGGAAGGACAGATATCTGGGTTGGGCCAAATCTGATACATAAGGAACATTAAGGTCATTATGGATAATTTTATTTGTAACAAAGTAAGGAGCATTGAGGTAGAAAATAATAGAAATAAAAGGCTCAAATTGTTATAGGGCTTATATGAAGCTGGACAAATTGAATATATTTTATGGTTACAAATTGCCAATAAGAATAATTATAATTATATAATATAACAATATTAATAGGAAAAATGTGCGATGTATGATATAGATTTTTGAAGAAATTAAAAATTTGTCCAAACTGTTTCGCTCAGTTTATTTTATGTTTATGTTACTACAGACTGCATGAAAGTTGAAGTTATACAATTTGAGAAACGAATAGTACTATTAAATAAACAGTTGTATAATGTGTAAAATGGGGGTTGTACCACCATCTGGCAAACAGGGGGTACCCCTTCATTTTTATTAATTATTTTTTTTTTTTGTTATTAGTTTTAATACATACCAATGGACTGGACAGACGAAAATCAAATTTTCCTCTCTCTCTCTACAATGTATACATTTCTAGTTTTAATATATATTATTTATAAAAATATTGATATCATAAAATAAAATGAAAATAAACTTGAAATAATTTTGATTACAGGTGTTCTCCTGCGCATGGTTACAGGAGATATGCCTCAAGGTAAGAGAAATTTTACGTAATGCATGCGTTTTTAATTAACTACAACTTGAGAAAATAACAATAGCATTGATGCAACATTAGTTTGTACCACTAGTTCAAGGTGTTTTTCATTATATACACAGTGGATAAAAAAAGTTATGACACTTTTAATTTTTTTAGGTTTCATAAATTTTTAGGTGCGATAGTCCAAAATTGATTTGTTAAACATTTATATTTTATAAAAGATTTGGAAAAATAATTGGGGGTCGAGAGAAAATATTTAATTTTACGTTATTAAAATATTTACTAAACGAAAAATCATTGGACACGTGGATGGACACGGTCAAAAAAGTATGGCACGCTTTAATTCGAAGTTTATTTCACGAACTAGATATTTATTAATATTTCGTCATGATAATGGCAGCTATGATAGTCTCGAATCTTCTTGGCTTCGTCAAAACAAGATTTTGAGTTAGGTCTTGTCCGATTTTACGCCATTCCTCTAACGAAGTTTCTTTTAAGCAATTGTTTGAAGAAATTTTATATTTTCTTATTTTCAAATTCAACAGGTACCACAGGTGTTCCATGGCATTCATCTCCAAAGACTGAGGTAGCGTTTTCAATTGGCCGGGGACATTGTACAGTACCCATTCTTTAGTTTTATTTAGCGTCATCCTGTCGGAATATAAATGCATCATTGATCCCCAGATTTTTAGCTCTACTCGTTAAATTATGTTGAAAATGTCGACATATTGTTTGGTCTTCATAATATTGTCGATAAAGGTTAAGTTTCCAACACCATTCTATGACATGTCACCTCCCCCCTCCCCTCCCCTCTCTTGGAAACTTCCACTTTGATGTCTTACAGTGGGCATCATATTTCGAGCTTGGAACTTGTCAAGTTTGTGACCATAACAATGAAATATGTTATAATGTAATATGCCATATGAATGAAATATGTTACTTGTAATGTAATATGTCATATGAATGAAATATGTTACTTGTAATGTAATATGCCATATGAATGAAATATGTAACTTACTTTCATCTGGAAAAAAAAAGTTCATTTTTGTCTACTTGTTATAATTTTTAATTAATATGTTGAATTCTAGTTCTTTAATGATTTAATTTTGGCCAACTCAAGTCTTTTTCACCTGTTTCGAGCCTGTAATAAAGGGGTTTTCCCTTTGAAACCTGTCGTAATAACAATATTTCTGAATTATATTCCCAACAGAAGGTGGTATTTGCAGTAGATGCGACCTCCTCTGCTATCTGCTACATCGGCGGCTGATAAAGTGCGAGTTTGCTCAACAATTCGATGGATATTCCTTTGTGCCCCCTCGTTTAATTTTGGTGACCGCTTTGGACGGGGGTTTGTTTAAAACTTTCTAAACTTTTTTAAAATACTCTGAACACTACTAAAACCAATTTATTCGCTGTCTGTCGGTGGCAAGGTCCATTAGAATGCAATTTGATGATGAGTTTTAAAACTGCCGCAATATTGACCGGTTTTACTCATGTTGTTATGGCAACTATACATCAAAGACCGATTTTTATTATTTTCATTGTATTATCGTCAATCCTCGTTTCTAATCTCTTGAAAGAAAAAGGACTAATTTTTTTAAATGGAGCTAATAGTTAACATTTAAAACTGTGCCAATACGTTTTTGACCCTCCAAATTTACTCTTTTTGCAGAACATTGGAGTGTACCAATACATTTTTGATCCATTGTATATATATATATATATATATATATATATATATATATTATATATATATATATATATATATATATATATATATATATTGCTGTATGTATCTTAATACTTTCTCTACACACATGAGAAAAATATAAAAAATGAAGTTAGTATTTACCTGGATTAAGAGTTCATAAATAACTTCTACAAATAATAATCTTAATTACTTGAGGTAAATGTAAAGTTAATCGAAAACTTTAAAATTCAAGATAAATGATCTTCTATGCGGAAGAAAAATTACTAAATGTTTAAAATGTTATATCTCAGCACCAAATCGTTTAATATCGATGATTTTTTTTTTATTTGTGGGGAATCTAGGATCCTTACAAATAAGCATGGGTATAAGCAAACTATAATTGTTTGCTTTTTGAAGTATATATGGCATATTATATGTAGGTATAGTATTGAGATCGCAAATATAGTTCTGAATCCATCGCAACTTTTTTTACCATCCAGGTTTCTGGGAATCATGTTATGTACGTAAATTAAAAGGGCTTTAAGAAGAAGACTTTATCCAAGTTTTACTAAATTTTATATTAAAACCGCTCTAGTTGTTTTGGCTGCAGTCTATAGCGCCACACGTTAACATCCGCCTTTCCAAAACGGAAGTTCGGGTGGTAATTAAATGTATATAAAAGTATAGAAAGTTAGTGTCAAAATTTCAAAGCAATCGGTGAAGAACTTCCGGAGATTAGTGGTTATGCACAAACGAACATTTACATTTTTATTTATAAAGATATAATAATTCAAATAAACAGTTAATAAAGAGTATACATCATTTACTCCCACATCAATAAAGATAGGAAAGCTTTGTGTTCATGCAAGAATAGAAAAAAAAATTCTCAGATATGGAAATTTCCAATCGAGTTTTACGTTTTAGACGGTGAACAAATTTGATTCTATATTCTTCTGTGGTAGTATCTATATGACGAACATACAGCAACCACATGTAATTTTACTATGACGATGTATATTATAATAATGTATTTGAATACGGTTCAATACCATTCACTACTTTCGCCAAGGCATGCTCGAATGTATTTTATTTAAAACATCTCTATTTTGAAAACAGTTCTGAGCTGAGGGCCAAAAGGTAGGGAACTGGCGATAAGTTCAGAAATGAATTAGTGTCAATTTTATTAAGTTTCATTGGCTATTTTCGTTTATGAGTGCGAAAACGCATATTTTTCTCGAACTGCTCGTACCATTTGGCTCAAAGTTCGAAGAAGTTTTGGTGAATAATACACAAATGATTCGCCGTTAATTTTATTAAATTTAATTAATTACACAAAGAATGATACTTTTAGAGTTAATTTTTAAAATATTTGTTCATAAGACGTGTTTATATTTTACTATTTTAAGCTCCCACTCCCCACCCACGTTAATCCGCCCTTGTTTAAGCGTGGTTAATTATTTGGCATTGCCAAGTTGGAAATCGTGTTTCGAAAAAGGCCTCGCTCCCTAGCATTTATTATCAAACGTTTTAATAATTTATTAAATTTCAAATAATCATCAACTTTTAAATAATGGTAATTATGAATCCAATAAAAATGACGATTAAGTTATACTGACCCTATTTTATCGAGAATTTTATTATTTAAAAAAATATGTCTGTAATTTACAAAAACTTTTAAGTTATTTTAAACCTGTGCTTGGTTCCACACAACGTTTCAAAAAATGTAACCCCGAATAAATAGAAAAAAAACAATACAATGAAGGATACGAAAGATCCAACATGTTTAAATTAGAGGCAAAACAACAGGAAGCTTACTTTTGCACAACATTTCTTTAGTTCACGCTATTAGCTATGAATCTTAGAAAATTTTCAGTTACCTATATCCGAATCTAAAGTTATAAAAGAAGAAACAAGACATTTTAATAATAAATAAGCTTGCTAACTACTCAAAGAAAAAAACAATAATAGTGAAATGAAGGAATTGAAAGCCATAGGAAGCCTATCAGCACGCAAGATGGCTTGAGTTGACACTCTCTTGTTGAAATTAAACACTTTATTATGTATCTTATAAATGGCCTGTAAGGTAGCTTTATTTATATATTTCTAACCAATGCTAACTGCGGAGTTTGACAGCGGTTTAAAGGGACCTACAAAGATTGAGAGATGACCATCTCCCCCTTCCTCATGGTTGATGGGGCATACACCTTCCTCCACAACTCCCGAGATATTTTATTAATGTCCTCTTTTTAAAAACAGTGCAAGCGAGAGTAGAATTAAAAAAATCGTAGATTATGTACAGTCACACTTGTTGTGGTGTGTTCCATGCTTCCCCTTGTCTTCTGGTTTGGAACTTTACATTCGAAAATTCGCATCCCTGTCGAAATGTGCCCCTCACAAAAATTCAAAGTCTTAGCATAAACCCCCTGATGGGGACCTCTGGCGGGAATTATATTATTAAGTTACGATTGAATCGATAATAAGTTAATGAGGCTACGAGTACATTCTCGAGCGGTAGACAGAGGCAAAGCATATTGCAGACTGATTCTTTATTCAAGTTAGCAGAAGTGGCGGCCCGACGTGCATCGACTTAATTAGCTAATGAAGTCCTTAGCGGTCCGGAAAGAGTTCACACATCGCGTCATCCGAGGCCGGATGATGGGGCACCTGTCCTGGGATAGGGGGGGCGGCGAAGTCCCAACGAGATTGGAAACAACAGTTCTCTCCAGCAGCAGCGGTACCAGTACTGGTACACAGCTGCATTATACCGCAATTCTTTGAAATTAAAAATCGTTTCTTCCTCATCAATGTGAGCCTGCTTAACAACAACACAGGCGGAGGTATTGTCCGATTGGTCGATCTTCACAAATTGATTTCGCAATTATAGTCCGATGTTATCAACCAAGAAGACAAATTATTGAGGCAATACAATTTACCTATGTTGATTTGCGTTAAAATGTCATAAGTTGACATTTTCCGTGTTGAAATGTTTGTTATATTGACTTTTGACTATGTCTGTAACAAACTATACAGAAAAGGCTTATTACAGACAAACACAATATTAAAAATATTTTCAGAGCTTTATAACTTTAGAAGCAGATGTAATGTGGATAGGAGGAGCAAAGACCCTTGACTTATTTAATTCCTACTTTGTAACGAATAAAAAACTAAACCAACCAAAGGAATGCCCATCCTCCACAAGGTCGATGGCGCAAGAACTTACCCCCTCCTCCTCCTTAGATATTGTAACAGAGCAAGCTAGGGTAGAATTTGAGAAATCATAGAAATTCATACAATTTACATTTGCTGCCGTATGTTCCATGTTTTATCCTTGTCCCTTAGTCTGAAAATTCATAATCGAAATTTCCTTCATAAACCCGTCAAAATATGCTCCCTTCAAAAATTTTGATGGCGCAACTTGCGCTAGGAATCTCTCCCTCTCCCTTCTGGACACCAATCACCAGCCACAAGGACTTTGTGGAAAATATTGATAATTAGTTCAGTACTTCGTTGATATTTCAGAGGTTTTAAACCTGTAATCGAACAAAAAAAAATCAATAACTTAACGTCGCCTCTCAAAATTTGAGACTTTAGGAAACGAAGAACTCGAAAATCAAATTGAAAAAAATGTCTGTCCGCCGTCCGGGACTTAACTCCGAGACTAACTGGACCGATTTTTTTTCAGATTTGGAATCTAAATCAGATGTCACCCGATGATGATCGTCCTGCCTCGACATCATTAACCGCCCTTTCATTTAAAGATGGCGGCCGAAGAGCGTGTGTTGGTACAGTTCAGGGGTTTCCAAACTTTTGAGATACCCATCCTAGTTCCGCGGGCCATGGCTTCTGACAAAAAAAAATCCCTTTTAAACAAGACACTTCAGCTCTAAAATGAGCTGACAAAGAATAACAAAAAATAGGCAATAAATGTTTTAGTAACCTCGTGTGTAAGTAATTTGCTAAATTTCATATTTTTAAATTTAAATTTTTACCATGTAGTCAAAGAAACTTTCGCGAGCTGCTGTGGGCCTTAGTTTGGAAACTCCTGGTGTAGAATATAGTGCCTAAGCGAATGTGCCGATTTCAATGAAAATTGGTTTCTTCCTATGTCTTCTCCTTCTAAACCCTTTAAGTTTATTTACATAACATACTTCAACGAAAATAAGCTGAAAAAAAAGTTACGAGGGGCGGTAAAATTAGCTTTCTGAATAATTCAAAAAGTACCTACATTTTTTGCTGATGTGCTTATTTAGAATTTTAAGAAATTTCCTAAAAAAAACAATCGTTGAAATGTTACAGTTTGGTGCAAACAAAGATATGGTGTTCTAAAGTTTTTCATATGTTCTACTCCAAAGATTAATTCTTTCGTTTTTTTTTTTCATTTTTTGAAAGTGTTACATTAACTGAAGCAATGCTGTATATTTTTCTTAACAAAAAACTAATGATGAAAAATATATTTATTTAAGCCAATATTAGAAATTACTTTATATTTATTTTTCTTTATGTTACAAGTAAAGTAATGTTACATTTGTTTGAAAATAATAAACCGCCGTGTAATAATTTACAGCGTTTTTTTTTTTACTTAGAAGGTTAAAGGTTTATATGGGAATTCAATTACTTTTGGGGTGCCAATTTTTTTCTCCTATCTGTGACATTTAAATAAATTAATTGAAAATAATATACGTTCGAAAAATATCATTTGAAAGAAATTCAGGGGTTCTATTGATTTTAAAATTCTATTTAACTTCTTCAGATAAACACTAATGTTTCATGAAGCTGTCATCCATTAGTTTAAGAGCTAGGCAGAAGAAAAAATAATAAAATACGCTTGTCTTACTAAAACACTTGGAGGGTCTTGGGTTTAGCACTTCCTAACTGTGTCTTGCTTCGTGATTGTGCATGCAGGTGATTTGGCCGAGATCACGGGCAACTGCTAGATTTTTCTATTTAGTTTATTATTTAATAAAAAATACCACTTTAGAGTGACCGAGTGTGACCCAGGATGGTCACCAAACTGAAGGGGCGAGCCAACGGCTGATATAACAATAAATAATTACCTGTTACAATTGTACTCGATCCACAATCCGGAACAGTTTTTCTACGGCAAAATACCAGAAATATTTGGATGATTATCGTCCAACGGTCAACTCTACGGGCATTTTTTTTCGTTTATTTTTCGGTTTTTCGTACTTGTAAACCATAACAAAACGTGGTTAAGAGGATTGAAAGTTTGTAGGTGAATTGAGTTAGTGTTAGGCTACTGCCTTTTGTGTCCCAAATTCGTACTCCCGGGTCGAGAAGTACTTTTTGGGAATCTTATTTTACCTTTCATTGCCATAATAATAAATTCAATTAAGAAAAAATAATATTAAATGTTCAAAATCAGTACATGGGAAAGAATTTCTGTAATTTAATTTCCTGAGGGGAAGATTATAAATAATAGTAATAGTAAGACTTAGCGAACCCGGAAGTTCGATGCCGATATCCGTCTATTCCTTGGACGAAATTTAATCTTAATTTAATTTTAAATTAATCAAAATTTAATTTAATCTTCATGGGAAGATTAAATCTCTGTTCAAAGAATTTCTAGATCTTTTTTTAATTCTGCGCAAGTCATGAAAAAGTGGATGCAGTAATACTGCAATCCCTAATAGGCCATTTTTTCAACCGGTTACCGGGTCTCATCTGTTCCTTCACCAACGACTGGACATCAACCACAGGACCTGAACTTTTGAGAAAGTTGTTCAGAATTTCGACCTTATTTATTGATGAACAAACACAAGATGTCTACCATAATGGCATAAACCCTAGTATATATCAAATATAGTTGTTGTATAGTAAACCTGTTGGTTATCAAGGCTGGCCGGCAATGGCCTTATTCTTGTGTGGTTACGAACTGCTCCTGAGTCATGGATTACACTGAAGACAGAGTCAGAAATGACACTCGATGCTCAATAGTTGATTATAGTCAAATACTAAAAAAGGACAAGCGCACGATAGAAATTTTAAGAAAAGAAAACTTATCAAAATTCTTCGTGGTTTAAGGTTATTAATTTGATGATTTTTTACACCTCCTGATGATATCCTCACCATCACTACTCGGGGCAGATGGACTTATTTTTCGAAGACGGGCCGATATTGTAAACCTTAGATCATAGATGTTAACAATATTCTATACCTTAGATCATAGATGTTACCAATATTTTATACCTCAGATCATAGATGTTAACAATATTCTATACCTTAGATCATAGATGTTAACAATATTCTATACCTTAGATGACACATAAATAACGATACCTTTTTCGCGAACCGATGGCGGGCGATGAGGGGCGCCATCCCCATGACTTTGAGGACGAGGACGCTGTTGCAGACCAGGTAGGACCTGAAGACGGGGTTGCTGAAGGACAGCAGCTCAGCCAGGTTGCCGTAGGCCATCTTTGGTCGAGGATGGTGAGTGGAGGATAGCTTTGCCACGACTAGTCTCTTGACCCTGTTGGGAACTGGTGGGGATGGAACAGCTATCGAGTCACTGCTACTTGAAATAACTGTTACTGATTGATGTCGCTGTGACAGCTGGTCAGCAGCGGATTCAGAACTTATTACTTTCATTTATCTATATATGTAATATATAGTAATGGAAAGTATTGCGGTCGTGAACATTTCGGGATCTTCATCGAAAATATATGTTTTGAGGTTCTCTGAGACAAAATAACCAAGTTCCGGAAAATTGTCTGTGTATGTGAACAGCCTAGCTTAAAAACAAGAAGTCATTATAAACTGAAATTGTGTATTTAAGGTTAGTATATGGCTCGGATGTTACAGCAACTTTTTCGTTAAAATCGGCTAACCGGAAGTGGCACTTTATATCTTCGACTAAACACATTTTTACGATTTTCTTGAAAACGGCTCTAACGATTTAAACTCGGTGTATTCATGTATAATTATGTAGCCTTTAATATTATTTAGGTCTTATACATATTGTTGTCGCTTAACAATATTAATTACAATACCAATATTACCAGTTCCGGCCTAAGACATTTGGCGCCCACGGGCTATGTCATCACCTCCCTAAAAAGAATTAAATATATTTCTTAAGGTGTTTTGTTCTACGGAATATATGAATTTTATTTCATTCAATATTTCTGTAATACAGTTGCTTTATTATTAATCTAAAGTTAATTATTTTAATAAAGTAAGAACACATAGTCCTACTTTATTTGTTTTTCTACACCGTTTCCCCATTTTACGTTAGGCCATTTTCAGGGGAAGAAAGTTTTAACAAATAAAACACAGCCTAATTGATGAGACGATGAGCGTATCGCACACCTTTCACTTATTCTGCTTTAAGCAGGATATAGGTAGTTTTAGGAGATAGATAGGTAAAATATTACTGGCGGACACTAGCGGATCCAGGATTTAATTTTGGGGGGGCTTCAGCCCGAAACCTTTTTTTTCATAAAAATAACGATAATTACTTTGGAAAAACAAAAAGAAACTAGCTACCTATATGAAATGGTGTTTAATTTACTCCTTAAGTACTTTTAAATGTAATTACACGAACAATAATACTTTAAGAGGTATTTTTTAAATTTTTTTCCCCATAAAACAAGGTTATATTTTTCCATTTGGGGGGGGGCTTCAGCCCGAAAGCCCCCCCCGTAGATCCGCCCGTGCTGGCGGACAATACATCAAAACAATTAATACCTCTGTGAAGTTGGCCCCCCATCCTCAACTTTTTAAAAAAATTTTGAGAGTTCTTATAGCCCCCCCAAGAGTTCTAGAGTTCCCTATACTTTTTAGAAATAGTTCTATTGTTTAAACCACCGAAAATACCATCCAAAGTTGCAAAAAACGGAAATCCCGTTTTGTGCAACTTACGAGTCTTATAACACCTTTAATATTAATTTTAGAGCTAAACTTCAAAGGGATAATTATAACAATTCCTTGGGGGGCTATCAGAACTCTAAAAAAAAATTTAAATATAGGCCCCCCCTAAAAGGCGCCCCCCCCAAAATGAAAAATTCTAAATTATTTTATGGGTTTTAATAGCCCCCCAAACAGTTACAGAGTTCTCTGGTATTTAAAAAAAAATTTATATTGTTTAAACAACCGAAAATACCACGCAAAGTTACGAAAAAATGGAAATCCCGTTTTGTGCAACTTACGAGTCTTATAACACCTTTAATATTAATTTTAGAGCTAAACTTCAAAGGGATAATTATAACAATTCCTTGGGGGGCTATCAGAACTCTAAAAAAAAATTTAAATATAGGCCCCCCCTAAAAAGCGCCCCCCCCCAAAACGAAAAATTCTAAATTATTTTATGGGTTTTAATAGCCCCCCAAATAGTTACAGAGTTCTCTGGTATTTAAAAAAAAATATATATTGTTTAAACAACCGAAAATACCACGCAAAGTTACGAAAAAACGGAAATCCCGTTTTGTGCAACTTACGAGTCTTATAACACTTTTAATATTAATTTTAGAGCTAAACATCAAAGGGATAATTATAACAATTCCATGGGGGGCTATCAGAACTCTAAAAAATTTTTTTAATATAGCCCCCCCCTAAAAAGCGGCCCCCCCAAAATAAAAATTTCTAAATTATTTTGTGGGTTTTAATAGCCCCACAAATAGTAACAGAGTTCTCTGGTATTAAAAAAAAAATTTATATTGTTTAAACAACCGAAAATACCAAGCAAAGTTGCGAAAAAATGAAATCCCGTTTTGTGGAACTTACGAGACTTATAACTCTTTAATTATTAATTTTAGAACTAAAGTTCATCGTGATAACAATTATAACTCTTGGGGAGGACATAGGAAAACTCATCAGAACTCCTGAAATCCAAAACCAAATCCAACCGATAATTACTGGTGTGTTTTAATCTTAATTTAATGGGGTGAAAATTTATCTCGGAAAAAAATTATTCTGATTGGTGTTCTAATAGCTCCTTGAGGAGTACAACCGATAATTACTGGTGTGTTTTAGTCTAGGATGCGAAACGAAAAAGTTTTGGAGCATCGAAATATCGAAAAATTTTTTTTGAAAATTGCGAGGCTTATATCTATTGTTTGGTCAACTTTAGGACAAAGGTTCATTATATTAATTTTTATAACTCTTAGGGGGGCCATAGGAAAACTCATCAGAACTCCTGAAATCCAAAAACAAATTTCGACTAAAATTTTTATCTTACTCTTACTAAGTCCAAGGGGTGAAAATTTATCTCGGAAAAAAATTATTCTGGTTGGAGTTCTAATAGCTCCTTGACGAGCACAACCGATAATTACTGGTGTGTTTTAGTCTAGGATGCGAAACGAAAAAGTTTTGGAGCATCGAAATATCGAAAATATTTTTTGAAAATTGCGAGGCTTATATCTATTGTTTGGTCAACTTTAGGACAAAGGTTCATTATATTAATTTTTATAACTCTTAGGGGGGCCATAGGAAAACTCATCAGAACTCCTGAAATCCAAAAACAAATTTCGACCAAAATTTTTATCTTACTCTTACTAAGTCCAAGGGGTGAAAATTTATCTCGGAAAAAAATTATTCTGGTTGGAGTTCTAATAGCTCCTTGACGAGCACAACCGATAATTACTGGTGTGTTTTAGTCTAGGATGCGAAACGAAAAAGTATTGGAGCATCGAAATATCGAAAATATTTTTTTGAAAATTGCGAGGCTTATATCTATTGTTTGGTCAACTTTAGGACAAAGGTTCATTATATTAATTTTTATAACTCTTAGGGGGGCCATAGGAAAACTCATCAGAACTCCTGAAATCCAAAAACAAATTTCGACCAAAATTTTTATCTTACTCTTACCAAGTCCAAGGGGTGAAAATTTATCTCGGAAAAAAATTATTCTGGTTGGAGTTCTAATAGCTCCTTGAGGAGTACAACCGATAATTACTGGTGTGTTTTAGTCTAGGATGCGAAACGAAAAAGTATTGGAGCATCGAAATATCGAAAATATTTTTTTGAAAATTGCGAGGCTTATATCTATTGTTTGGTCAACTTTAGGACAAAGGTTCATTATATTAATTTTTATAACTCTTAGGGGGGCCATAGGAAAACTCATCAGAACTCCTGAAATCCAAAAACAAATTTCGACCAAAATTTTTATCTTACTCTTACCAAGTCCAAGGGGTGAAAATTTATCTCGGAAAAAAATTATTCTGGTTGGAGTTCTAATAGCTCCTTGACGAGCACAACCGATAATTACTGGTGTGTTTTAGTCTAGGATGCGAAACGAAAAAGTATTGGAGCATCGAAATATCGAAAATATTTTTTTGAAAATTGCGAGGCTTATATCTATTGTTTGGTCAACTTTAGGACAAAGGTTCATTATATTAATTTTTATAACTCTTAGGGGGGCCATAGGAAAACTCATCAGAACTCCTGAAATCCAAAAACAAATTTCGACCAAAATTTTTATCTTACTCTTACCAAGTCCAAGGGGTGAAAATTTATCTCGGAAAAAAATTATTCTGGTTGGAGTTCTAATAGCTCCTTGAGGAGTACAACCGATAATTACTGGTGTGTTTTAGTCTAGGATGCGAAACGAAAAAGTATTGGAGCATCGAAATATCGAAAATATTTTTTTGAAAATTGCGAGGCTTATATCTATTGTTTGGTCAACTTTAGGACAAAGGTTCATTATATTAATTTTTATAACTCTTAGGGGGGCCATAGGAAAACTCATCAGAACTCCTGAAATCCAAAAACAAATTTCGACCAAAATTTTTATCTTACTCTTACCAAGTCCAAGGGGTGAAAATTTATCTCGGAAAAAAATTATTCTGGTTGGAGTTCTAATAGCTCCTTGAGGAGTACAACCGATAATTACTGGTGTGTTTTAGTCTAGGATGCGAAACGAAAAAGTATTGGAGCATCGAAATATCGAAAATATTTTTTTGAAAATTGCGAGGCTTATATCTATTGTTTGGTCAACTTTAGGACAAAGGTTCATTATATTAATTTTTATAACTCTTAGGGGGGCCATAGGAAAACTCATCAGAACTCCTGAAATCCAAAAACAAATTTCGACCAAAATTTTTATCTTACTCTTACCAAGTCCAAGGGGTGAAAATTTATCTCGGAAAAAAATTATTCTGGTTGGAGTTCTAATAGCTCCTTGACGAGCACAACCGATAATTACTGGTGTGTTTTAGTCTAGGATGCGAAACGAAAAAGTTTTGGAGCATCGAAATATCGAAAATATTTTTTTGAAAATTGCGAGGCTTATATCTATTGTTTGGTCAACTTTAGGACAAAGGTTCATTATATTAATTTTTATAACTCTTAGGGGGGCCATAGGAAAACTCATCAGAACTCCTGAAATCCAAAAACAAATTTCGACCAAAATTTTTATCTTACTCTTACCAAGTCCAAGGGGTGAAAATTTATCTCGGAAAAAAATTATTCTGGTTGGAGTTCTAATAGCTCCTTGACGAGCACAACCGATAATTACTGGTGTGTTTTAGTCTAGGATGCGAAACGAAAAAGTATTGGAGCATCGAAATATCGAAAATATTTTTTTGAAAATTGCGAGGCTTATATCTATTGTTTGGTCAACTTTAGGACAAAGGTTCATTATATTAATTTTTATAACTCTTAGGGGGGCCATAGGAAAACTCATCAGAACTCCTGAAATCCAAAAACAAATTTCGACCAAAATTTTTATCTTACTCTTACCAAGTCCAAGGGGTGAAAATTTATCTCGGAAAAAAATTATTCTGGTTGGAGTTCTAATAGCTCCTTGAGGAGTACAACCGATAATTACTGGTGTGTTTTAGTCTAGGATGCGAAACGAAAAAGTATTGGAGCATCGAAATATCGAAAATATTTTTTTGAAAATTGCGAGGCTTATATCTATTGTTTGGTCAACTTTAGGAGAAAGGTTCATTATATTAATTTTTATAACTCTTAGGGGGGCCATAGGAAAACTCATCAGAACTCCTGAAATCCAAAAACAAATTTCGACCAAAATTTTTATCTTACTCTTACCAAGTCCAAGGGGTGAAAATTTATCTCGGAAAAAAATTATTCTGGTTGGAGTTCTAATAGCTCCTTGACGAGCACAACCGATAATTACTGGTGTGTTTTAGTCTAGGATGCGAAACGAAAAAGTATTGGAGCATCGAAATATCGAAAATATTTTTTTGAAAATTGCGAGGCTTATATCTATTGTTTGGTCAACTTTAGGACAAAGGTTCATTATATTAATTTTTATAACTCTTAGGGGGGCCATAGGAAAACTCATCAGAACTCCTGAAATCCAAAAACAAATTTCGACCAAAATTTTTATCTTACTCTTACCAAGTCCAAGGGGTGAAAATTTATCTCGGAAAAAAATTATTCTGGTTGGAGTTCTAATAGCTCCTTGAGGAGTACAACCGATAATTACTGGTGTGTTTTAATCTAGGATGCGAAACGAAAAAGTATTGGAGCATCGAAATATCGAAAATATTTTTTTGAAAATTGCGAGGCTTATATCTATTGTTTGGTCAACTTTAGGACAAAGGTTCATTATATTAATTTTTATAACTCTTAGGGGGGCCATAGGAAAACTCATCAGAACTCCTGAAATCCAAAAACAAATTTCGACCAAAATTTTTATCTTACTCTTACCAAGTCCAAGGGGTGAAAATTTATCTCGGAAAAAAATTATTCTGGTTGGAGTTCTAATAGCTCCTTGACGAGCACAACCGATAATTACTGGTGTGTTTTAGTCTAGGATGCGAAACGAAAAAGTTTTGGAGCATCGAAATATCGAAAATATTTTTTTGAAAATTGCGAGGCTTATATCTTTTGTTTGGTCAACTTTAGGACAAAGGTTCATTATATTAATTTTTATAACTCTTAGGGAGCCATAGGAAAACTCATCAGAACTCCTGAAATCCAAAAAAAAATTTCGACCAAAATTTTTATCTTACTCTTACTAAGTCCAAGGGGTGAAAATTTATCTCGGAAAAAAATTATTCTGGTTGGAGTTCTAATAGCTCCTTGACGAGCACAACCGATAATTACTGGTGTGTTTTAGTCTAGGATGCGAAACGAAAAAGTTTTGGAGCATCGAAATATCGAAAAAAAAATTTTGAAAATTGCGAGGCTTATATCTATTGTTTGGTCAACTTTAGGGCAAAGGTTCATTATATTAATTTTTGTAACTCTTAGGGGGGCCATAGGAAAACTCATCAGAACTCCTGAAATCCAAAAACAAATTTCGACCAAAATTTTTATCTTCCTCTTACCAAGTCCAAGGGGTGAAAATTTATCTCGAAAAAAAATTATTCTGGTTGGAGTTCTAATAGCTCCTTGAGGAGTACAATCGATAATTACTGGTGTGTTTTAGTCTAGGATGCGAAACGAAAAAGTATTGGAGCATCGAAATATCGAAAATATTTTTTTGAAAATTGCGAGGCTTATATCTATTGTTTGGTCAACTTTAGGACAAAGGTTCATTATATTAATTTTTATAACTCTTAGGGGGGCCATAGGAAAACTCATCAGAACTCCTGAAATCCAAAAACAAATTTCGACCAAAATTTTTATCTTACTCTTACCAAGTCCAAGGGGTGAAAATTTATCTCGGAAAAAAATTATTCTGGTTGGAGTTCTAATAGCTCCTTGACGAGCACAACCGATAATTACTGGTGTGTTTTAGTCTAGGATGCGAAACGAAAAAGTTTTGGAGCATCGAAATATCGAAAATATTTTTTTGAAAATTGCGAGGCTTATATCTTTTGTTTGGTCAACTTTAGGACAAAGGTTCATTATATTAATTTTTATAACTCTTAGGGAGCCATAGGAAAACTCATCAGAACTCCTGAAATCCAAAAAAAAATTTCGACCAAAATTTTTATCTTACTCTTACTAAGTCCAAGGGGTGAAAATTTATCTCGGAAAAAAATTATTCTGGTTGGAGTTCTAATAGCTCCTTGACGAGCACAACCGATAATTACTGGTGTGTTTTAGTCTAGGATGCGAAACGAAAAAGTTTTGGAGCATCGAAATATCGAAAAAATATTTTTGAAAATTGCGAGGCTTATATCTATTGTTTGGTCAACTTTAGGACAAAGGTTCATTATATTAATTTTTATAACTCTTAGGGGGGCCATAGGAAAACTCATCAGAACTCCTGAAATCCAAAAACAAATTTCGACCAAAATTTTTATCTTACTCTTACCAAGTCCAAGGGGTGAAAATTTATCTCGGAAAAAAATTATTCTGGTTGGAGTTCTAATAGCTCCTTGACGAGCACAACCGATAATTACTGGTGTGTTTTAGTCTAGGATGCGAAACGAAAAAGTTTTGGAGCATCGAAATATCGAAAAAAAAATTTTGAAAATTGCGAGGCTTATACCTATTGTTTGGTCAACTTTAGGGCAAAGGTTCATTATATTAATTTTTGTAACTCTTAGGGGGGCCATAGGAAAACTCATCAGAACTCCTGAATTCCAAAAACAAATTTCGACCAAAATTTTTATCTTCCTCTTACCAAGTCCAAGGGGTGAAAATTTATCTCGAAAAAAAATTATTCTGGTTGGAGTTCTAATAGCTCCTTGAGGAGTACAATCGATAATTACTGGTGTGTTTTAGTCTAGGATGCGAAACGAAAAAGTATTGGAGCATCGAAATATCGAAAATATTTTTTTGAAAATTGCGAGGCTTATATCTATTGTTTGGTCAACTTTAGGACAAAGGTTCATTATATTAATTTTTATAACTCTTAGGGGGGCCATAGGAAAACTCATCAGAACTCCTGAAATCCAAAAACAAATTTCGACCAAAATTTTTATCTTACTCTTACAAAGTCCAAGGGGTGAAAATTTATCTCGGAAAAAAATTATTCTGGTTGGAGTTCTAATAGCTCCTTGAGGAGTACAACCGATAATTACTGGTGTGTTTTAGTCTAGGATGCGAAACGAAAAAGTATTGGAGCATCGAAATATCGAAAATATTTTTTTGAAAATTGCGAGGCTTATATCTATTGTTTGGTCAACTTTAGGACAAAGGTTCATTATATTAATTTTTATAACTCTTAGGGGGGCCATAGGAAAACTCATCAGAACTCCTGAAATCCAAAAACAAATTTCGACCAAAATTTTTATCTTACTCTTACCAAGTCCAAGGGGTGAAAATTTATCTCGGAAAAAAATTATTCTGATTGGAGTTCTAATAGCTCCTTGACGAGCACAACCGATAATTACTGGTGTGTTTTAGTCTAGGATGCGAAACGAAAAAGTTTTGGAGCATCGAAATATCGAAAATATTTTTTGAAAATTGCGAGGCTTATATCTATTGTTTGGTCAACTTTAGGACAAAGGTTCATTATATTAATTTTTATAACTCTTAGGGGGGCCATAGGAAAACTCATCAGAACTCCTGAAATCCAAAAACAAATTTCGACCAAAATTTTTATCTTACTCTTACTAAGTCCAAGGGGTGAAAATTTATCTCGGAAAAAAATTATTCTGGTTGGAGTTCTAATAGCTCCTTGAGGAGTACAACCGATAATTACTGGTGTGTTTTAGTCTAGGATGCGAAACGAAAAAGTATTGGAGCATCGAAATATCGAAAATATTTTTTGAAAATTGCGAGGCTTATATCTATTGTTTGGTCAACTTTAGGACAAAGGTTCATTATATTAATTTTTATAACTCTTAGGGGGGCCATAGGAAAACTCATCAGAACTCCTGAAATCCAAAAACAAATTTCGACCAAAATTTTTATCTTACTCTTACCAAGTCCAAGGGGTGAAAATTTATCTCGAAAAAAAATTATTCTGGTTGGAGTTCTAATAGCTCCTTGAGGAGTACAATCGATAATTACTGGTGTGTTTTAGTCTAGGATGCGAAACGAAAAAGTATTGGAGCATCGAAATATCGAAAATATTTTTTTGAAAATTGCGAGGCTTATATCTATTGTTTGGTCAACTTTAGGACAAAGGTTCATTATATTAATTTTTATAACTCTTAGGGGGGCCATAGGAAAACTCATCAGAACTCCTGAAATCCAAAAACAAATTTCGACCAAAATTTTTATCTTACTCTTACCAAGTCCAAGGGGTGAAAATTTATCTCGGAAAAAAATTATTCTGGTTGGAGTTCTAATAGCTCCTTGAGGAGTACAACCGATAATTACTGGTGTGTTTTAGTCTAGGATGCGAAACGAAAAAGTATTGGAGCATCGAAATATCGAAAATATTTTTTTGAAAATTGCGAGGCTTATATCTATTGTTTGGTCAACTTTAGGACAAAGGTTCATTATATTAATTTTTATAACTCTTAGGGGGGCCATAGGAAAACTCATCAGAACTCCTGAAATCCAAAAACAAATTTCGACCAAAATTTTTATCTTACTCTTACCAAGTCCAAGGGGTGAAAATTTATCTCGGAAAAAAATTATTCTGGTTGGAGTTCTAATAGCTCCTTGACGAGCACAACCGATAATTACTGGTGTGTTTTAGTCTAGGATGCGAAACGAAAAAGTTTTGGAGCATCGAAATATCGAAAATATTTTTTTGAAAATTGCGAGGCTTATATCTTTTGTTTGGTCAACTTTAGGACAAAGGTTCATTATATTAATTTTTATAACTCTTAGGGAGCCATAGGAAAACTCATCAGAACTCCTGAAATCCTAAAAAAAAATTTCGACCAAAATTTTTATCTTACTCTTACTAAGTCCAAGGGGTGAAAATTTATCTCGGAAAAAAATTATTCTGGTTGGAGTTCTAATAGCTCCTTGACGAGCACAACCGATAATTACTGGTGTGTTTTAGTCTAGGATGCGAAACGAAAAAGTTCTGGAGCATCGAAATATCGAAAAAAAAAATTTGAAAATTGCGAGGCTTATATCTATTGTTTGGTCAACTTTAGGGCAAAGGTTCAATATATTAACTTTTTTAACTCTTAGGGGGGCCATAGGAAAACTCATCAGAACTCCTGAAATCCAAAAACAAATTTCGACCAAAATTTTTATCTTTCTCTTACCAAGTCCAAGGGGTGAAAATTTATCTCGGAAAAAAAATATTCTGGTTGGAGTTCTAATAGCTCCTTGACGAGCACAACCGATAATTACTGGTGTGTTTTAGTCTAGGATGCGAAACGAAAAAGTTTTGGAGCATCGAAATATCGAAAATATTTTTTTGAAAATTGCGAGGCTTATATCTATTGTTTGGTCAACTTTAGGACAAAGGTTCATTATATTAATTTTTATAACTCTTAGGGGGGCCATAGGAAAACTCATCAGAACTCCTGAAATCCAAAAACAAATTTCGACCAAAATTTTTATCTTACTCTTACTAAGTCCAAGGGGTGAAAATTTATCTCGGAAAAAAATTATTCTGGTTGGAGTTCTAATAGCTCCTTGAGGAGTACAACCGATAATTACTGGTGTGTTTTAGTCTAGGATGCGAAACGAAAAAGTATTGGAGCATCGAAATATCGAAAATATTTTTTTGAAAATTGCGAGGCTTATATCTATTGTTTGGTCAACTTTAGGACAAAGGTTCATTATATTAATTTTTATAACTCTTAGGGGGGCCATAGGAAAACTCATCAGAACTCCTGAAATCCAAAAACAAATTTCGACCAAAATTTTTATCTTACTCTTACTAAGTCCAAGGGGTGAAAATTTATCTCGGAAAAAAATTATTCTGGTTGGAGTTCTAATAGCTCCTTGACGAGCACAACCGATAATTACTGGTGTGTTTTAGTCTAGGATGCGAAACGAAAAAGTTTTGGAGCATCGAAATATCGAAAATATTTTTTTGAAAATTGCGAGGCTTATATCTTTTGTTTGGTCAACTTTAGGGCAAAGGTTCATTATATTAATTTTTATAACTCTTAGGGAGCCATAGGAAAACTCATCAGAACTCCTGAAATCCTAAAAAAAAATTTCGACCAAAATTTTTATCTTACTCTTACTAAGTCCAAGGGGTGAAAATTTATCTCGGAAAAAAATTATTCTGGTTGGAGTTCTAATAGCTCCTTGACGAGCACAACCGATAATTACTGGTGTGTTTTAGTCTAGGATGCGAAACGAAAAAGTTCTGGAGCATCGAAATATCGAAAAAAAAATTTTGAAAATTGCGAGGCTTATATCTATTGTTTGGTCAACTTTAGGGCAAAGGTTCAATATATTAACTTTTTTAACTCTTAGGGGGGCCATAGGAAAACTCATCAGAACTCCTGAAATCCAAAAACAAATTTCGACCAAAATTTTTATCTTACTCTTACTAAGTCCAAGGGGTGAAAATTTATCTCGGAAAAAAATTATTCTGGTTGGAGTTCTAATAGCTCCTTGACGAGCCCAACCGATAATTACTGGTGTGTTTTAGTCTAGGATGCGAAACGAAAAAGTATTGGAGCATCAAAATATCGAAAATATTTTTTTGAAAATTGCGAGGCTTATATCTATTGTTTGGTCAACTTTAGGACAAAGGTTCATTATATTAATTTTTATAACTCTTAGGGGGGCCATAGGAAAACTCATCAGAACTCCTGAAATCCAAAAACAAATTTCGACCAAAATTTTTATCTTACTCTTACCAAGTCCAAGGGGTGAAAATTTATCTCGGAAAAAAATTATTCTGGTTGGAGTTCTAATAGCTCCTTGACGAGCACAACCGATAATTACTGGTGTGTTTTAGTCTAGGATGCGAAACGAAAAAGTTTTGGAGCATCGAAATATCGAAAATATTTTTTTGAAAATTGCGAGGCTTATATCTATTGTTTGGTCAACTTTAGGACAAAGGTTCATTATATTAATTTTTATAACTCTTAGGGGGGCCATAGGAAAACTCATCAGAACTCCTGAAATCCAAAAACAAATTTCGACCAAAATTTTTATCTTACTCTTACCAAGTCCAAGGGGTGAAAATTTATCTCGAAAAAAAATTATTCTGGTTGGAGTTCTAATAGCTCCTTGAGGAGCACAATCGATAATTACTGGTGTGTTTTAGTCTAGGATGCGAAACGAAAAAGTATTGGAGCATCGAAATATCGAAAATATTTTTTTGAAAATTGCGAGGCTTATATCTATTGTTTGGTCAACTTTAGGGCAAAGGTTCATTATATTAATTTTTATAACTCTTAGGGGGGCCATAGGAAAACTCATCAGAACTCCTGAAATCCAAAAACAAATTTCGACCAAAATTTTTATCTTACTCTTACCAAGTCCAAGGGGTGAAAATTTATCTCGGAAAAAAATTATTCTGGTTGGAGTTCTAATAGCTCCTTGAGGAGTACAACCGATAATTACTGGTGTGTTTTAGTCTAGGATGCGAAACGAAAAAGTATTGGAGCATCGAAATATCGAAAATAATTTTTTGAAAATTGCGAGGCTTATATCTATTGTTTGGTCAACTTTAGGACAAAGGTTCATTATATTAATTTTTATAACTCTTAGGGGGGCCATAGGAAAACTCATCAGAACTCCTGAAATCCAAAAACAAATTTCGACCAAAATTTTTATCTTACTCTTACCAAGTCCAAGGGGTGAAAATTTATCTCGGAAAAAAATTATTCTGGTTGGAGTTCTAATAGCTCCTTGACGAGCACAACCGATAATTACTGGTGTGTTTTAGTCTAGGATGCGAAACGAAAAAGTTTTGGAGCATCGAAATATCGAAAATATTTTTTTGAAAATTGCGAGGCTTATATCTTTTGTTTGGTCAACTTTAGGACAAAGGTTCATTATATTAATTTTTATAACTCTTAGGGAGCCATAGGAAAACTCATCAGAACTCCTGAAATCCAAAAACAAATTTCGACCAAAATTTTTATCTTACTCTTACTAAGTCCAAGGGGTGAAAATTTATCTCGGAAAAAAATTATTCTGGTTGGAGTTCTAATAGCTCCTTGACGAGCACAACCGATAATTACTGGTGTGTTTTAGTCTAGGATGCGAAACGAAAAAGTTTTGGAGCATCGAAATATCGAAAAAAAAATTTTGAAAATTGCGAGGCTTATATCTATTGTTTGGTCAACTTTAGGGCAAAGGTTCAATATATTAACTTTTTTAACTCTTAGGGGGGCCATAGGAAAACTCATCAGAACTCCTGAAATCCAAAAACAAATTTCGACCAAAATTTTTATCTTACTCTTACAAAGTCCAAGGGGTGAAAATTTATCTCGGAAAAAAAATATTCTGGTTGGAGTTCTAATAGCTCCTTGACGAGCACAACCGATAATTACTGGTGTGTTTTAGTCTAGGATGCGAAACGAAAAAGTATTGGAGCATCGAAATATCGAAAATATTTTTTTGAAAATTGCGAGGCTTATATCTATTGTTTGGTCAACTTTAGGACAAAGGTTCATTATATTAATTTTTATAACTCTTAGGGGGGCCATAGGAAAACTCATCAGAACTCCTGAAATCCAAAAACAAATTTCGACCAAAATTTTTATCTTACTCTTACCAAGTCCAAGGGGTGAAAATTTATCTCGGAAAAAAATTATTCTGGTTGGAGTTCTAATAGCTCCTTGAGGAGTACAACCGATAATTACTGGTGTGTTTTAGTCTAGGATGCGAAACGAAAAAGTATTGGAGCATCGAAATATCGAAAATATTTTTTTGAAAATTGCGAGGCTTATATCTATTGTTTGGTCAACTTTAGGACAAAGGTTCATTATATTAATTTTTATAACTCTTAGGGGGGCCATAGGAAAACTCATCAGAACTCCTGAAATCCAAAAACAAATTTCGACCAAAATTTTTATCTTACTCTTACCAAGTCCAAGGGGTGAAAATTTATCTCGGAAAAAAATTATTCTGGTTGGAGTTCTAATAGCTCCTTGACGAGCACAACCGATAATTACTGGTGTGTTTTAATCTAGGATGCGAAACGAAAAAGTTTTGGAGCATCGAAATATCGAAAATATTTTTTTGAAAATTGCGAGGCTTATATCTATTGTTTGGTCAACTTTAGGACAAAGGTTCATTATATTAATTTTTATAACTCTTAGGGGGCCATAGGAAAACTCATCAGAACTCCTGAAATCCAAAAACAAATTTCGACCAAAATTTTTATCTTACTCTTACCAAGTCCAAGGGGTGAAAATTTATCTCGGAAAAAAATTATTCTGGTTGGAGTTCTAATAGCTCCTTGACGAGCACAACCGATAATTACTGGTGTGTTTTAGTCTAGGATGCGAAACGAAAAAGTTCTGGAGCATCGAAATATCGAAAAAAAAATTTTGAAAATTGCGAGGCTTATATCTATTGTTTGGTCAACTTTAGGGCAAAGGTTCAATATATTAACTTTTTTAACTCTTAGGGGGGCCATAGGAAAACTCATCAGAACTCCTGAAATCCAAAAACAAATTTCGACCAAAATTTTTATCTTCCTCTTACAAAGTCCAAGGGGTGAAAATTTATCTCGGAAAAAAAATATTCTGGTTGGTGTTCTAATAGCTCCTTGACGAGCCCAACCGATAATTACTGGTGTGTTTTAATCTAGGATGCGAAACGAAAAAGTATTGGAGCATCGAAATATCGAAAATATTTTTTTGAAAATTGCGAGGCTTATATCTATTGTTTGGTCAACTTTAGGACAAAGGTTCATTATATTAATTTTTATAACTCTTAGGGGGGCCATAGGAAAACTCATCAGAACTCCTGAAATCCAAAAACAAATTTCGACCAAAATTTTTATCTTACTCTTACCAAGTCCAAGGGGTGAAAATTTATCTCGGAAAAAAATTATTCTGGTTGGAGTTCTAATAGCTCCTTGACGAGCACAACCGATAATTACTGGTGTGTTTTAGTCTAGGATGCGAAACGAAAAAGTTTTGGAGCATCGAAATATCGAAAATATTTTTTTGAAAATTGCGAGGCTTATATCTATTGTTTGGTCAACTTTAGGACAAAGGTTCATTATATTAATTTTTATAACTCTTAGGGGGGCCATAGGAAAACTCATCAGAACTCCTGAAATCCAAAAACAAATTTCGACCAAAATTTTTATCTTACTCTTACTAAGTCCAAGGGGTGAAAATTTATCTCGGAAAAAAAATTATTCTGGTTGGAGTTCTAATAGCTCCTTGACGAGCACAACCGATAATTACTGGTGTGTTTTAGTCTAGGATGCGAAACGAAAAAGTTTTGGAGCATCGAAATATCGAAAATATTTTTTTGAAAATTGCGAGGCTTATATCTATTGTTTGGTCAACTTTAGGACAAAGGTTCATTATATTAATTTTTATAACTCTTAGGGGGGCCATAGGAAAACTCATCAGAACTCCTGAAATCCAAAAACAAATTTCGACCAAAATTTTTATCTTACTCTTACCAAGTCCAAGGGGTGAAAATTTATCTCGGAAAAAAATTATTCTGGTTGGTGTTCTAATAGCTCCTTGAAGAGTACAACCGATAATTACCGGTGTGTTTTAATCTAGGATGCGAAACGAAAAAGTATTGGAGCATCGAAATATCGAAAATATTTTTTTGAAAATTGCGAGGCTTATATCTTTTGTTTGGTCAACTTTAGGACAAAGGTTCATTATATTAATTTTTATAACTCTTAGGGGGGCCATAGGAAAACTCATCAGAACTCCTGAAATCCAAAAACAAATTTCGACCAAAATTTTTATCTTACTCTTACCAAGTCCAAGGGGTGAAAATTTATCTCGGAAAAAAATTATTCTGGTTGGAGTTCTAATAGCTCCTTGACGAGCACAACCGATAATTACTGGTGTGTTTTAGTCTAGGATGCGAAACGAAAAAGTTTTGGAGCATCGAAATATCGAAAATATTTTTTTGAAAATTGCGAGGCTTATATCTTTTGTTTGGTCAACTTTAGGACAAAGGTTCATTATATTAATTTTTATAACTCTTAGGGAGCCATAGGAAAACTCATCAGAACTCCTGAAATCCTAAAAAAAAATTTCGACCAAAATTTTTATCTTACTCTTACTAAGTCCAAGGGGTGAAAATTTATCTCGGAAAAAAATTATTCTGGTTGGAGTTCTAATAGCTCCTTGACGAGCACAACCGATAATTACTGGTGTGTTTTAGTCTAGGATGCGAAACGAAAAAGTTTTGGAGCATCGAAATATCGAAAAAAAAATTTTGAAAATTGCGAGGCTTATATCTATTGTTTGGTCAACTTTAGGGCAAAGGTTCAATATATTAACTTTTTTAACTCTTAGGGGGGCCATAGGAAAACTCATCAGAACTCCTGAAATCCAAAAACAAATTTCGACCAAAATTTTTATCTTACTCTTACCAAGTCCAAGGGGTGAAAATTTATCTCGGAAAAAAAATATTCTGATTCTTGTTCTAATAGCTCCTTGACGAGCACAACCGATAATTACTGGTAAGTTTTAATCTATTATGCGAAACGAAAAAGTATTGGAGCATCAAAATATCGAAAATATTTTATTGAAAATTGCGAGGCTTATATCTATTGTTTGGTCAACTTTAGGGCAAAGGTTCATTATATTAATTTTTATAACTCTTAGGGGGGCCATAGGAAAACTCATCAGAACTCCTGAAATCCAAAAACAAATTTCGACCAAAATTTTTATCTTACTCTTACTAAGTCCAAGGGGTGAAAATTTATCTCGGAAAAAAATTATTCTGGTTGGAGTTCTAATAGCTCCTTGACGAGCACAACCGATAATTACTGGTGTGTTTTAGTCTAGGATGCGAAACGAAAAAGTTTTGGAGCATCGAAATATCGAAAATATTTTTTTGAAAATTGCGAGGCTTATATCTATTGTTTGGTCAACTTTAGGACAAAGGTTCATTATATTAATTTTTATAACTCTTAGGGGGGCCATAGGAAAACTCATCAGAACTCCTGAAATCCAAAAACAAATTTCGACCAAAATTTTTATCTTACTCTTACCAAGTCCAAGGGGTGAAAATTTATCTCGAAAAAAAATTATTCTGGTTGGTGTTCTAATAGCTCCTTGAGGAGCACAATCGATAATTACTGGTGTGTTTTAATCTAGGATGCGAAACGAAAAAGTGTTGGAGCATCAAAATATCGAAAATATTTTTTTGAAAATTGCGAGGCTTATATCTATTGTTTGGTCAACTTCTGGGCAATGGTTCATTATATTAATTTTTATAACTCTTAGGGGGGCCATAGGAAAACTCATCAGAACTCCTGAAATCCAAAAACAAATTTCGACCAAAATTTTTATCTTACTCTTACCAAGTCCAAGGGGTGAAAATTTATCTCGGAAAAAAATTATTCTGGTTGGAGTTCTAATAGCTCCTTGAGGAGTACAACCGATAATTACTGGTGTGTTTTAGTCTAGGATGCGAAACGAAAAAGTATTGGAGCATCGAAATATCGAAAATATTTTTTTGAAAATTGCGAGGCTTATATCTATTGTTTGGTCAACTTTAGGACAAAGGTTCATTATATTAATTTTTATAACTCTTAGGGGGGCCATAGGAAAACTCATCAGAACTCCTGAAATCCAAAAACAAATTTCGACCAAAATTTTTATCTTACTCTTACCAAGTCCAAGGGGTGAAAATTTATCTCGGAAAAAAATTATTCTGGTTGGAGTTCTAATAGCTCCTTGACGAGCACAACCGATAATTACTGGTGTGTTTTAGTCTAGGATGCGAAACGAAAAAGTTTTGGAGCATCGAAATATCGAAAATATTTTTTTGAAAATTGCGAGGCTTATATCTTTTGTTTGGTCAACTTTAGGACAAAGGTTCATTATATTAATTTTTATAACTCTTAGGGAGCCATAGGAAAACTCATCAGAACTCCTGAAATCCAAAAACAAATTTCGACCAAAATTTTTATCTTACTCTTACTAAGTCCAAGGGGTGAAAATTTATCTCGGAAAAAAATTATTCTGGTTGGAGTTCTAATAGCTCCTTGACGAGCACAACCGATAATTACTGGTGTGTTTTAGTCTAGGATGCGAAACGAAAAAGTTTTGGAGCATCGAAATATCGAAAAAAAAATTTTGAAAATTGCGAGGCTTATATCTATTGTTTGGTCAACTTTAGGGCAAAGGTTCATTATATTAATTTTTGTAACTCTTAGGGGGGCCATAGGAAAACTCATCAGAACTCCTGAAATCCAAAAACAAATTTCGACCAAAATTTTTATCTTCCTCTTACTAAGTCCAAGGGGTGAAAATTTATCTCGGAAAAAAAATATTCTGGTTGGAGTTCTAATAGCTCCTTGACGAGCCCAACCGATAATTACTGGTGTGTTTTAGTCTAGGATGCGAAACGAAAAAGTATTGGAGCATCGAAATATCGAAAATATTTTTTTGAAAATTGCGAGGCTTATATCTGTTGTTTGGTCAACTTTAGGACAAAGGTTCATTATATTAATTTTTATAACTCTTAGGGGGGCCATAGGAAAACTCATCAGAACTCCTGAAATCCAAAAACAAATTTCGACCAAAATTTTTATCTTACTCTTACCAAGTCCAAGAGGTGAAAATTTATCTCGGAAAAAAATTATTCTGATTGGTGTTCTAATAGCTCCTTGACGAGCACAACCGATAATTACTGGTGTGTTTTAGTCTAGGATGCGAAACGAAAAAGTTTTGGAGCATCGAAATATCGAAAATATTTTTTTGAAAATTCCGAGGCTTATATCTTTTGTTTGGTCAACTTTAGGACAAAGGTTCATGATATTAATTTTTATAACTCTTAGGGGGGCCATAGGAAAACTCATCAGAACTCATGAAATCCAAAAACAAATTTCGACCAAAATTTTTATCTTACTCTTACTAAGTCCAAGGGGTGAAAATTTATCTCGGAAAAAAATTATTCTGGTTGGAGTTCTAATAGCTCCTTGACGAGCACAACCGATAATTACTGGTGTGTTTTAGTCTAGGATGCGAAACGAAAAAGTTTTGGAGCATCGAAATATCGAAAAAAAAATTTTGAAAATTGCGAGGCTTATATCTATTGTTTGGTCAACTTTAGGGCAAAGGTTCATTATATTAATTTTTGTAACTCTTAGGGGGGCCATAGGAAAACTCATCAGAACTCCTGAAATCCAAAAACAAATTTCGACCAAAATTTTTATCTTCCTCTTACCAAGTCCAAGGGGTGAAAATTTATCTCGGAAAAAAAATATTCTGGTTGGAGTTCTAATAGCTCCTTGACGAGCCCAACCGATAATTACTGGTGTGTTTTAGTCTAGGATGCGAAACGAAAAAGTATTGGAGCATCGAAATATCCAAAATTTTCACCCCTTGGACTTGGTAAGAGTAAGATAGAAATTTTGGTCGAAATTTGTTTTTGGATTTCAGGAGTTCTGATGAGTTTTCCTATGGCCCCCCTAAGAGCTATAAAAATTAATATAATGAACCTTTGCCCTAAAGTTGACCAAACAAAAGATATAAGCCTCGCAATTTTCAAAAAAATATTTTCGATATTTTGATGCTCCAATACTTTTTCATTTCGCATCCTAGACTAAAACACACCAGTAATTATCGGTTGTACTCCTCAAGGAGCTAATAGAACTCCAACCAGAATAATTTTTTTCCGAGATAAATT
The DNA here is from genome assembly GCA_928085145.1 of Nezara viridula. Classification (NCBI taxonomy): domain Eukaryota; kingdom Metazoa; phylum Arthropoda; class Insecta; order Hemiptera; family Pentatomidae; genus Nezara; species Nezara viridula. Next base: position 140,959,786 of record OV725082.1, read on the forward strand.
TTCACCCCTTGGACTTGGTAAGAGTAAGATAAAAATTTTGGTCGAAATTTGTTTTTGGATTTCAGGAGTTCTGATGAGTTTTCCTATGGCCCCCCTAAGAGCTATAAAAATTAATATAATGAACCTTTGCCCTAAAGTTGACCAAACAAAAGATATAAGCCTCGCAATTTTCAAAAAAATATTTTCGATATTTCGATGCTCCAAAACTTTTTCGTTTCGCATCCTAGACTAAAACACACCAGTAATTATCGGTTGTTCTCGTCAAGGAGCTATTAGAACTCCAACCAGAATAATTTTTTTCCGAGATAAATTTTCACCCCTTGGACTTTTTAAGAGTAAGATAAAAATTTTGGTCGAAATTTGTTTTTGGATTTCAGGAGTTCTGATGAGTTTTCCTAAGGCCCCCCTAAGAGTTATAAAAATTAATATAATGAACCTTGGACCTAAAGTTGACCAAACAATAGATATAAGCCTCGCAATTTTCAAAAAAATATTTTCGATATTTCGATGCTCCAATACTTTTTCGTTTCGCATCCTAGACTAAAACACACCAGTAATTATCGGTTGGGCTCGTCAAGGAGCTATTAGAACTCCAACCAGAATAATTTTTTTCCGAGATAAATTTTCACCCCTTGGACTTGGTAAGAGTAAGATAAAAATTTTGGTCGAAATTTGTTTTTGGATTTCAGGAGTTCTGATGAGTTTTCCTATGGCCTCCCTAAGAGTTATAAAAATTAATATAATGAACCTTTGTCCTAAAGTTGACCAAACAAAAGATATAAGCCTCGCAATTTTCAAAAAAATATTTTCGATATTTCGATGCTCCAAAACTTTTTCGTTTCGCATCCTAGACTAAAACACACCAGTAATTATCGGTTGTGCTCGTCAAGGAGCTATTAGAACTCCAACCAGAATAATTTTTTTCCGAGATAAATTTTCACCCCTTGGACTTGGTAAGAGTAAGATAAAAATTTTAGTCGAAATTTGTTTTTGGATTTCAGGAGTTCTGATGAGTTTTCCTATGGCCCCCCCTAGGAGTTATAAAAATTAATATAATGAACCTTTGTCCTAAAGTTGACCAAACAAAAGATATAAGCCTCGCAATTTTCAAAAAAATATTTTCGATATTTCGATGCTCCAAAACTTTTTCGTTTCGCATCCTAGACTAAAACACACCAGTAATTATCGGTTGTGCTCGTCAAGGAGCTATTAGAACTCCAACCAGAATAATTTTTTTCCGAGATAAATTTTCACCCCTTGGACTTGGTAAGAGTAAGATAAAAATTTTAGTCGAAATTTGTTTTTGGATTTCAGGAGTTCTGATGAGTTTTCCTATGGCCCCCCTAGGAGTTATAAAAATTAATATAATGAACCTTTGTCCTAAAGTTGACCAAACAATAGATATAAGCCTCGCAATTTTCAAAAAAAAATTTTTCGATATTTCGATGCTCCAAAACTTTTTCGTTTCGCATCCTAGACTAAAACACACCAGTAATTATCGGTTGTACTCCTCAAGGAGCTATTAGAACACCAATCAGAATAATTTTTTTCCGAGATAAATTTTCACCCCATTAAATTAAGATTAAAACACACCAGTAATTATCGGTTGGATTTGGTTTTGGATTTCAGGAGTTCTGATGAGTTTTCCTATGTCCTCCCCAAGAGTTATAATTGTTATCACGATGAACTTTAGTTCTAAAATTAATAATTAAAGAGTTATAAGTCTCGTAAGTTCCACAAAACGGGATTTCATTTTTTCGCAACTTTGCTTGGTATTTTCGGTTGTTTAAACAATATAAATTTTTTTTTTAATACCAGAGAACTCTGTTACTATTTGTGGGGCTATTAAAACCCACAAAATAATTTAGAAATTTTTATTTTGGGGGGGCCGCTTTTTAGGGGGGGGCTATATTAAAAAAATTTTTTAGAGTTCTGATAGCCCCCCATGGAATTGTTATAATTATCCCTTTGATGTTTAGCTCTAAAATTAATATTAAAAGTGTTATAAGACTCGTAAGTTGCACAAAACGGGATTTCCGTTTTTTCGTAACTTTGCGTGGTATTTTCGGTTGTTTAAACAATATATATAATTTTTTAAATACCAGAGAACTCTGTAACTATTTGGGGGGCTATTAAAACCCATAAAATAATTTAGAATTTTTCATTTTGGGGGGGGCGCTTTTTAGGGGGGGCCTATATTTAAATTTTTTTTTAGAGTTCTGATAGCCCCCCAAGGAATTGTTATAATTATCCCTTTGAAGTTTAGCTCTAAAATTAATATTAAAAGTGTTAGAAGACTCGTAAGTTGCACAAAACGGGATTTCCGTAACTTTGCGTGGTATTTTCGGTTGTTTAAACAATATAAATTTTTTTTTAAATACCAGAGAATTCTGTAACTGTTTGGGGGGCTATTAAAACCCATAAAATAATTTAGAATTTTTCATTTTGGGGGGGGGCGCTTTTTAGGGGGGGCCTATATTTAAATTTTTTTTTAGAGTTCTGATAGCCCCCCAAGGAATTGTTATAATTATCCCTTTGAAGTTTAGCTCTAAAATTAATATTAAAGGTGTTATAAGACTCGTAAGTTGCACAAAACGGGATTTCCGTTTTTTGCAACTTTGGATGGTATTTTCGGTGGTTTAAACAATAGAACTATTTCTAAAAAGTATAGGGAACTCTAGAACTCTTGGGGGGGCTATAAGAACTCTCAAAATTTTTTTAAAAAGTTGAGGATGGGGGGCCAACTTCACAGAGGTACAATTAATGCAATATATTTTTCCCAGATCACGCACCGTTGGTTGATTTAATGGAGAAGACCCAGCTCAAAGATAGCTAAAACAAGAGCCAGCCTTGGAACTCAGGCAGCATAATTTATCATTTTCTTCTTAATTAAATTTATATTTTCTTTGGGGGAGGGAGAGCTACAAATCTCCAAGGTCGTCACTGTTTAAAACTAATTAGGGATTAAAGGGAACATGGGCTTGCCAGCTCAAGTCCTCCCTTCAAAAATAAAAATGTTTTTTCAATGACACATATTTGTTTTTATCAAATAATGAATATTATGACAGAAAAACATTATTTCTGAATATAATATATATTTTTTAGAGTAAAAATTCCTCTGACTTTTTTTTCTTTTATTTTTCTACTAGTTCAAAAAAAGGGATTGTTGGGACTAGATTTATATGTTAAGATTAAGAGCAAGCCCCGACTCAATTTTGTAAAAAGGAACCTGTTCCCGATATTTATTTTCGTAGTTTTAGAATTACTAAATTTCAATTTAATTTCAATCTAAAATTCATAAACTTCGATTTGGTAGTAATCTATTCGATGGATAAAATATTCTTTTATCCAGTCTCAATAATATGTAAAAATCATAAGGGGTAAAAGGAAAAAAAGGGAATAACAATAAAAATTTATTCCTCAAAAAATGTGTGAATAAATTTAACCACAAATGTCATACTTTTAGATATGATAACTTAAGCATTAACCTGTTTTAACAATACTGAGTCCTAATATCTAGTCACTTTACTATGAAGTAATAATAACAGTATATTAATAGACTATTGTGTAAGTAAAATGGTGTTCTTTAAAGACTACATTACAGTTCACAGTTTGAATAATGTTCAATTGAACATATTAACAAATTTGTAATATTGACTTATGGGTACAATCCACTCAATAAGTTTTTGTTTTTATACTGGCCTGAGTCCCTGAGATTAAACTTAGCAACATCATCTAGTCACTTATAATAAATCATTTATGATCGAATAAGGCAAAATCTTAATTGTTTAAATATTAAAAGTGATATTTATGAACACAGACAGAATTTTTATGCTGTTGTATGTATGTTTCACCAATATATCTTTCGAAATTTAGTGAAACTAAACCTATTTTATACTTGGAGATAAAAACTTTTGGGAATATTTTGATAAACAATTTTCTTTGACTATATTATTTTCCCCCAATTGAAATAAGTTTATATTTAATGGCAACCGATTAAAGTAAAAAAAAAAAAAAACTCAAAATATACTATCTTAATTCCATGTTAGACAATAGTATTTCATTACATACTATATTATTATAGGAAGATGTGGTAATACAGAACTCAATTTGTCTTGGATTGTCAAGTCCTCTTTGATAATTATTGTCTTTTAGTATAAGTCGAACATAGTAATTAATTATTAATGCATTTCAACTTTGCTCTCCACATAATCATTCATGTTAATTATCCTTCTACCTTTTTTGGTTTTACTTCTTCAGGTTCTTGAAGATTTTTGCTGTAGGAGGTTAGAATGGAGCAAGGTTCCACATAATATTCTTGAATTTGATGTCACAAAAAAAAAAAAAAGAAATAGTGTGATGAATGGATTTATGAATGAAAATCTCTATAATGTACCGCTTTGAATTAAAAGTGTAGAAACTTACAGTTCATTGAATAACAGATAAAAAATAACAGTTTTATCTTATTATCTCAAGGTTTTTATTTAAGGATCAATCAATAAATTAAAAAAAATTAAACTGTTGAACCACTTTGGTAACTGAGCAAACCAAAACCTAGCATGTACTGTTCTTAGTTCCCTTGCTGCAGGTTGAGAGCACTGTTGGGTCTATGGAGGGGAGGGCGCTTTCGGGCTGCAGCCCACCATAATTGAAACCTGGATCCGCTAATAGTTGAGAGAGATAGTGTCAACTCATTATAACTTACCTTTGAGATATCCACAGGGTTCCATATTAACAAATCTTACTATAATTATCTTATTATTACATAAAAATTAATAGTATATTTTAATTCATCATTTAATTATTTAAAAATTTTAATTTTTTTTAAACCGCATAAAAATCCTATTTTCGTCAATGATACAATAAAATAACAATATATCAGAAAATACTTTGACAGTATACCTGCAAAACCTCGTACAATCAATCCAATAAAACTAAATATTTTGCATTGAATTGAGCATGCCATTTTAATGTCTATAATGTGAATCCAGACATTGTTTTAAGGAAGAAGGCTCAAAACAATAAAAAAAAAACTTAATAATATAAAATCAAACTAAACGGAAAAAATTGTAATTTTTCTTTGCGGTCTTTCCTCGTCTACCCCCTGCAGTAGAAGTTGCCATTTGATAGAGTATGATCCACAGATCCCATCCTCTACTAAAGTTACTGTTTCCTCTCCTGGTTACTGTTCCACTCCAGATCTCTCCTGTCGAAGATCTTTTTCAACTCTTCATCCCAATTCTTCCTCAGAGTCTTTTCCCTTCTACGACAGCTTCACAGACAATATGATTCTCAGATATTTGAGAAACATGTCTCAGGTGTTGTTCTTCCAATATTTTCTCGATCGATCTCATATCGAGGTTAGCTGTAATCATAGCTGTAATCATGAGCTAGTTCCTCACATGGTCCTGTCATGTTTTTCCCTCAACCTTCATTGGATACCTTATTTCCATTGCTTGGATCTGACTCTTGTGTTTAGTCGAGTGGGTCCAAGTATTAGTATTTCATCATGAGAAATAGCGGCTCGATCTTAATGTCCACTGTCAATCAGCTCATATTATTGCCATTAACAAAATTTAAACACTATATTAATAATTTAATTATTCATGTTAAGATTTCCTTTTATATATAAACAAGAAGACCTATTAAAATTATACTTAAATTATTAACATTATTACATTGTTTCTCTGAACCATGTGCGATTATATCACTATGAAACAAATATTTTGTTAAGGATAGAAATGTGTACGTTATAATTTAAAATTATTCCAAAAATTATCTTTAGTAATCACTCTCCTCCCCCTGAATCTGTTGAGTTGTAATAACGTGTAATTTTAGGGGACTATGGAGAAGTTAATGGTTACGATATTTTTAGTCTCCTGAAAAGTTTTATACAAGGCTTTACAGGTAAAATATCAATAGTGAAAAGCTCTTAACGAGACATAAGAAATGGAGAGATGAAAAATCACACTTCTAGAATGATCAGGAAGCACAATGAGACGAGTAAATTCTCTTAATTTAAGCATAACATACCTAACCTAATAATAATGATCATAAAAAATCATTATCAACAATATCGAAGGTCTATGCTTCTATACCTCAGAGGGAAACTATCATGAAAATATTTGTTTTCATTTTAAACTTCACAAAAAAATTAATTTAATACTAATGAATTACTGAAAATAATTTTATGAACTAAATACTAAACTAAAGTAAAAAATCTTTGAAGCTGTTGTAGATGGAATTGTTAAGACTTCATGTTAGCAACAGTAAATATAGACATTAAAAAATAAAATAAAGTTTTCAAATACCTTCCTAAAGATGAGCAAAAATATTTAACCTACGTACCGAATAACTAACCATGTATCAGTAACAATATTTTATCTCTGAGCTAGAGAATTAGTTAGGAAGCTTATTTAACATAATATTTTAAAACTCGGACAACAAACTATTTCTTTTTGAATCAAACATAATTATTTGTTTTCCTTATTAGTAAAATTAAAATGATATTGTAGATATTAAATTATCATGTAAATTTAAAAAAACAGAAATATATAATAACATTTATAATTAAAAATACATAACAAAAATATAAAGATGTAAAAGAGACATATTTTGCTTATAGATTTACATTTCTTAAAAACTAATAGAATTTCTAGTTTATAAAATATATCATCGAAGTGATAGCCATATATCCGGTAACGAAATAACCGAGAAAGAAAGCAATCCCCCTAGCAGGCTGTGGAACGACGTAAACAGCATAAACAAAGGTGTGTGCGACTCGTGCAATCGTAAACAATCTCATTAGCATTATGGCAAGAGTTGTTGTAGGATTCGTTAGCAAGTAACAATAAGCCGCAACAAAGTAGATCAGAATGTTCTCCAGATCATTGCGATGCGCCCTAGAAAAGTGATTAAGTATTATGATATATCAAAATAAAACTATCAGACAAAAATATCAACATAGTTTTAATAGTAATACATGCTGGTTAATGTTATGAGGCAAAATCTTCAGAACTATTCTTCACTAAACTTAATCAACAACAACACAACTTTACCCCTATTTTACAATCTTCTATTATAACTATTCTTATAATAGTAATTAAGCTATATTACCTTGTAAGTTTAACAGACAAAAGATTAATCATCATTCAAATAAATTGAATTACTGTCATAATACATCCAAGCACAGATCTTCATATTACCTAGGAATATACTATATAAATAGTATTAATAAAAAAACATAATGATAATTTAACAGAACATAAAAAAGGGTGCGGAAAATAAATAATAATAATATAATGATAACCAATAAATTAAATAAATAGCCAAGGTGTTCCGGTTACATAAAGATGTGTTTCTATAATGTAATACGACAGTAATTCAATTGACTTGAAAGATGATTTGTCTTTTGTATTTCAAACTGATAAGGTAACATATTTTAATTATTATTATTTAAAGAGTTATTATAAGAATGTTGTAAAGTATGGTTAAAGTGATGTAATTTGTTCACTAATTTTAGTTAAGAATGGTTCTGAAGATGAAGATTGTTGCCTTGAAATGTTAATCACCATGTATTACTAATTAATATATGATGAAGGCACAGAAGTTAACTTAAATACCAAGGGCCTTATAAAAATATAATTTTATAAAAATTTTGATATTTATCAACATTCCTATTATTCACTTCAAGAATTGTGATGTTACAATTATATTTCATTTAAAGAATGTCTACAACTTACAAAAATACAAAGATAAAAATAGTGTAAAATAGTTATAAACAATCCATTCAAAAGATATTATATAATACATTATCTAAATACAAATTATGACCAGTCAAACTAATATCTTATTAGACTAGTTACCTTCGCACTCTCTCAATGTCCGGGTCCTCTACTCCATGCTTCGCACCCTTAAACATCGTTGTATCTTCAGGAGTAATGAAGATCTGAAGCAAAATTAAATCAAATCACATAAAATGACAATAAAGTTTGTTGCCAGGGCTTATTTTGTTGGATTAGAGGTCTAAGATCCTCGGGTCATCAGCCCTAACAATAAAATAAAGTTTATATTACAAAATTTACATTTACGAAATAGTATATTTATATTACTGCAGATACCATTTCTCTCTTATAATAAATATACAACATTCCAAACTTTGTCATACATGCATTTATTTCATCATATTCTAAACGTTTCTGGAGAATATTGCTCATTAAGTTTTCAATTGTCAGGCTGAAAATATATAGTAAAGAAACATTGTTTTGTTCAAGAAGATGTACTAGAAATCTAAAATTTTGATAATTGAGCATAAAAAATAAAAATGGAAAAAGTTGCTTAAAAATAAATAAATAAGGGGGTCAATATTTTTTTATTGCTTCAACCACTATTAGTTCTCGTACAAAGTGAAATATAGTGATTACTATATACTGTATGGAAAATCTTAAAGATCAAAACATTTTAAATAGTTTTTAGAATTCTTAAGTAGATGGAAAAATAATAGTTAAGTAATATAACATATGTATTCAGGAGTAATCAAGGACAGACATTGCATAACTATGTTATCATGATTGTAACTCTCTTTCCTTTTAAAAATAGATTTCTTAACAAAACAAAAAAAAACTTGTGGATAAGAAATAATTAAAATTTATAACTATTTTTTTAAATGGTTAGTTAAAAAGTTTAATATATTCAGAATATATTAATTTATTTTTATCCCCATCCACATGGAGTAGGTATTACATAATCGAATACCTTTTTTAGTATTGAATGACTTTAAAAAAAAAATGTTTATATATAATTATTGACCTTCAGATGACATCCTTACTGGAAGATTAAACCTGCTAAAAAAAGATACAGAAGTTAATCTCGACAACTCCTGCTGAACCAATAGTGTGAGAGTACACAATATAATGTTATTATTGAAATCTGTACTTTTGATATCACAAATTTGTTTCATCTTGTTTCCAAACGGAAGTCATGGTCAGTGGTTTATCGATACCCGCCAAATCTCTTTTATGGTTCTACATCGGAATATATTGGGCAAATGTTCCTCTGTTTGTTCTGATAGGTCTTATAAGTTAAGAAAAAAAAGTTATTCATATTTTTAAATTATATCATTGTTTTTTGCCTTTGTTTTTTATGGAATTCTAGACTATTATATACCAATAGATTTATTTTTTGTGTAAAATATGAAAAACAAAATATATTGTCAATAGTATTAAATAAGTATAAATATATCAGAAATTACAAAAACCAAAATATGTTTTCTGTAAAATAGACCGAGCAAATTTTAGTTTTGAAAAAGCAAGTTATATTTGCTTTTAACACTCCCAAATACAAAATTCTAATATAACTAAAAATATATAAATTTTCTTGGAAGATTTTTTTTCCTGATGCAGTCATAACTTCTTACAATTTTTTCCAAATTCAAAATTACTACAACCATTGGAAATTTGAATTACTGCTCTTCCTACTCTGAAATCTTCCAATGATTTGAAATCGGTAATCCACTGGCTGTGACCTTGTTAATGGCAACCTTTACAAAAACCATTAAAGAAAATACAAATATTATTCTTCACTAATGTTACATATTTATTAATGGCAAGATAATAGGAAATATTTCTGAAAGACTTACACATATTAGTGTTCTGTAAATAGGAGAAATACAAAAATTCATTAATTTCCAGGAGAGATTATTTGACAAGATATTTTAGAAATTGATTTTTTTGCCATTGTTACATTGGAGAACCTTCAAGGTAGATATTCAAATATGAAAGTTGCCAATCCACTGGTGAGCTATTCATGTAAAAAATCAAAAAAGATGAAAACCCGAGAGTATTTAATTTATTGAATTCCCTCATTTTGCATAGCACAATATACCAAAAAAAAAAATCAAATGTTCTAATATTAATTATTTCTTTTCAACGTTTTACGACTTTAATGTCATCTTATTGAAATAATTGTCATGAGCACTACATGAAAGCTCTATTCATTGAGAAACATAAATTACATTCAAGGCTCCACTTACATAGATGATGAGTCTAAATATTGCTAAGTCATTACTCCCAACAACCTTGAGTGAATCAAGAGTTTTGAATGTTAATCACCCAACTACACACATTTTTTCGGTATTATCAATAGTTCTAATATTTCAAAAAAATACACAATAAAAAAAAATATTTTTAATCACAGAAACAGAGTAAATATAGAATGTCAAAACAAGGAAGTTACAAACAAAACATTGAATAATTGTAAGAAAATAAAATAAAAAAGTATCAAATTTAAAATTTAAAATATTTTACTTCGTAAACTATTTCCATACAATAAGTATAAACGTAAGATCATTAACACAGGACAAGGGAAAAAATCATAGAAAAATTAATTGATAAGAACTGTTCTTATATGATATGAAGGCAGGGAGCTTAAGATGGGCGGGGCATATAGCTCGTAGCAATCTGTTAATTTACAAGTACATTGTATTATAATTTTGTTTTGCATAATAAAAGCTACTTCCATTCATTCATATATTTTGATGCTATATCTATTTTTATTAATTAATTAAATTTAAAACCATTCACAATGAAAATAATGTAGATTTAATAAGTAATGTACAAATTTAACATGTAGTCTAATAATAGGTATAGCATTTAGTATTGTATTTAATTAATCAATTAGGATTCCCATAATAGAAATGTATATTTTCTCTCTATTATATAAAAAAGTTTTTGGTGACTGTGTCATATTTTATTTTACATACATAAAATGGAACCGACCCTAACGAAGACACCACACTTCTTATTCCCAGAATTATTTTTCCCTTATTATGGTTACAAGTCTGCAATGAGAATAATTATAATTATTTTATAACTATCCATTTATAATAATATAAATTGGCAATAAGGCGTGATGTTTAATATAGATTTTTTTAAAAATAATACCATCTTAACTTCAGAATACATGTAAATTACAGTTTACTATATTAATTATTTGGGCAACAAGTTAAATTAATGAACTAAATGAACAGTTGTATAATTTGTAAAATGAGGGCTAGTCTTCCATTAAGTTACCAAGGGGTACCTTGCTAGTAATAAAAAAAAAAAATGCAAAGGAGCCGTTTCCAACCAAATAACCCATTTTCTCTGACGCTGTTCTTTATATATCCTCGGTGATCTGTTAAAAGGAGCCAATTCAACACTTTGGTATTTTCCGGATTCATGGCTTCAGTAGTTACTGATGTGAAAATATGCTGTTGATTTAATATTAGTTTCCTCTCAATGCAATAATGACAAAAACATCATTACCAAAATAACTACTTCTGAACAGTAGTAAATTGGATTAGCTAGTTTTATAGAACATCAACCACATCTCAATATAAAAATATATTGCCAATAAATACTTAATGTCTAACAGAAACAGAATAGGTGGAAACATAGTTTAAAGTTTTAACATGTAATAAAAACATTCAAGGCTACATAACAGCGTACAGTAAACAAATAACTATCATAATTAAAGACATTACTAGTGTTAATTAATTATTAATCAAAGCTTAGAAGTTATTTTATTTCAATAAACTATGAATTTAAAGTAAGTTAAAAATATTTCCTACGACAATTTACAACTTTCAAATTAAAACAAACAGAAAAGGACATGTTTAAAATAATTTATCACAATTTAATTAATAAATTTCTGAGAAAGAAACTGAAAAACTAACATCCAAATTAGTAAAAAATTAGTTTATAATTTATAACAAATGAAACTTAGTCAGGAAAACCACAAAGTTTCCCGAATCATTGCCCAAAAACATTTGATAAGAATATTATCTTGTCATAATTAAATTGCTAATTCAAATGAGATCTCTGCAGAATGTAATCAAAATCTTTAAGATGAATTACAAGTTTCTTTATAGGTGCTTCGTAATGTAATAATTAAAGGTACATACCTTTTTTGCCATCCTCAGCCTTGCTGTCAATGGTGCCATACAAAGCATTTTCAAAATTAAAATGCTATTGTAAAATATATAGGCCCTGAAGACCGGGTTGTCCAGGGACATCAAGTCGGATATTGGAGTATATGCCATTTCTACGCTAAATTAAACGGAGATTTCAAATTTCAACGCCTGACACCTTTAAGTGACTGCTAGACCAGAGTCAAAACATTGCTCTTATATCGAGTCAAGAGCGCAAGTCACGCGAGGTATCGATAGTTCTACATCAATTAATATAGCGTCGTATATCGAAAGATGTCAATTGGCTATCGTATTATTATAAACTATTACTTAATTGTAATTTTATACATTGAAGATAAAAATGTCACAGAAAATCATATTTCTTAAACAATTGGATTTTATTCGATAACATTTAATGCATCGGTATAAATTTTATTTGGTAGTGGCCCACAATTTTTTATTATTTTAATGCACTAAAATTAGTTCAAGAAAATGGCAGATACGGTTAAAAATGTTTTTTCGCTTCTCTTATAAATTATTCATTTTGAGGGCTGTGCCCACATTACGGATTTGTTGATGATGTAAATAATTTTCCTCAATAATAATTATAGCCCTAATGTCTCTCAATAGTAGTACCGATCGCGACGAAGTGCTCAGTAGTTGTCTGAACACCACAATGAGCCCTAGCTTTATTATAGCTTTGTGCTTTATATTTAATAAGTCCGATAACAATTAAGTAGTAGCTTGGGAAAAAAATTCAACTAAGCTATCAAGGTTCTAAAAACATTTGGGATTACATAAATTTAAAATGAATTAAAATGTAATAGTTATCACCTACGGGGATCAGGTTCGCTCAATGAGTAAAGTACTGGGGTACTATGCTCAAAGGTTCGAGTCCGTCTGTGGCAGGTAATTATTTATGCTGTTACATCAGCCATAGAACGGCCCTGGAGTCTGGCGATCCTCCTGGGCATAGCCAGCCTAAAGTGGTTACTCTTAATTAAATAATTAATTAAGAGGAAAAATCTGGCGGTTTTATCGTGATCTCGGCTAAATCAGCTATACGCAGCACACTTAGCCAAGAAACAGGAATTACTTACAAAGTAATGAACCTAAATCCACCATTGGCTGCAGTGCTACAGGTTTTTTTTAGGCCATCATTTCTAACGTTCAAAACTTATTAAAATATTAAGTAAGCACTAGTTCAGTATTTTATTCTATGGCTTAAGGAGTAAACAATTTAAACAACCCTATTTTTATTATATTTTGTATTGACAGAACTGAAGTTTAAAAAAAAAATGTTGATCAATTTTCACACCAGTCAATGGGTTCTTCCTCTTCTGCTGGTTTGCTCATCAGTTGTGCGAATATCTTGAGCGGCAGCCCGAAGGTGTAATAGAACAGGTTGCCGATGAGGAGGTCCCACCCATGCAGTAGTTTGTACTTCACCAGTCCGAGGTCGGGCAGCTATCGGAATACATTAAATACACACATTATTACCTCCTAACTCGTTTAAATTATCTTTCATTTATTTCCGCATACAGTTTATAATATTATCTATATTAAGATGCGTTAACACATTTCACAAACTAAGGGAAAAACAAATATATAAATGTTGAATAGTTGATGGTTAACCAATATATTAGGTTTTCTGGAAAATAATGCAGGATTTTGGTTTACAAATAAAAAAAATAAAGATTTACAACTGTTTCATTTAATCAAAATAGTCTCCACTACTATCAATACATTTTTACCAACGTGTTGGCAACTTTTCCATTCCCACGGAATAGAATTTTCCATCTTTAGAATTGATAAACTCCAAAAACTCATTTTCTAATACCCTTTGTCCATTAAAGTTGTTGTCACGTAAATAGTGGTCCAGGTGTCTAAAAAAGTGATATTTCGTGAGCGAGAGGTCCCAAGATAAGGCTGATGTGGCAGAGTTTCATATCCAAGCCCCAACAGTTTTTTGTGACGTCACACCTGAGACATGTCATACAACAAAATAGGTCCTCCTGTTGACCAAAGGTAGCTTATTGCCAATTTCTGATGCGTTGGGGCTTTGGAGGATGGTCTCCTTTGTCGAGCCACTGTTCGGAACGTCTACTGCTATCGTAAGGTATCCACTATCCAGAATACTATAGTTAGATAATTGCCCGTGGTTTGTCAAGTTACTAAACGCACCTTAAAAGGACGTTTCACTAACTATAGGAAACACAAATATTTAAATGGTTTTTCCCCATGCTAATGTTTATGTATGTTGTTTCTGATGTTTTCGCATTTCAAATTCGCATTTGACTTGATCATGAATGTCTTCGGCCGGACAATGTACAGAAAGTGTGTCTTCGGCCGGACAATGTACAGAAAGTGTGTCTTCGGCCGGACAATGTACAGAAAGTGTGTCTCCGGTCGGACAATGTACAGAAAGTGTGTCTTCGGCCGGACAATGTACAGAAAGTGTGTCTTCGGCCGGACAATGTACAGGAAGTGTGTCTTCGGCCGGACAATGTACAGGAAGTGTGTCTTCGGCCGGACAATGTACAGAAATAGTTAAATCCAAATGAATACAAAGCTGCTCCCATTCTTGTAACAGTAAAAAAAGATCTATGAAAAACTGGCGGCGGCTACAGCCTGAGTGATTGTTAGCATCTCAACATTTTAAAAGTAGCTGATTAAAAAAAAAAAACCCTCTTCTTGAAATAAATTACATTAAAAATTTTGATCCTTGTTTGGGGCAAATTTTTCTGCTGGTTACATTAGTAATGGACCATGTTTTATGCTGGTTACATTAGTAATGGACCATGTTTTATGCTGGTTACATTAGTAATGGACCATGTTTTCTGCTGGTTACATTAGTAATGGACCATGTTTTATGCTGGTTACATTAGTAATGGACCATGTTTTATGCTGGTTACATTAGTAATGGACCATGTTTTCTGCTGGTTACATTAGTAATGGACCATGTTTTATGCTGGTTACATTAGTAATGGACCATGTTTTCTGCTGGTTACATTAGTAAAGGTACTATTTCGCTGGCGCGGTCCACGACCGCGACTGCTCGCGGTTGACCACTGCTTTAGTGGAATAGAAAGGAACCTATTTCGCTGGCGCTGCTCGGCAGTTTAGGTATGACGTCATATCTAAGCTGCTCGTACTGACTCCTCTTGAAGCAGTGGAGCTGTTGGCGGTTCGGCGGTTGTAGGTTATGTTATCATATCAGAGCATTGTTTTGATGATAACAGTCACGTCGATACACTTTATTTCCTATGTTTCTTTCAAGTCTGGCAAAATTATAAAAAATATCGTTTAAAACTGAAACAATGCAATAGTAAATTATTTTTTTATGGTTGAAGTAACAAGATTATTTATTTATTTATTCCACCAGCAATGTTTTACAACGAAATACAAATATACCTAAATCCAAACGATATTAAATGAAATAAAGAATCCAACAAATTTTATTGTCAGATAAATACTAAAATCCACATATTGAAAAATCGATTTGTATTTTTTAATTAAAGTGGTGATTTACTGATTACTATTGATAAAACTATAAAACATCGCCTGCTGGATTTAATTACAAATATATGATATTTATTACTAATCAATTATGTATTAATTACTATTACTTTTCAAACTAATAATATCTAATATCAGAGGGACTTTGATGATGAGCATCACATCGAAATACTGATATTCCTTCTCTTTATGAACAACATTTTCTCTTCTTTTTCCTCCTCAAATAAAAAAGCGGTAGTCAGAGATGTTAATTATTATAGGGATGTTCATTTTTATTATTATATTATGTCTATCTTTTTATCTTTGAAGATACAGCGAAATGTTTGAAGGTTATAGGCAGGTTATAACAACCCCAGTGAGCAGTTTCAGCGAAATAGCTGCGCCAACAGCGGTTGGCAGCGTAGAATAGCGGTCGCTGTCGTGGACCGCGCCAGCGAAATAGTACCTTTATGGACCATGTTTTCTGCTGGTTACATTAGTAATGGACCATGTTTTATGCTGGTTACATTAGTAATGGACCATGTTTTATGCTGGTTACATTAGTAATGGACCATGTTTTCAGGACAGTGGAGGGAAAACAATGATCCCAGAAATAATTTTCCGGGCCCTCTCAAACAATAAGTTGACCAATAAAACTCGACTGAAAACTTTTATTAAGTATTCAAGGAAAATGTTATATAAATGTATTACTTAATTATTGTATAATATAATTAACATATCTATACCATCTTTATTATATTATTATATATACCATAAGGGTGTAACCTTTGTATCACTGTTGCTATTTTTATTTTTGACTAAATACATACACCCACATGCATACATTCAACTTAATTCTATTATTTTCCAAATTTTCGTTACTTAAATTTTAATTAATTATAGCTCTAGATTAATAAATATGACGCAAAAATAATGGGAGGCGGCAACTACATCAGAGGGCGCATCTGGCCTCCCTCCGAGGCTGCGGTTCCTAACCTTTGTATTCTCTTTTGTATTTATTCATCATTGTTATTCTAAGAGACTTAGTCCCAGAATAAAATTCAATTTTCTATCCAATGATATATATTTTATTTTAATGTGAATTTAAAATTAAAATAAGTATCAAAAACTAATTAAGAATAATCGAAAAATTAAAAAAGATTCTATGGCGATGTGCCTCCTTAGATTCATGGAAAATACTCAAAAACTTGGATGATTCTAATTATTGTAAAACAGTTTTTCTTCCATCAGTTTTTTGCCTTGATAAGCTAAAATATGTAATTTTTGTCTTCTGATTATTTCTATTATACTTTCAAATTTCTAGAAATGGGTCATAACTTATGGTCATTACTTGTGCATGATAAGAACAGTCTTCATATTTTGAACCGGCCCATTAAAAAGATTTGAAAATAAATTGAAGACTTAATAATTGATTTACATTGAGATAAGTGAAAAACTTCAGAGAATTAAGGATTGTTGTATATATTTGCTAACTATAGTTTTTCAGTTTTGTGTATAGTTAGTCTCCTTAATGTTTTATTTTATTTTTCTCTAATCTTTTCTCAACAAATCCTCTTTCTCCAGCTATTAATACAATTAAATTTTATAGAAAATGTTTAATAACAGAACCAAATGATCTTATATATATACTAATTAAAATGATTGAAGGTTTAGTTATAACTCAGGGTAAGTTTTGAAAAATACATTTCAGATACTTAAAGATGGTACTTTAACTAGGAATCGCGGCGAATCAAATGGGCTTGTAAAGTTGTTGGGCTTAGTAACGAGAGAATTCCTAAAAGGTTAATATTTGCTGTACCGAATGGTAAGCGTCCGAGGCGTAGACCGAAGCGAAGGTGGGAAGATTGCATTAAAGCCGATTTAAATGGACTGGGTTTGGACGGTGAACGGTGGCGGGAGATGTGTAACAAGCGATTGGTGGTGTCGGCATCGAACCTTCGGGTTCGCTAAGCCTTTTATTATTATTATTATTATATTTATTTTATCTTATTTATTCAAAGTGGAAATACAGTATGCAGAAAGACCTACCTGTGTTAGTGTACCTTTGGAAGGAAAATTAGACTCCAAAAATGAAAGCATGAAATCTGTCGTTCCCTTATGGTCGCCCCAGATTTTGTTGTCGATTGTCCACCGGGCAGCGAGATACATAACGAACAACTTCATGCCTGTTTTCAACAACTCAGCGCTCCTTTCAGCGTAAGTCTTACAAGGGGGGCAGGGGGGGCATACGCACGGGACAGGCGGTGCTTGGAATTCCATAGGCTTTATTGAACAAACCTGGAAAATAAAAATTAGTTCATACACATAGATATATATTTATTTTATATGCGTACATACGGGAATAAAATGAAAAAACTTTATTATTATTTCATAATGATGATAACCATTACTTAAATTTAAAAAAGGGAAGAAAAAGAAGACTTATTAAACAGAATATTCATCAAGGATAGAAAAATTAATAGAATTTATATATAATATGGTCAAGCATAAAAATTATAGAATATATATATATATTCATACTTACATACACACACAGGGTGTACCGTAAGTTGAGGGAAATATTTAATTGGTTGATAGTAAACAAATATTTTGCAATTTTTTTTATCACCATTTAATAGTACTACATTTACCCCACTTTCACAAAAACTTGCTCGTGTAATAAGCTTCAAGTACATATTAATTAAATTGAGGTTTATTAGGGAAAATTTTAGATTTACCTTATGTAGTGTAAAGAAATGATAGGATATCCCCTCCCGTCACCTTAAAATAGCCGTGTTTTCTGCAAAAATGACTGCAATTAACTGTTGTACAGTTTTTATTTATCTTTTTTCGCGGATATAGAATGTATTTTATAAATATAATTGCCTAAAAAAATATTTTATTTATAAAAATAAAAAAATTAAAAATAATGCTTTTTTATGGAAGGTAGATTTGGAATTGTGTTTTTCTCTCAGACTTCTGCCATAGGTGTTGCTGTGTATTTGTAAGAGATAAACTTAATGTTTCTTGGCCTAATATTTACGTTTATAGGAAATAATTATAGCAATCAGTAGATTTCTTTATTTCAAACGTAAATTTTAGTAAGAAATATTAAGTTTGCCACTGATAAATACATACCAATTCCTATGAAGGAGATCTAGGAGAAACACAAAATTTCATAACCACCTTGCATGAAATATTGAAGGAAGTTAGTGGACAGTTCTCCATAAAAAACAGATCGGTGATAAATATTCAGGACGTTCTTTTTTTTTTTTAATTTTTATTTAGAAAAGACGCTCGCTTCAAAAACGTCACAGAAACTCTGCCCCTGGGTCAGGTGGCAAATCGCCTAACAAGAAGAAAAATAAATCAGCAAAATCTAAACAGACAGCTGAACAAAATAAATCTAAACAGCCTGCCGAACAAAATAAATCACCACCCAGAACTAGAAGCAAATCAAACACCACAAAAACAGCTCCAACTGCACCAAATACCACAGCCAGCAATAATTTTGATCTTGGTAGTAACTCACCTAACAAGCCTCCGGCACCTCAAGGTTTTACTGACCCCGAGCCGCCCCCTATTTTTGTCTCTAAAATTGAAAATTTTATATCATTCGTTCAAGAAATTGCCAATCTTATCGGACAAACCAGTTTCCGCTGTTTTTCTAGGGTTAATGACATTAAGATTAACACTAGCTCTAAAGAAAATTATAAAACTCTGATAAATTATTTTACAACTAAAAAATATGAATTTCATTGTTACCAACTGAGACAAGAAAAGGCATATCGGGTGGTATTGAGAGGCTTGCACTCAACCACTCCCACATCCGTTATCAAATCTGATCTAGAGGAAATAGGACATAACGTTAGGCATATAGCATGCGTACTACAAAGAACCCAAAAATATCCATTGCCACTGTTTTTCGTTGATTTGGAGTCTGCAAGCAATAACATTGACCTATTTCAAGTTAAGAGGCTTGTGTATTCCACAGTAAAATTCGAAGAGCCTAGACAAAAACCTGTCATAGTTCAATGCACCAAGTGTCAAGACTTGGGGCACACAAAAACCTATTGCTATCATCAAGCGAGGTGCGTTGGATGTGCCGGGCCACACGCATCTAACACTTGTCAGATCCCTCGAGACCAGCCTCCTAAATGTGCTCTCTGTGGCGAAGACCATCTTGCAAGCTATAAAGGATGCATAGTATATAAAAAATACTATAAGTTAAGAATTCATAACATAGCCTTTAAGTGCAGCCAAATAAATAAAGAAACTTACACCCAGCCACCAGAAATTGATATTACAAATTTCCCTGAGTTGCCAAAACAAACTACCCATTCAACATAACAAGAACCAACTACTTCAACTGAAATCGCCCATCCTCATCAGGACTCTACCAAAACTAGCACCCATACCACCATCAAGAAGCAGCAGCCTCGACGCCAGGCGCCTCTGGCCTCCCAAACTAAACCTCATACTCCCAATCCTCTCATATTTCATCCTCCGCGTCAGCAAATTTCCCCTCATCATCTACGAGTCAAATTACCGCCACAGCAATTGCACCCATCTCATCCTAATGTCCAGAAAAAAAAACCCAGCACAAGTATCGTCGAATCCAGTTCCACCTCGTACACAACAACGAATCCCACTCTCGGTTAACACTCCTTACCCGCCACCTGAACCTATCCTAAATCCACTTCACAATCAACATCCATCTGATCTAACTTCCATTCTATCATCCTTCCTATTGGACCTCCAAAACACCATAAAACCTCTTATCACTCTACTAACCAGAACCCTGACCGAAATTCCGTTTAATTTCCCTCGATGAGCACAAAGCTCCTAACTGTCCTTTTATGGAATGCTAACGGACTACACAACCACCGTGACGAACTTGACATATTTCTTCATGACAATCACATTGATATAGCTCTACTGACTGAAACGCATTTCACAAAACGGGCACATTTTCATATACAAGACTACATCACTTATAGATCTGACCATCCAGACAACACTGTCCACGCCGGTTCTTGCATCCTTATACATAAATCTTTACCCCATTCCCTTATTCCTTCCACTCCAACTGACGCCATTCAATCAACTTCTGTAATCCTTTCAACTCGCCCTTTCCATTTCACAGTCTCAGCTGTATACTGTCTTCCTGGTAATTCCCTCTCCTTTTATCTCCTTGATACGTTGTTCCAATCTCTCGGATCGCGCTTTATTGCTGGAGGAGATTACAATGCTAAACACCAACGGTGGGGTTTTCGAACATCCAACTCCCGCGGTAACATCCTTTCCCGTCTCTCATCTTCTAATAGTTATTCAATCCTCTCGCCCATGAGTCCTATTTATTGGCCAACATCCCTCAAAAAACGTCCCGATATCCTTGATATATTTATCACCTCCCAGATTTCCTCCTCACAAACTATAATCGAATCCCTGGATGACCTTTCTTCAGACCATAGTCCAGTTCTGCTTTCACTACATTCTGACTTTGCTCCTAAACCATCACCTCCTAAACTGATCACTGGACGAGTAAACTGGGAGAAATTTCGTGATGATTTGGAAAACAAACTAGACCTCAAAATTCCGCTAAAGGCAAAAGAAGGCATTAATGGTGCCATAGAAAAACTGACATCATCAATAACAGACAGTATAAATAATAACACCTTTATCAATAAGATTAACAACCCACAAAATACTAACTTGCCACAGCATATTCGTATCTTATTAAAGGAAAAACGCAGAACAAGATAGAGGTGGCATAGGACTAGATACCCAACAGATAAAGCGCATTACACCCAACTGACTATCAAACTGAAATCAGAAAATTCAAAATTCAAAATTTACTAAATTTTACTGAAAACTTACACCAACCGATAAATCACTATGGACGACCACTAAAAGGTTCCTGAAATTTAAAGACTGCAACCATCCACTACTCACTGAAGCCCAAACCTGGTCCAAATCCGACGAAGAAATATCCCAAATATTTGCTCACCACCTCTTTAAAACCTTTAATTCACATCCCGATATTCTTAACCCAAATCACCTTGAATGTATTGAAGCAGAACTGGATATCCCACTCCAAATGACTCCTCCTCCTAAAGCCTTTCATCCTTCAGAAATATGCAACATCATTCACAGGTTACCTTCCCGCAAAGCTCCTGGACACGACCTAATTACATCCCAGATCCTAAAACAACTTCCTCGGAAAGCGATTCTATTCCTTACATATATATATAATGCTGTACTCCGATCCACATATTTTCCCGACCCTTGGAAACTATCCATTATCAAAATGATACATAAACCCAAAAAGCCACCAGAATACCCATCCTCTTACCGTCCTATCTCTCTTTTACCCAGCATGGGAGAAGTCCTAGAAAAACTCATCCTAAAACGCCTGTACCCAACCCTAGATTCTAATCACATAATCCCAGATCACCAGTTTGGATTCCGCAGATCCCATTCCACTATCCAGCAATGCCATCGTGTGGTGGATGTTGTCTCCTGTGCATTAGAGAGCGGAATGTACTGCACGGGAGTCTTTCTCGATGTAGAACAGGCTTTTGATCGAGTCTGGCACTCAGGACTACTTTACAAACTCCGTAAATTCCTACATCCTACATACTTCCTCATTATCCATTCCTATTCAACTGATAGAACTCAAAAGTCAATCACAATAATGCATATTCATCCCTCTTTTCCCAGTCCGCTGGTGTTCCTCAAGGTAGTATCCTTGGTCCTATCCTTTACACAGTTTGTACAGCTAACATCCCAACCCATCCTAACACTGTTATTACCACGTATGCCGAAGATACATGTGTCCTATCCGTTAATAATGACCCAACCATTGCATCCCAAACTCTTCAATCGCACATCACAAGCCTTGAGTGTCAAAACTGGAGGTTTAAAATAAATTCTAATAAATCCCATCAAATCACCTTTACCCTTCGATGTAAATCTATGACCTCATGTCCCACAGTATCCTTTAATAATACCCCACTTATCCCTGTTGAACAAATCCGATACCTTGGACTTCACTTGGACAAACGTCTAACTTGGAATCCTCATACCAGACTGAAACGACAAGAAACCGCTCGACGTTTCCGACTACTCCAACACTTACCAGACAAAGCTCTAAGCTTCCAGTTAATTACAAAAGACTTACATACATGACTACAATAAGACCTATTTAGACTTACGGAGTTGAGCTTTGGGGCTCCACTAAGCCATCGAATTCCTCTCGTATCCAATCCTTACAATCCAAAATCCTTCGGAAAATCCTCAATGCTCCTTACTTTGTCACCAATAAAATAATCCATAATGACCTTAATGTTCCTTATGTTTCCGATTTGGCCCAATCCAGATACCAATCCTTCCATAATGAACTTCAGAACCATCCGAATCCTCTCGTCTCTAACCTTGCTTCCTCTTTTATTCCTGATAACCCTCCGAGGCGTCTGAAAAGAAGATGGCCTCGAGATCTCTTATTGTAAATAGATTCTGTTTTTTAGAGTGCTACCAGTGGGTAGTTTCTCAACAAGTCATTTCATGTTATTATTTTCTGTTATCAAATTTACTTAATGTATTTAATTTTTTAATACAGTTGTAAATATCATGAATAAAAAAAATAAAAAAATAATTTAAAAAAAGACTGCGTCCTGAATATTTATCACCCACCTTTCATGAAAACTATTTGAAAACTTATTATTTTTAATTTTTATAAATAATGTGTTTTTAGGCAATTATATTTATTACAGTACATCCAATAACACGAAAAACAATAAATAAAAGCTTTTTAATAGTTAGTTGGTGTAATTTTTGCTGAAAACACGGTTACTTTCAGGTGACTGGATAGAAAACCACATCATTTCTTTACACAACTTCAGGCGAATCTCAATTTTTATACGAATAAACCTCAACTTAATTAATATGTGCTTAAGCTTAATAAGCGAGGAAATTTTCTAAAAGTGGCGTAAATGTAGTACAGTTGAAGGGTGATAAAAAAAAAAAAAAAATCACAAATAATTCGCGACCTTTTTACTTTCACTGACGTATTATGTAATATATAGTAAGGGTAAGTATTGCGATCGGGAAAATTTTTCAATCTGAGTTTTCAACGGAAATGCACGTTATGAGGTACCTGAGTCGAAATGACCAAGTCCCAAAAAGTGGTCTGTGTGTTTGTATGTTAGCAGTCTAGCTCAAAAACGAAAAGTCCTATGAAACTGATATTACGTATTTAAGATAGGGATATGCCTTAGATGTGACGGCAACTTTTTCCTTAAAATCGGCTAACCGGAAGTGCCGCTTTATATTAACGCTGAAACACATTTTCACAATTTTCTCAAAAACGGCTCTAACGATTTTGATTAAACTCGGTGTATCATTGTATAATTAAGTCGTCTTTAAATCAATTAGGTCTTATCCCCATTGATGTCACTTTACAGGGTTCAAATGCCCAATGTTCATATATATCTTCCTCTAAAGTACCTTTAATATAGTTTATTTTAAAAAGTTAATTATTTCGCATTATTTACAGTTACAGCAGCAGAAAAAATGCTAAATATAACTTTTGAAAAAATTTTATAAGTTAATAAAGGAGAAAAAAAATAAAAATGCAGAAAAACCTGCGTTGCTATGGACTGCAGAGCCTAAACGAGTGTACCGATTTCAATGAAACTTCGCTAAAGTAATTTTCTCGATACCCTTTAAATTTATCTATAGCATTTCCAAGTCAATTTCAACCTTTTCCAAATCAAATTCAACCTTTTCCAAGTCAAATTAAACCTTTTCCATTTCAAATTCAACCTTTTCCAAGTCAAATTCAACCTTTTCCATTTCAAATTCAACTTTAGAATTTTTGTCAATTTTCGATTTTTTTCGAAATGAAGGCCACTTACTTTATTATCGACGGCATAGCTTTTAAAAAATACAAAAAAAAATTTGATTACACAGTTGCATATCCATTTATTTTAACATTTTAGATTTTTTCAGTGTGATATTTCTATGTGATATTCAATTATTTCCAAGTCAAATTCAACCTTTTCCAAGTCAAATTCAACCTTTTCCAAATCAAATTAAACTTTTTCCAAGTCAATTCAACCATTTCCATTTCAAATTAAACCTTTTCCAATTCAAATTCAACCGTTTTCATTTCAAATTAATGTTTTAAGTTTTTGTAAATTTTATATTTTTTTTTTAAATAATTGCCATCCCCTCCCTCCCTCCAATATGAAAGTCTATTATTATGCTCTCCTAAGTAGAATTTTCACTTACAGATATCGATTTATTGTACCTATTCGGATTTCTTAGGGACTAGTATTATGCTGTCCTGTACCTAGCTTTGAAAATAATCTCCATTTTAAGATTACGTGACTGCGTTTCGAATCATTTAAGTTTTTTTGACAAATTCGATATGTGGGTGTATTTTTATGTTTCCCGATCAGTAAATTTTGAAAATGACATCCATTTTATGTTTACGCCACTGTGTTTTGACTTATTTAAGTTTTTAGAATTTATCCAATATAAAGGTCTACATTTATGTTTCCGGAGCCGTAGATTTTGAAAACGACCTTCATTTTAAGATTAGGCCACCGCGTTTCGACTTATTTCAGTTTTTCGGATATTTTTCATATGAGGGTGTATTTTTATGTTTCCGGAGCTGTAGATTTTGAAAATGACCTCCATTTTAAGATTAGGCCACCGCGTTTCGACTTATTTGAGTTTTTCGGATTTTTTTCATATGAGGATGTATTCTTATGTTTCCGGAGCCGTAGATTTTGAAAACGACCTCCATTTTAAGATTAGGCCACCGCATTTCGATTTCTTTAAGTGTTTCGAATTTTTATCATAAAAGAGTGTATTCTTATGTTTCCGGAGTCGTAGATTTTTAAAATGAACTCCATTTTAAGATTACGCCACTGCGTTTCGGCTTATTCAAGTTTTTCGAATTTATCCAATTTAAAGGTCTACTTTTATGATGCCGGAGCCTTAGTTTTTAAAACGACTTACATTTTAAGATTACGCCACTGTGTTTCGGTTTTGTTAAGTGTTTTTGCTTTTTTCTTCGAATAAAAAACATAATACGAAGGATTAATTTATTTTTCAATAAATAAATAAAAATATCTAATCAAAATAAATAAAATATGTATTGTCTCATTTTTAATTTAATTTTAGTTATCTTTTTTAATTTTGTGGTCTCCTATCACAAAATTATAAGATTTCGAACAATTAGCTGAAAAATCTGAATACGGAAGGTTAAATTTATTACCAGTTGCTTTTCGGCTTTTTAGTTTGTATTCTGTGGTTAATTTTACTTTAGCTTCATAATATTTATTTATTTATTCATACTCGAAAACATATTGATGAAACTTTGTATTGAAAAAATCCAAAATGAAGCCTAATTAATCAAGATGCAGCGGCTTAATCATAAAATGGAGCTTAAATATTAGATAAATTTAAATATTAAAGATTAGAAAAATTTCAATACGTCTCGGATAACATATAAGTAGATCCTTATACCGAAAAAGTAAAAAAACAAACTTTTATAATCCAAAAAAGTGGCATAAACTTTAAATTGGGTCATTTACAAAATGGGGGAAATCTACTGCTCCAGAAACATAAAATTAGACCTTTATACTTGTTAAATTCTAAAAATTTAAATAAGTTGAAACGCAGTTGCGTAATCATAAAACAGAGGTCATTTTCAGAATCTAGGTTCCGAAAACATAAAAGTAGACCTTTGAATTGGATAAATTCGAAAAACTTAAATAAGTCAAAATACAATGGCGCCATCATTAAATGGATTTCATTTTCAAAATCCATGGCTCAAGAAACATAAAAGTAGACCTTTAAATTGGATAAATTCGAAAAACTTAAAGAAATCGAAATGCGGTGGCCTAATCTTAAAATGGAGGTCGTTTTCAAAATCTACGGCTCCGGAAACATAAGAATACATCCTCATATGAAAAAAATCCGAAAAACTCAAATAAGTCGAAACGCGGTGGCCTAATCTTAAAATGGAGGTCATTTTCAAAATCTCCAGCTCTGGATACATAAAAATACACCCTCATATGAAAAATATCCGAAAAACTCAAATAAGTCGAAACGCGGTGGCCTAATCTTAAAATGGAGGTCATTTTCAAAATCTGCAGCTCCGGATACATAAAAATACACCCTCATATGAAAAATATCCGAAAAACTCAAATAAGTCGAAACGCGGTGGCCTAATCTTAAAATGGAGGTGGTTTTCAAAATCTACGTCTCCGGAAACAAAAAAGTAGACCTTTATATTGGATAAATTCTAAAAACTTAAATAAATCAAAACACAGTGCCGTAAACATAAAATAGATGTCATTTTAAAAATTTACTGATCGGGAAACATAAAAATACACCCTTATATCGAATAAGTCAAAAAAACTTAAATAATTCGAAACGCAGTCACGTAATCTTAAAAAGGAGGTTATTTTAAAAAACTACTCATACGATAACAGACCCACGCATCGAAAAATTAAAGATAATTAAATAAATAAAAAAAGGTTGAATTTGAAATGGAAAAGGTTTAATTTGAAATGGAAAAGGTTGAATTTGAAATGGAAAAGGTTGAATTTGACTTGGAAAAAGTTTAATTTGATTTGGAAAAGGTTGAATTTGACTTGGAAAAGGTTGAAATTGACTTGGAAATGCTATATATAACATACTTCAACGAAAAGAAGCTGGAAAAAAAGTTACGAGAGATGGTAAAATTAAATTCCGAATAACTCAAAATGTATACACTTTTTTGGGGATATTGTGTATGGTTTTTTTAAAAGTTTATGGAATTTTCTAAAAACCACAAAAAAATCGTAAAGATCGGACAATTAGGAGGAAAGATATGGTCTCTAGTTTTTTCCCCTGAAGAGGCGAAAATTTAAAATATACTTTTTTAATTGTTGAGACTAATAAAACCTTTTTTCTACAGATATTTAAGAAAGTCTCTTTCCTTGGAGTGACTAGATTTTTATTGCCTGTCGTCGATATATTAAATAGACATTTTATAATCATAATGGTCTTAATGACTTGTTATCTGTAAGCTTTAAGCCTTAGAACCGTTTAAAATGCACTTTTATAATAGCCCAGCATTGCCAGAAAATAATTTCTATTCATAGTAGATCGGTAAGTGAAAGTTGTGTGTTGCGCACACCAGATTTTTTTAAACGGAACTTAGCTCAGTTTGTCCGCTCAATATTAAATGTATTAAATGGCTTTGACAAAGACGAAATCTACTTTCGTTTCAAGTCAATTTTGTCTAGTTCGTTATGGAGCAATGTTTAATCTCTTAAATCAAATATTTTTTATTTATCGCTTCCTATTCAACAAAAAACGTGACTCACTAGAAAAAACACGAATCTTCAATTTCCTACTTTTCCGCTGAAAATAGGGCAATTGTTTATATGAACTTTTTTGTAGATCTTGATGTCTGCTATTAATTATATAAATATTTACCTTTACTCACGGAACACCCAATATAGAATAGAATAGAAAATAATTTTATTTTGGGACGAAGTCCCTTCAGAATAAGAAAAAAGTACAAAAATTAAAATTTTACATCTGGGCTGATAAAAAGTAAAGATAAAGATAAATCAGTAAAAAAAACAAATAAAAAAAGTATTAGTTATACATAATATATACAAAATAAAATAAAATAATCTATATACAAAACTCTCGAAACCATAGTAAGATACTTAAAACTATGAACAATGGTAAAATATAAATAAACCCTTTTAGAAAAAATACAAAAAAATAAAATAAATAAATGTAAATTCTTCTTAACAGTAAAATCTGTTTTTCTGTTGAAAAAAAATAAAATAAAAAAAATAAAATTTTACATAAAAGGTTAGCTGGTATCTGACTGTTTTTGGAACAGGAATTGGAATAGGAGGGTTTTGAATGTAGATAGGGATAAAGAATGTTGAATTTTGATAGGAATGGAATTCCAAAAATTAACAGAGCGAGCAATAAAGGAGTTTTGGAACGAGGCAGATCTGTGAGAAGGAATGTAAAGGTCGGAAGGTCTTGTGGAGAGGGAGTGGATTGAGGACTTTGAATTGGAGAAGATTGTAGGCGTAGGAAGGACGATGATTGTTGATGATATGAAAGAGGAATGTACCTAGGAAATATTGTCTTCGAATGGAGGGGAAGAGCCACTCTAACTCATTGTAGTGGTGAGAGACATGGTAGTATCTCGGGGCACCAATTACAAATCTCACGCAACTGTTCATTAATCTTTTCAGTCTGTCGCGGAGATCCACCGAGAGTCCATCATTCACCACACAGCTGTAGTCAAAGTGGGGGAAGATGAGAGAGGAAACGAGGAGTCTACGCGTATGTTGAGGTAGGAGATGGCGGAAGCGAGGGTAGAAATTGTCCGTCGGGAGATGTGAGAAATATGGTGATTCCAGGAGAGGGTTTGATCAATAAATACTCCTAAATTTTTTACAGAGTAGAAGAAGGAGATTGGCTGGTCACCAAGGTTTAGTATAGGAAAGTCGGTATAGGATCTAAGGAGGGGCTTGGAACCAATGACAATGGCCTGAGTTTTTGAAGCATTTAACCTTAATCCGTTTAAGTTTGCCCAGGCACAGATTCGATCTAGGTCTGCTTGGATCTTAGTAAAGTCCACCAATAGCTCAGGGGAAGAAAAGGATAGGTAGGTATATTTGAGAATCGTCTGCATAAAGGTGGTGGGAACAATGGATAATTGAGTCATGGAGGTCATTAATATAGAAACTAAAAAGGAGAGGAGATATGCTATATCATTGGGCAACTCCAGAGGATAAAGGCAGGTAGGCAGATAGTGGTTGATTAGGAATGGAGACTGCTTGGGTGCGTTGTGAGAGAAAAGATTGGAACCAAGAGATGGAGCTATTGGAGAAGAAAAGTGATTTTAGTTTGTTGAAAAGGATGGGATGGTTAATGGAGTCGAAGGCTTTTGAGAAGTCAAGAAGTATAAGGACAGTTAATTGTTTATTATCTGTTGCAGTCTGAGCATTATTCACAAAGGGAAAGTTTGCGAAGGATTATCCATTTAGATTTGGGATCTGGGGCAGATGACAGGGCTTCATGGAAGTAGGAAGCTTTAGTTCGCCGAATTCTTGTTTGTGCCAAATTGCGGAGCACCCTAAACGCTTGATAGTCATCTGTAAGGCTAGTACGTCTAAAGCGTCTGCGGGCAGCATCACGCCTCTTCTGCAGATCCTTAATTTCTTGACACATTGAAGGTGCAGGCCGGCGGCGAAAGGTTGAGGTTGATAAAAAGGATACTGGCAGTTGAGAAGAGGAGATTTAGTTCGGAGTCTATAATGAAGAAATCTAACCAAGTGTCGGCCTTGTGGGTATGGTGAGTAGGATAAAAAGGAACAATAAAGAGATGAAGGGAAAAAAATAGGGTTTTCAGATTGGTTTTGTCTTTGGAATTGGAAAGGAAATTGGTGTTGAGGTCACCGGCAATGATTATCCTAGGATAGAGGGGAACAAAGTTGAGTAGGGTATAATATATATATATTATAAACACTAGTCGGTATTGGTTCCCCCTGGACTACTCACAGACTCCCGTAGATGACCGAACGAACGGGCGGATCTACGGGGGGGCTTTGGGGCTATAGCTCCCCTACCCCAAAATGGTAAAATATGACTATGCTTTATGGAAAAAAATATTTAAAAAATCATCTCTTAATGTATTATTGTTCGTTTAATTACATTTAAAAGGACTTCAAGAATCACTTAAACACCATTTCATATAGGTAGATCGTCTCTTTCTTTTTTTCCTAAGTAATTATCGTTATTTTTATGAAAAAAATGCTTTCGGGCTGAAGCCCCTCCCACATTAAATTCTGGATCCGCTAGTGAGCGAATGTGATCGAAACAACCTACCGATCCTCAAGTTCGGAGTTGCCGATCGGAAGATTCGTTAATCAGGGCCACCGGTAAATAAATATCGACTGACCCAGGTGGCACTCGTAGCAACAACATCCCTCGCTTCAACATGTCCATCCGACGTGGCACGCTGGAGATTTGCAACTGACGTTTTATTTTGGATTGTGATTCTTATTTAAAATGGGGGATTAATTTTTTTTTGTGGATGAAAGAATATTTAAGATTCATACATTATTAATTTAGCCATAATGTTTCGATTTTTAATTTTTTCGGTAATTCTTTAGATAAGGAGAGCACGGGTCATGCGTGGTTCACAATCACTTCGGTCAACCATGTTCATGTAACGCCGAAAACAGACTTGGGATAAACCCGTGAACTCCATGAACAACTCTTACCGAAGTGATTCTGAACCAAGCGTAACCCGTGTGTCCTCACCTAAATAATTACCTTTTTTCTCCAATTAAATCACTTTTATTGCAATTGGATTCTCTCAAGAGGATTACTAATGCCTTTTGAACGAGCGGAAGTAGAAAGCAGCTATATAACTGAAACTAATGAGGCCCAAGGTCAGTAAAACTACCATGTTCGCTCACTTAGAGGGAAAATGGCGGCGAGGAATCGAGCTCTGATGTAGCCAAAAGACTGAATTTACCCCTCCGGCCTTTGTTTCTGGACATTTTAAGATTATTATTTACTTTTATACATTAAATCAATAGCGTATTGCCAAAGAACTTATTAATTTATTAATTTTAATAAATTTGAAAGGTGAGAGAAAAGTTGATTTGATATTAGGTTTATTCTAAAGCAAATAAAATGTAATTTAATAATGTATGATTTTTGCAAAGTACCACAATACTACTTTTTAAATTTTTCAAATAAATACAGAGCATAATATAAAATAATAGAAATATTGAAAAAAAAGAAAAAGAAAAAGTATTTAATCTAACATTAAAGAAGCGCTTTCTTTCCGTGAATTTTTGTAAATATTACATTTTCATGTCATAAGTAATCCTATGTAGTGATTTTTTTCAAGTCTTTTGGCTTTGATTTTATGTTTTGTTATTGTTGTAAAAATCATTGGGTATTTAATCCTATTAAATTGGATATTTAAAATTTTGATTCTATTAAATACCCGTTGCTGAAAGAAAGGCTTTCTTCATTAATTTCTACATTTTGTTTCCTAAGAAAAAGATAGTAAATTTCTTTACAATATTTGTTTTGTTTTTTTACAATATTTTTATATTTGCATTTTAAAATCCAATCTTTTCTTCGAGTGTCCTTTGGAAAAGTATGAAATGAAATTTTCTTTCCCATCTTCTTTGTGTCAATTAGATTATTGTTGCAAGATGCAAATGCGCATTTTATACCTGGCATTCTAGAGGATTCTATTAATAATTATGTTATTATGAGAAATACAAGAAATACTTGTAAGAACAAACGAATTCTCTGTAACATGTTAATAAAAATAAAAAATAAATAGCCGTTATAATATTATTTTAGAGACGGACAAGTAGCTGACTGTTAAGATTATAAGGTGAAAATAAATTATCAGGATTTGCAATAATTG
This sequence comes from Nezara viridula, assembly GCA_928085145.1. Classification (NCBI taxonomy): domain Eukaryota; kingdom Metazoa; phylum Arthropoda; class Insecta; order Hemiptera; family Pentatomidae; genus Nezara; species Nezara viridula. Next base: position 140,991,729 of record OV725082.1, read on the forward strand.
TTTATTTTTTAAATTAAATTTCTTTATTTAAAGAAATTTGTACTGCAAATCCTGACAAAGATCTTCACCCTTATAATATTATTATAATACCGTTATAATATTAAAAGAAATACCCACGAGATCTACAAACAAAATTACACAAACATTTTTTCTATTTATGTAATATATTTATATATTATTTACAGAGATTTTAAATAAAGAATTTATAAATAATTTTTAATATCAATTTCGTTCTATTCGTTTCAGGCCTGGCTTGTAATTTTCATAGCATTTTATTCTAGATTGATAACTGTATTTATTTATTTATCTACTTGAAATTATCTTCAATCAAACGTCAAAAACACAGAAAAGTATTCTTCTCAATAAATTAAACAAGAAAACAAAAAAAAAGCACAATAATGTTGAAATAAGCCTTCATTGATAGGCTTGAAAGAGTAATAGGTAGGTCTATTCCTAGGTAGACAGTCTATTCCTTACGTCACGTTTCAAGTTCCCCCACCACGCATTTCTGAGTGAGCGAACCTGGTAGTTTTACTGACCTTGAATAAGGCCCATTAGGAACTTTGCGGAAGGCCTGAATTGTGATATGAATAGGGAGGTTATACTATGACCACAGGGTTATACTATCTCCGGCGACTCTAGAAATAGGGAGCATTGCTGATAATAGAGATAGACAATTTTAAAATCCTCAATAATCAATTTCTATACCTCTAAAGTGAGAGAACTACATGCCAACGAAAATCTGGTCCAGCCCAAACAAATAGTTTTTGAGCGAGTAAAATTACCGCGATAGCTGTACCTTGGTGCTGGGCGCTTCGATTGGAGCGACAGTTTCAAGTGGGACAAGCTAACCTCAATGCTTATGAGAATTGTTACTTTAAGCTGAGCTGAGCCGGCTTCCAAAACCGGACCAGAGGTCTTCGATGGGAGGCGCCCAACAGAAGCTGAGCAGTTGATTGGCGGAGAAAGGCTCAGCTTCGGTTTCGAGGCTGACTCCTCTAAACTCAGCTTCCAAAACCGGACCAGAGGTCTTCGATGGGAAGCGCCCAACAGAAGCTGAGCAGTTGATTGGCGGAGCAAGGCTCAGCTTCGGTTTCGAGGCTGACTCCTCTAAACTCAGCTTCCAAAACCGGACCAGAGGTCTTCGATGGGAGGCGCCCAACAGAAGCTGAGCAGTTGATTGGCGGAGCAAGGCTCAGCTTCGGTTTCGAGGCTGACTCCTCTAAACTCAGCTTCCAAAACCGGACCAGAGGTCTTCGATGGGAGGCGCCCAACAGAAGCTGAGCAGTTGATTGGCGGAGCAAGGCTCAGCTTCGGTTTCGAGGCTGACTCCTCTACTACTCAGCTTCCAAAACCGGACCAGAGGTCTTCGATGGGAGGCGCCCAACAGAAGCTGAGCAGTTGATTGGCGGAGCAAGGCTCAGCTTCGGTTTCGAGGCTGACTCCTCTAAACTCAGCTTCCAAAACCGGACCAGAGGTCTTCGATGGGAGGCGCCCAACAGAAGCTGAGCAGTTGATTGGCGGAGCAAGGCTCAGCTTCGGTTTCGAGGCTGACTCCTCTAAACTCAGCTTCCAAAACCGGACCAGAGGTCTTCGATGGGAGGCGCCCAACAGAAGCTGAGCAGTTGATTGGCGGAGCAAGGCTCAGCTTCGGTTTCGAGGCTGACTCCTCTAAACTCAGCTTCCAAAACCGGATCAGAGGTCTTCGATGGGAGGCGCCCAACAGAAGCTGAGCAGTTGATTGGCGGAGCAAGGCTCAGCTTCGGTTTCGAGGCTGACTCCTCTAAACTCAGCTTCCAAAACCGGACCAGAGGTCTTCGATGGGAGGCGCCCAACAGAAGCTGAGCAGTTGATTGGCGGAGCAAGGCTCAGCTTCGGTTTCGAGGCTGACTCCTCTAAACTCAGCTTCCAAAACCGGACCAGAGGTCTTCGATGGGAGGCGCCCAACAAAAGCTGAGCAGTTGATTGGCGGAGCAAGGCTCAGCTTCGGTTTCGAGGCTGACTCCTCTAAACTCAGCTTCCAAAACCGGACCAGAGGTCTTCGATGGGAGGCGCCCAACAGAAGCTGAGCAGTTGATTGGCGGAGCAAGGCTCAGCTTCGGTTTCGAGGCTGACTCCTCTAAACTCAGCTTCCAAAACCGGACCAGAGGTCTTCGATGGGAGGCGCCCAACAGAAGCTGAGCAGTTGATTGGCGGAGCAAGGCTCAGCTTCGGTTTCGAGGCTGACTCCTCTAAACTCAGCTTCCAAAACCGGATCAGAGGTCTTCGATGGGAGGCGCCCAACAGAAGCTGAGCAGTTGATTGGCGGAGCAAGGCTCAGCTTCGGTTTCGAGGCTGACTCCTCTAAACTCAGCTTCCAAAACCGGACCAGAGGTCTTCGATGGGAGGCGCCCAACAGAAGCTGAGCAGTTGATTGGCGGAGCAAGGCTCAGCTTCGGTTTCGAGGCTGACTCCTCTAAACTCAGCTTCCAAAACCGGACCAGAGGTCTTCGATGGGAGGCGCCCAACAGAAGCTGAGCAGTTGATTGGTGGAGCAAGGCTCAGCTTCGGTTTCGAGGCTGACTCCTCTAAACTCAGCTTCCAAAACCGGACCAGAGGTCTTCGATGGGAGGCGCCCAACAGAAGCTGAGCAGTTGATTGGCGGAGCAAGGCTCAGCTTCGGTTTCGAGGCTGACTCCTCTAAACTCAGCTTCCAAAACCGGACCAGAGGTCTTCGATGGGAGGCGCCCAACAGAAGCTGAGCAGTTGATTGGCGGAGCAAGGCTCAGCTTCGGTTTCGAGGCTGACTCCTCTACTACTCAGCTTCAAAAACCGGACCAGAGGTCTTCGATGGGAGGCGCCCAACAGAAGCTGAGCAGTTGATTGGCGGAGCAAGGCTCAGCTTCGGTTTCGAGGCTGACTCCTCTAAACTCAGCTTCCAAAACCGGACCAGAGGTCTTCGATGGGAGGCGCCCAACAGAAGCTGAGCAGTTGATTGGCGGAGCAAGGCTCAGCTTCGGTTTCGAGGCTGACTCCTCTAAACTCAGCTTCCAAAACCGGACCAGAGGTCTTCGATGGGAGGCGCCCAACAGAAGCTGAGCAGTTGATTGGCGGAGCAAGGCTCAGCTTCGGTTTCGAGGCTGACTCCTCTACTACTCAGCTTCCAAAACCGGACCAGAGGTCTTCGATGGGAGGCGCCCAACAGAAGCTGAGCAGTTGATTGGCGGAGCAAGGCTCAGCTTCGGTTTCGAGGCTGACTCCTCTACTACTCAGCTTCAAAAACCGGACCAGAGGTCTTCGATGGGAGGCGCCCAACAGAAGCTGAGCAGTTGATTGGCGGAGCAAGGCTCAGCTTCGGTTTCGAGGCTGACTCCTCTAAACTCAGCTTCCAAAACCGGACCAGAGGTCTTCGATGGGAGGCGCCCAACAGAAGCTGAGCAGTTGATTGGCGGAGCAAGGCTCAGCTTCGGTTTCGAGGCTGACTCCTCTAAACTCAGCTTCCAAAACCGGACCAGAGGTCTTCGATGGGAGGCGCCCAACAGAAGCTGAGCAGTTGATTGGCGGAGCAAGGCTCAGCTTCGGTTTCGAGGCTGACTCCTCTACTACTCAGCTTCCAAAGCCACGCCTACTCATCGCTGTCACAAAACGTGGAGCTTTGTTCCTCAGTGTCGTCCTTGTTTTCACTGCACAGCCTCTCGAATTAATTTATTCTGGTTCAGTGTAAAATATTCAATGGATGTGGAACAATTCTTATTCAATTTTTCTTTTTATCACCTACATGATCAACTTTGCTAATTTTTTAAAATGTTATATATGATGTATATATATATATATATATATACATATATATTAAAAATGTTATCTGCTTGTTTTCGCTGCACAACCTTTCAAATTATTTTATTTTGGTTCAGTGTAAAATACACAATGAAAGAAAACTTAAATAGAATTAGTGTAAGAGAAAATATTCGATTTTATACTCAAATATTTGATTTTTCATTTCAGATCCGACACGATCAACTTTGCTATTTTTTTAAAATGGTTTATATGCTATATATATATATATATATATATATATATATATATATATATATATATATATATATATATATATATATATACATTTTATCCGCTTGTTTTCACTGCTTAACCTCTCAAATTGTTTTGTTTTGAAAAAATGTTAGTTTCAACTTAGGCCAGCAGGAGTTCGCTCTCGGGGTGCCAACTATTTGGTCGAGCTATAATACACTTATCGCTTTATACCAGGCTATATTCCACCGTTAGGTATCTCTCATAGCTAATTTTGGAAAATCGGCTTTTAGAGTTTATGCAACGAGACATGTTTATATTTTACGAAACAATGATGCGCTGAGTGTTGATGCATTATCTCACCCCGATTCTCTATAAACATGTAATGAAGTGAAATACAATAAATACCATGATCTTCTTGGTGGACACAGGGCCCGGCGGGGCCGGCATGGGAGGGTACGGTGGACATCTCAACGTGTCGTAATCCTTCTTCTTGACGGGAACCTTCTGCACCTTGCTCTCCATCTGCTTCAGCTTCTCCACGGAGACCACCGCCAAGTTGATGGTGCGGCACCGGCAATGTGACATATCTGTGGCTTCTACTTAACTAAATCTAAACTACAACTATAACCTAGATCTTCTTGTTTAAACTACAATTTCTAAAAACTCAGTTTGTCAATGCATAATTGAATCATGTGTTCTTGCACATGATATTTCGAAATCGTGTCATTTGAATTGGATTATACGTAAATGACAAGAAATTTCAGCGCGAATAATAGAGGTGAAACAAACGCAATATTGACATGCCTCTCCTTCGCGATTCGAATTTCCTCAGGTAACCTCAAGATAAATATCTACTTTCTGGGTAATAAAAAACTTTTTGAGAGTTTACAAAACAACACTTGAATTAAACGTATAAACAACCATTTTATAGACTTCTTTCTACCTACCGTAGATAGGGTAGTTTTAGTAGTGTGTGTGTGTATATATATATATATACAGAGAGAGAGAGAGAGAGAGAGAGAGAGAGAGAAAGAGAAAGAAAAAGAAAATAAACTTTATTCTGGGACGATGTCCCCTTAGAATAACAATAATGTAGTTACAAAAGAAAAAAAAATACACATCTGGCCAAAAACTAAATCAATAAAGATTTAATCAATATCTATAACAACTTAAATAATTGTATGTAAATTACTAAAAAATAAAATGAAATCTTCTCAACTATATTTATAATTTTACTAGAAAAATATCAAAAAGAAAAGGGAAAAAAAAAGAATTACATGTATATATATATATAATAGAAAGATATATATGTATACAAATTGAGGAATGTAAGAAATGAAATAAGTCTGAAATATACAAATTCTTGTAGATATAAAAAAGAAAAATGAATAAAAACAACAAACAATCTCTTATTTTTTATGCACCACCTCACAGTGCTATGCCAAAAGTGATACTTAATATTTCCCGTTCACAAATAATAAACAAAAGATAAAATAAAATAGTGGTGTATGAAAAAATATACAAAAAAAATTATCCTTGTTGCATGATACATAATTAACCAGCGTCTGATTGGATTGTGAAGAGGGATTGGAATAAGATGGTTTTGAATGTGGATAAGGATGGTGCATGGTGGATTTTAAGTGGGATGGAATTCCAAAAGGTGGAGGAGCGGAAAATAAAGAAATGTTGAAATGAAGCAAATCTGTGGAAAGGGGTGTAAAGGTCAGAAGGCCGAGATATTGTGGAGAGGGAGTGGACAGATGATTTAAATTGGAGGAGATTTTATACATATGACGGTCGATGGTTGTTAATTATTTGATAAAGGAATGTGCCAAGGAAGGAGGGGAAGAGCCACCCTAACTGGGAATAGTAGTGAGAAACACGGGAACGTCTCGGGGCCCCTTCGACAAATTTTACTAAGCTATTCATAATTCTTTTTAGTCTGTCCCCGAGTACCACAGAGAGGAGTGGGGGAAGATGAGGGAGGACACTAGAAGTCTACGTGTGGGTATAGGAAGGAGATGGCGGAAGCGATGGAATAGTTTAAGGGTACAAATTGACCGCCGAGAAATGTGGCCAATATGGTGATTCCAGGAGAGGGTTTGTCAATGAAAATGCCTAGGTTTTTTTAACTGAGGATTCTGCTTATTTAGACACAGAATAGGAATGTTGGTATTGGATTTGGGGAGGGGTTTGGAACAAATGGCAATGGCCTGCTTTAATCTTAATCCATTGATGTATGCCCAGTCGCTGATCCGATTTAGATCTTCTAGGATTTTTGCTAACGCATCTTAAAACTCTGAGGGAGGGAAGTTTGATGCTCTACAACTTTGATTCTATGGTTTTTTCCTCTTATGGAACTCATTTCCAAGTTACAGGGCCATTTATAGTAATTTGTCTCAGTTTTTGACAAATTTGGTAAAGTTCAGCGTTGGTTGACCGTGGTTTTATACCTTACCGCGTAACCAAATTTTAAAGTTTAGGTACTCGTTTGACGCAAAATTTAACGTTCTTGAATTTATTAAAGAATACATTTTTCGCTTTGATGCATTGTTTAGGAGTTATAGGTGAAAAACCCAAAAAATATCGAAAAATCTGACTTTTTTGGCTGTAACAAGTTTTCCCTTGGTAGCCCGCGTTAGCAATTTTGTTTTTTACATGTCTAAACCCATATATGAAATGAAAAAAATGTTTTATTATTCTGGGACTGTTGTCCCTTAAGAACAAAATATGAATACAGATTATATGTCTGTGTGGTTACAATTAAGTTGTATATTTACAATGAAAGTTGACTTACGACAAAAATACAGAAAAGAGAAAGAAAAGAACAAGTAAATTGTACATATATATGAGAAATTAAAATAACCTTAATAAATTGAGGTAGTCTCTGGTGGTGCTCAGATATTTCTCTTAGATATATTTCACAATCATTCGGATTGAGAAAGGAGTAGGTGCTTATGCAAGTTAAAAAAATAAAAACTTTTCTCACATTTTTCGCAATGGATTTCCCGTTTCGATCCTCAAATCACTGGCCTAATATTCTTTAAATCAGCCGCCATTTTTTAAAGCAGCGGCTCTGGAACGGCAGACAAGATTTTTTTTTACTCAGAATAACATACGCTTTCGTAATTTACAATCAAACCTTCGCCTGCGATCAGGTCGATTTTTGGGCACTGGCTCCAGAGCTATTAGGAATTGACGTGATAGGTGGTTAGGACACTAGACATGAGTAGGATTTAGGAGACTACAATCGATATTTGATGGGAAGACGCTGTAATAGATTAGATAAATTAAACGTGATGAAATAATAAAACAAAATAAGTCAGAAAATAAATGATTCAGTGCGCAACAATGGTAAGATTGCCGATGAAAGTCCGGTGTAAGTGCCAAATGTTGATCGATGCTGGAAGGTGGACTAAATTCGAGCCGTCAGCCGAAGACATCTAAGTTCTTAGCCTGGTCGATGAAGAGCACCTGATGGCCGTCGTCTTTTCGGCACCTTGGTCTGCCAGCAGCAAACCAAATGTATTTTATTTTACCCGCGGTTTTCTTCTGTCTGGCGAGCCAATATAGGTGCCTATTCATCGGATTTTATAATTAGTTATAAACATTGCTAAAAATTAAAATATCTATCAAATATCATTAAGTACATCCTATAAAATGTATATATATGAAACATATACGAGAGGTCACATTCTAATAAAGAAATAAGTATATATAAATTACATGAATGGAAGGCTTGTGATGTTAAAGTCCTTGATCCCACATAAAACAATAGCATTTCTGTCTTTATTGGCGTAAGTAATTATAATACATATAATATATTGCTGGAAATGGGGTAGCTCAGGGGTAGGGATTATGTATATTACATATATATGTATTACATGAATAATGTATAGAGAAATGTATATTATGAATATAAGAATAATATATATTATGAATATAGGAATATTATATATTATTTATATAGGAATATTATATATTATGCCTATAGGGATGCTCAAGGTCCCAGGATCGAATTCGGCTGATGGCAGATAAAATATTCATTCTACCATGGATCGTCCGTGGGGCAGGACTCCTTCCGGGGGCGAACCCAGCCTCTATAAAGTGGGTACCCTTACTTATAAAGTAATTAAGGAAGAATACCTGATGGTTGAGCGTGATCTCGGTAAAATCACCTCCTTGCACAATCATTTAATAACAAACAGTATTTTCTTACAAAGTACTGAATCCAAGAACCTTCATGGGTTGCATTGGTACAGATTTTTTATTTTTTAATTTTCAAAATGGTATATTTGACGAGGCAGCTGATTTATGCAGAAGTATGCTTTCACTTCAATAAAAAAAAAAATCTCTTAATATCTTAAATATATATATATATATAAAAGCCTTTATATCTTTTGAATCTCAAAAAACAAAAAAGCACAAAATTATAGAATTTTAGTAAAATGCAGCAAAGAAATCAATGTAGGATATATATATTAGTGGAAATATAGCTAAAAGTGGGAGGCATTGGCCCTTTTATGAATATTCTAGACTGATTAATTTCATGAAGTTTACTCAGATTTTAAAAGTTTTAAATATATTTTTTTAATATTAGCATTAATAGCTGAGAACCCCAAATCTTTATAATTAATTAATCTGAATAAATCGAAAATAGTTTTCATAATGATGTAGAGTTGGTTGACCGTTGATATGATATGAGAAGGAATTAGTCGAGGGTGCGGTCAAAAAAATAAAAAAAATTAAAATATATAAATAATTTTAATTTTTGCCGACGTTTCGACCCACTTTGCAGGTCGTCTTCAGGGCGTTGGATGTGGCACTGCGGGAGGCGGTTGAAACACTATGTGTTAATTCCATATATAAAATAAACAACATAAACACTATGTTGTAATTCCATATACATCCTTGTCATTTTTATTTTTACTGATCACATTATTCTTCAGTGTTTCAACCGCCTCCCGCAGTGCCACATCCAACGCCCTGAAGACGACCTGCAAAGTGGGTCGAAACGTCGGCAAAAATTAAAATTATTTATATATTTTAATTTTTTTTATTTTTTTGACCGCACCCTCGACTAATTCCTTCTCAGAAAATAGTTTTCTTTATAAATGGCGGTAAGAAAGCTAAAAATGAAAAATGGCTCTTAGGTAATGACAATCTTGAAGTTGTTAACGAATATAAATATTTAGGAATCATATAAAATAATCACATTCTGTTTAAAATACATCTGGATTTAAAACTGGAAAAGGCAAAAGTGGCTATAAATGTAGATTGGATTTTATTGAGAAAAATCAAATTTCTTTTTACCAGAAAATTAAAGTATTTAATTCATTCATTCGATGGTTTGTTATGCATGTTGCAGAAATTTGTGGAAGTAAACAGTATTACCACGTCCATAGGATTGTCTACTACTTTATAAAGAAACTTTTAATCTACCACTGTACACTCTTGGATCATCATCATCTTCCCGATGGTGCTAAGGTTCTTGTAGAACCTTGGCCTCCTCTACTATCTTCCTCCAAACCGAACTATCTTCGGCCGCTCTTCTCCGTCTGCCTACACCCAGGCTCCTTAGATCATTTTCAACATCTTCCAGCCAATGAAATATAGGCCTGCTTCTTTTCCTTCTTCCACCCGGATGTCTCTCCATCATCTTTTTAAGGAGCCTGCTATGTTCCATTCTTTGCCCATGATCCAACCATCATATCCTTCCTCTCTTCATGTTGGGTATAATATCTGGGACATTATATAGCTTCTTCAGCTTGCCATTTGTCTTCATACCCCAAAGATTTAATTCTTTGGTTGGGCCATAAAATCTACAAAGGATTTTTCATTCCCACCTGTTTAATCGCCCCTCTTTGTTGAGTGTGAGTGTCCAGCACTCGGTTCCATATATAACAACTGGCTGCAGGACCGTCTTATATACTCTTATTTTGAGAGCTCTTGGTATATCATGATTTTGAAAGATTTTTGTTAGGGACCAATAACAATTATTACCAGCCTTGATCCTTGCATTTATTTGGAAGCTTGAATACAATTGCTGTTTTTATTTACATTAAAAATGCACCTTGAATATATCATGAAAGAATTGAATATGCAGGATTATAGATTACCCAAGTTGCTTCTGCTCATTAAAATTTAATTGTTTTTTTTTAATGTTGTAATTCCATATACATCCTTGTCATTTTTATTTTTACTGATTTTGTCTGTGACAATGTTTTAGTTACATATCAAAATTCTTTACATAAAATTAGATGTAAAGAACTTTTTTATTAAACCATCTTCAAAAGTTTAATTATTACCATGTAAAAGAAATATACTTTTACCTCAGGAAGAAACAAATATGAATATCGTTTACCCTAAAATAAGTTTTCTCTTTATAGAGTGCTACCAATGAGTAGTTTCTCAACAAGCGTTGTTTCATGTGATAATATTCCTATGTACACATTTACTTGATGTATTCATACTAATACAGTTGTAAATATCATAATAAAAGTTAAAAAAAAAAAAGTTTTCTCTAAATAACGTCTACTTAGAAAAAAAAAATTATCAATATAAAACTATTAATATCTAATAGTTAGTTATTGGCCTTTTTGTTTAACAAAATAAATTTCATATTTTATTCAGTTAATAAAATATACTTGGTCAAGAATTCATGAAAATAAACATCTGCAAACCTAGTTAAGGAATCAATAAAAAAATAAAACATATTGGTATGGGGACCTTTTCAAAATCATTAAATATGGTATGGGGAGGGAGGGTTTGGACATACACTTTGAAAATATTGTAGAATTAAAAAATAAATTAAGGCAAGTTAGAGATGTATTAGAACATAACATCCAAAAATGCAATATGGAGAGAGAAAATGAAACTAAAAAATTTTAGCTATATAAATAACTTCAACATGAAGAAAATAAAATATAACTTTTTTGAAACAATGATGATCAAATATATAAGTTGGATTCTTAAAGCAAGGTTTGAATTATTAAACCTAAATTATAAAATATAAAACGAAGGTAAAGCCAAAATTTGTTCCCTATGTAATTTAAATGACGTAGAGAATAATTTTTATTTTATAGATGTATGTCCCATATTATTTGTTGATACTATATAAAATGACCTATACTATCCGTTTTAATCTGATTAATTTTATTTGAACATTGAACATAACAATAAATTGATGCATATCATTGGCTTTTGGATATAAAAAAATGTATTTAGTATGGGTATTTTCGATAGTTAAATTTTTGAAAAAAGGTTTGTTGCTACTTACACCTGTGTTGTTCAAAAGGAAGGTTAAGGTAGAAATAAATAAAAGCTATATGTAATTTATGTTTTTGTATTTAAATTGATCAATAACGATATTGTTCATAAATATCAGTTAAAATATAACCTATAATATACAATGATTTTGTCAACAAAAACTGAAATGTGTTCAGTTCTTACATTTAAAATAAAAATACTTTGTCTTTGTTAAATTATTAATGATTTAAACTTATTGATTTAAATTTATTGACTTAGATAATTTATTAAGATAGATGATTTAAATTTATTGACTTAGATAATTTATTAAGATAGATGATTTAAATTTATTGACTTATTAATGATTTAAAACATTAATAAGTAATCTTATAAAATTTATATGAATATTTACAAAATACTTAAATATAATTTAAAGAAATAAAAACTATTTACCAGCTTATCGGAATAAATAAGCAATATATAAGCAATTGTGAGACATGATTGACGACTATTACTTTATCATCTTCTGATACCTGTTGTTTAAAACCGCCAGTTCCCTCTTAAGCTGGGGTACAAAAATTCCCCTTGCGTACCGCTGTTTTGTTTTCTTCCCCCAAATGATCATCATGAGCTTGTTTTCTTTCACCTTAATTTCTTTGAGCAAATACTGCTTGTGTTCTTCTAACAGAGATTTGTAGCATTCCGGGTTAAAAGAACATTTTACTTCTTCCGTCAGAAACCTTTTTCCCGTATTTTCTTCCTCCTCTTCATCACCCTCACTGTCATCATTGCTTGATGAATCAAAGCATTGTTTTCTTTTGCCTGAAAACACAAATTAATAAACATGTATTATAAATTATTAAAAAAACTTTTCTTATGATATAAATTGGTTTTATATTACTAAATTTATAAGCTTAGGTAGGGCCTTAACAGATAGAAATAGAAATAGAAAATAACTTTATTCTGGGACAAAGTCCCTTTAAAATAACAAATAGAACATAATTAAAATACTACATCTGGCCAAAATAAAACAATAATAATAAAGAGAAAGTAAAGAAAATATTAGTTAAACAAGCTATATACAAAAAAAAAAAAAAAATCTATATACAAAACACTTAAAACTATGATAAAACACTTCAGACTATGTACAGTAGGAAAAATTATAATTATACTCTTTTGAAAAATAAAATAATAAAAAATACATTGACTTCTTCTTTAAAATGAGGTGTGTTTCTGCTAACAAAGAAAAAACAAAGCTGACAATATAAAATATCATTGTCTTTAAATAATGATTAATATGCAGACTCATCATTGTCAAATGCTAGAGGTACAGATTTAATTATATACCAATAAAAAATAATAATAAAAATAAAAAAAACAAACAATAGATGCGGTCAGTGGCATTCAGAGCCGGAAAATATTGTAATATCCCTAGTGAAGTTCACAGTATAGAATAGCACTATCGTTTGATGATGACTAGAAATGTATAATATCGAAAGTTTAGTAAGTATCTGACTGTTTTTGGGATAGGAATTGGAATAGGAGGGATTTGAATGTGGATATGGAGGGGGAATGCCGAATTTTGATAGGTAGAGAATTCCAGAAATTGACAGCGCGAGCTATAAAGGAATTCTGAAATGAGGCAGATCTGTGCAAAGGGATGTAGAGGTCAGAAGGTCGAGATCTTGTTGAAAGGGAATGGACTGAGGACTTGAATTGGAGAAGGTTGTAGGCGTAAGAAGGGCGATGGTTGTTAATGATTTGATAGAGGAACGTACCTAGGAAATATTGTCTTCTAAAGGAGGCGAAGAGCCACCTTAACTCAGTGTAGTGGTGAGAGACATGGGAGTACCTCGGGGCACCGATAAAAAGTCCTACGCAGCTATTCATTAATCTTTTCAGTCTATCACGGAGCTCCACCGAGAGGCCATCATACACCACACAGCTGTAGTCAAAGTGGGGGAAGATGAGAGAGGAAATTAGGAGTCTACGGGTATGTTTAGGTAGGAGATGGCGGAAGCGATGAAATAGTTTAAGGGTAGAAATTGTCCTATGGGAAATGTGAGAAATATGGTAGTTCCAGGAGAGCGTTTGATCTATGAATAATCTTAAATTTTTAACAGAGGAGTAGAAGAAAATTGGCTGGTCATTAAGGTGTAATATGGGAAAGTCAGTATGGGATCTAATAAGGGGCTTGGAACCAATGACAATGGCCTGAGTTTTGGCAGCATTTAACTTTAATCCATTTACATTTGCCCAGGCACTGATTCGATCAAGGTCTTCTTGAATCTTGGCAAATGCTACCAATAACTTAGAGGGAGAAAAGGATAGGTAGATCTGGGAATCATCTGCATAAAGGTGATGGGAACAATGGAGAATTGAATTATGGAGGTCATTAATGTAGGAGCTGAAAAGGAGAGGAGATATGCTTGAACCCTGGGCAACTCCGGAGGATAAAGGAAGGTAGGCAGATAGTGGTTGATTGGGTATGGAGACTGCTTGGGTGCGTTGGGAGAGGAAAGATTGGAACCAAGAGATGGAACTATTGGAGAAAGATAATGATTTTAGTTTGTTGAAGAGCATGGAATGGTTGATGGAATCGAAGGCTTTGGAGAAGTCGAGGAGTATAAGGACAGTTAATTTTCTATCATCTATTGCAGATTGAATGTCGTTGGTAATTTTTTGGTAATTAAGCAGATATCTAGTAGGACTTGATTGATCTCAAGTATGATTTACCGCAGTATATAATATTTGTACAATTTAATTTATTATTGACCATCATTTAATGAAATGGCATTTGTATTGGCATCTTTGCTGAAAATAAGGCATTCAATTTCAAAACTGTTTATATAATTTTTTGTAGTTATTCCCAAATTAATTTTTTAAATATTTAGTACTGGAAGTAACATAATTTGATTTCTCCTAAGAATTCATAAGACAAGTAACTAAACTCAGCACTCAGCTAATAAGATGTGAAGGGGTAAGATTGGTGTGGCCTATTCTCAGTCCGGTTAAGGCAACCTCTTCTCTGCCTATATAACGATTTTATGTTGAGCATGGCTCTATTGTTTTGTTTTTTTAATCTTTTAATTTGCTTGGTAGACATTCATCCCACATAGTTTGATTGCCAGCTATGAGTTATTTCTTTTTTTGAGGGGAAGACTTGCATCTTGTGCCATTAGAATGTCAAGGCCCCGCCGTGGAAGGGTGAGTGCTTGTTTTGCTGGCACATCTTCCAGCTCATTTCCAACAATTTCCACGTAGTTTGGCACCCAAATAAAGTATATTGATTTTCCAATCTTCAGTATACTTTATTTGGGAACATTCGGAATCTGGGATAGAGGTCCCTTTCTCTAGATAATTGTAAAGGTCCAGGATCAAAACTGCATTTTACTATCCTACCTGTACTCGGTAAGGAAAGTATTGTGATTCCGTCAAATTTCCGATATGCGGTTTTCGACAGATCTAACCGTTTCAGACCCTCTTGAATCAGAAAAACACATTTTTAGTAATTGGTCTGTCTGTGCCAAGAGACTAGTGCCAACTAGTGAACCTATTATGTCTTCTTTTTTTATTTAGTAGGGTTTTGACTACTGATGCCTTTGACACAAATTGGGTGCTCCATGTGCAATTGCTGCTACGCAATAAATGAAAAACATGTTTTTCTATAAACTGTAGTGCGAAAACGGTTCTAACGATTTTGATAAAACTTTCCTGTAATGTTCTAATAAATGTCCTTTCAATTTTCTTACATGGACTAAATTCCCATTAAAATTCAGAAAATATTTTATGGTAAAATTTATAAATAAGACTTTTGAAAGGTAATTAAATTACCAACAAAACTCAATGAAATTATCAGAATCAAACCAGTATTAGCGGTGGTATAGCGTATACTATTTTCAGAGCTCCCTGATTCCGAAAAACACATGTTTAGCCTCTTTATTTGAAAGGTAATGAAATTCCCTACAAAACTCTATTAAGATCGTTCATTTGGACATCTACTAACGAAGTGACAGCTAATAAATTTTGTATGTAAAATAACCTGTTCATATCCCGGTGTCAGAAAGGAGTGAATAAGTGAAAAAAGAAATCCAAGTTGAAGTACGAAAATCTCTTACCCGCTTTACACAAGCTTCACTATTTCCTCTACTTTTACACCAAATTACTTGTGTTACAAAATTAGGCTATGGCAAAAAGTTTATGATGCAATATTAGGCTATTGAAATTTTTACAATATTTTACTACAAGCCGGTTTACATTGCTTTAATTTATCAAAGAAATCGTACTCAAATCATTTTTTTGATCAATTTTCAGGAAAATAATTTTTTTTTTTTAATTTTATTTTATTGAGATTTACAACTGTATTACATGGAAAATACAATAAATAAAAGTGACATTGGTAACATGATATGTACAACATGAAGAGAAACTACCCATTGGTAGAACTCAAATTAAAGTTCTATATTAGAAGGTCCCGAGGCCATCTTCTTTTCAGACACCTCGGAGGATTATCAGGGATCGAGGAGGAAGCAAGGTTTGAAACGAGAGGATTCGGATGGTTCTGCAGTTTGTTATGGAAGGATACATATCTGGATTAGGCCAAATCGGAAACATATGGAACATTAAGGTCTTTATGGATGATTTTATTTGTGACAAAGTAAGGAGCGTTAAGGATTTTACGAAGAATTTTGAATTGTAAGGATTGGATACGAGAGGAATTCGATGGTTTAGTGGAGCCCCAAAGCTCAATTCCGTAAGTCCAAATAGGTCTTATTATTGTCATATATATGTGTCGTTTGTAATTCATTGTGAGCTTAGAGCGTTTGTCTAGTAAGTGCTGCAGCAGTCGAAAACATCGGGCGGTTTCAAGTCGTTTCAGTCTGGTATGGGGGTTCCAAGTGAGTCGTTTGTCAAGGTGGAGTCCTAAGTATCGGATTTGTTCGACAGGGATAAGAGGGCTATTGTTGAAGGATATTGTAGGACAGGAAGTCATAGGTTTACGACGAAGAGTGAAGGTAATTTGATGGGATTTATTGGAATTTATTTTAATCCTCCAGTTCTGACACCATTTTTCAAGTCTTGTGATGTGTGATTGAAGCGTTTGGGATGCAATAGATGGATCGTTATTAACTGATAGGATACACGTGTCATCGGCATAGGTGGTGATGACAGTGTTGGATTGGGTTGGGATGTTAGCTGTATAAACTGTGTAAAGGATAGGACCTAGGATACTACCTTGAGGAACACCGGCAGACTGAGTAAAAAGTGATGAATGAGCATTGTTATGATTGACTTTGAAGTGTCTGTCGGTAAGGTAGGAACGGATAATGAGGAAGTATGTAGGCGGTAAGAATTTACGGAGTTTGTACATCAGTCCCGGATGCCAGACTCTATCAAACGCCTGTTCAACGTCGAGAAAGACTCCCGTGCAGTACACTCCACGCTCCAATGCAGAGGAGACTACATCTACCACACGATGGCATTGCTGAATAGTGGAGTGGGATGTGCGGAATCCAAATTGGTGATCTGGGATAATGTGTTTAGAGTCTAGGATGGAATACAGGCGAAAAAAAAAATTTAATTCAATTTTGTTTTGTTTCTTAATAGGACATATTTAAAGGTATAAAAACTTTTCTGAAATAGGTAGGAAAGTTTTGTTAGTGGACACACCAGATTTTTTTATATCAATTCGAAGTAGCCAAATTATTGTACCTATTGTGATTGTTTAAGTATTTGGATCAGATCATTATTATTAACAATGATAAGATAAAAAATAAGAGTTTTTTAAGGGAGGGAGAGAGGGGAACTTCATCCTGAAACCACTCCTCGAATCCTTCAGTGCCTATTGCTTTGAACTGAAAGAGACCTTTTGAGTTTTGTATAAAAGTTCAATTTTTATGTAATTAAAAACATTCTGTTAAGTTACAACAAAACAGTAATCGGGATCAGATCATAGATATCATTATCTTAAATGGATTGGCGAATTCTCATTAAGAATCAACTGCACAATTATCGTTGTTAACCCTTTTTTAAATGAATTGCTTTAACTGTATAATTTTAAGTACAATTTTCTTAAAAAATAAAATTTCTATAAACATTTAATTCATAATTTCCTTGTTGAAAAGTTCAAGTTGAAATATAAAATAAAAGTTCCAGTCATATCAAAGCTGATTAAAAATAAAATTTAACTTTTTGTTTGAAGGTCACGTAAACAATTTTAGGTCCAAAATTTGTTGTAGTATTTTAAACTCAAAATCAATAATTATCTTATGATATTATGTTAAATAAACAGGTTTCTTAGTGATAATATGTTATTATTGTGTCTAATATGGATGTTGTATCACCAAAGAAAAAAATCAGTTGAAATCGGTGAATCATTGAATCTCTCTATTTGTCAATGTAAATATATATGATAAATAAAAGGATTCACCACTTCCCTTTAATACTCTTACCTAAAAATTTTTTTAGCAATGAGAAATTTTTACCGAAAGTATTCTGAAATAAAATTTCATTTACACGATTAATGTTAATTGAAAATTTAATTACTTAATATACCTACATGTGTAAAACAAATTACATGAAAATAGCAGAAAAAGAATATTTCTGATTCCAAATTTCAAAATTACATGTAAATGTAAATATTTATACTTTAATAAACGTTTATGTTACATACGTAATTTAAAAAAAGAATTTTCTATCTACCCAGCATACTATCTGAAATAGCTGACATTTAGAATGTTAATAAAATTTAGGATTTTGCTGACAATTTTCACTAATTATCATTTTTATTTGCTCTTGTAAAGTTTTTGTTTTCATTCATGTTATGATTTAAAAATGCATATCCGATCGAATAAAATAAATTAAGATAAAATTTAATACAAGTTTAAAAAGAATATATTTTATTTCAAGCTCGTTTACAAATCTATATAATTTAAAAGATATGGTACAGCCTGCAAGTATGATTTTAGTTTATAGTTATTAATTTTATGCATTCTATCGACGACAAGTATATTTTTTTTGATAACATTAAAAATCAAAGAATATAATAATTCTATTCTATTTTATTTATCACATGATTGACGAAAAACCCTAGGTCAGACGAAGGAATCGGCAAGAGACAGAGATATATGGTCGAAGTGGCTGAAGGCTCCTCCACGCTCAAAGGCACACAGGAGGAAGAAGAAAACCTTATTGAAAATTTACAATTTTCTTCCAATAGGCCCGAGTATAGTTATTTAAACATATAAGTAAAGTAACTGTTGAATTTAAATATAACCACAGGCGGATCTACAGCTTTCGGGCTGAAGCCCCCTCCCCTCGAAAATGGTAAAATATAATCATGTTTTACAGAAAAAAATATTAAAAACTATCTCTTAAAGTATTCTTGTTTGTTTAATTACATTTAATAGGACTTCAAGAACCACTTAAACACCATTTCATATAGGTAGTAAATTTCTTTCTTCTTTTTCTTTCAGCAAATTAATTAACGTTATATGTACATGGAAGAAAAAATTCTTTTGGGCTGAAGCCTCCCGAAATTAAATCCTGGATCCGCTAGTGAATATAACAATGGTGAATTGTGAAAAATGGACATAGTTTCCTATACATCCGTAAGACATACAGTAACATTTCTTAAAAATAAATCACAATGATGAATTCCTCCTGGGGCGCACAGAAGGAGGTTTTATGGCGCAAGTTACTCCATCCAACTTTTTAAGGGGGATATATTTTGACAGGTTTTGGAATTTTTGAGGGAGCAAATACCAACAGGGTTATCAATTTTTGGAATGAAAAGTTTCAGAATAAGGGGAAAGGAGAAAACTTGGAACAGGCCGCAGCAAGTGTAATTGTATATGATCTACAATTTTTCTAATTCTACTTTTCCTTGCTCTGTTTGTATGAAAAGGTAAGCAATAAAATATGTTGGGATGGGGAGGGAGTAGGTAGGTTCTTGCGCCATGGACCTCGGGGAGGGGGGGAGGGATGGGCACCCCTGATTTTCTCTATCTGAAATCAGGATATGATTCAGTTACTATAAATGAAATGAAAATTCACAAAAACTTATGAAGAACTTTAGGTCCATCAAAAATGTACTTGGTGACTTTGTGCAACAAACCCAACATATATAAAAGGTGAACTAACCTGTGATAGACTTCATCGCCTCCTCTTCTTCTTTGCTGTGATGCTCCTCTGTTTCTTCGTTGATCGGCACAGAGTTGGATTCCATGTTGACACTCGGACACTAGATCACAGAATGACCACTCTTGAAGAAGGTCGCTAACTCCTCCCTTCCCCTTGGAGGTGCTGCTATCTGGTGGCGGTCCTTCCTAATGGGCCTTCTTCCTACCTGAGTTACGGGTTCAAGTTTTATGTCGGGTCTTGTCATAGTCAAATTACTGGAACCGAGGTACAGAGGTACCTGAGTCCGGAGGTTAAAAGGGTCCGTTAAAAATATTATGATTTTCTAATTAAAGGTTCTAAAAGATATATAAATTATTTTAATATTTTAAAGTATAGTTTATTTTACTATATTGATTTTATAATATAGTGTATTTAATCGCTATAAATCACTAAATGATTCAACGACGGAATTTCTGGCTGATGTCCTCCTCTCCCCAAACAAAACATGAAATTTCATTTTTTTTTTTTTTTTAATTGGTCTATATTTGTTTCTATGAATCAATCTGAGACTAATACTTAAACAATCCCAATATTGTCAATGTTATTTAATTTAAAGGTGCTTATAAACATTACAGCTTTTATACTGTGAATTTTTTCTTTAATTTCACTTACCTATATATGTAATATATAGTAAGGGAAAGTAATGCGATCGTGAAAATTTTCGAATCTGGATTTTCAAAGGATATACACGTTTTTAGGTTCCTTGAGTCCAAATAACCAAGTCCCGTAAAATGGTCGGTGTGTATGTGAACAGTCTATTGAGGTCGAAAATGAATTTCCGAAAATACTAGTCAGAAGGTATACGTATAATATAAGGTTGGAAAGAGGAGAATTTTAGAGAAAAAAAAATATCTAACATAGAAAGTCGAATGACGTAAATAGAAAGGAGAGTGACGAAAAATTATAAATAGTTATTTGCGAAAATTAATATTATTTAACGGAAATGATATGTTTTCAACGAAATTAAATGAAATTTACCAAATGAAAAACTAATCTTTCATAAACTACTTCATAATGGGAAGCACGCTCACCGTTGGGGCCGCCCTCCTCCCCGCTACAGTGGGGGGGGGGGGCAAAAGATGTATAATACGTCTGATCAAATACTCGCTTCCCAGGCAAATGTTTTACAAATTTTCATTTGAAATATTGTTTCTCTAGATTTTTTAAACTGAATTTGCTCCTCTCATGGGTTGATGATTATTAACAAACTTGTGGGTGCTGCTACAATACATTTTATTGCTTTTTATTACCTAACTAATACCTGTTTTTTAGAGTAACTAAAAAGCTATAAGTTTGAAGTAATTACTAAAAAAATATTTGCCAGAAATACGATCAAAACAGTTACATAGGGCATTACATCTTTGTCTGAGGACTACAAAAAAAATAAAAATAATCGAGAATATAATGCTCATAAAAAAAAAAAAAATTACGATGTTTTTTTGTATCCTGAAAATTTTTAGTTTTTGTTCTTATGGGCTTTTGCAGAGTGGCTGTCAATACATAAATGTTATCTTCAAAATGTTATTGTTCATTTAATTACTGTTATTAAAAAAATAATGTTGCCCCCTCCCCAAATAGACCCATCCTCTGTTAATGGTATACAGAATGTAGATACCCTGATTGTCTGTAGAATATAGCCCTGTACATTTAGGAAGGATTTGCTTTGGGAGGGTCGAGGGTTCCAGAAACCAAGAAGTGTTGCTGTTATCGGTAGAGGGTCGCCGGTAAGGGACGAGAGGTGTATACCTGATGGCATAAAGTTATAAAGTTTATTGGCGGGCCAAATACAGAATGGTATACAGAATGTAGATACCCTCATTGTCTGTTGAATAGACTTTCTTCAAAATGTATTGATTATAATAAACACGTTTCCTTAACATACAGATCTCCAACATGACAAAAATAAAACAATTAATATAATAGCAGCAAACACAAAAAATTCTTTTAAGAAGATTGACAGAGAGAGATCGGTCATTTGTATTTCTACGTGAAAATGAAAATTTAAAATTGATTGAGCTGGATACATAAATTACGGCTTGAGCACCCTTTGTAATCTGCTAAGGTACACCTGATCATTGCTAATTATATGAAACAGCTACATCACATGTAAATTCGAAGTGTATTGTGTAGTTACTATGTTATGTATGCAATTTTATGTTTTTACAAATGTTATTTTTCTTGAATATTTTAGCTATGTAAATGAACCGACTTAAAACTAAATATTGGAAGATAAATCGTGTTTGCTATGATACATCGTCGGCACTTTGTTAATGTAACGAATTTGCAACGTTGGGCAGGTTCACATTCGTCACTTTAATTGGTGCCAACGATATGTCGAATTAATTATTTGCAAAAAAGATTTATAAAAAATTAAATTGATTATAAAAGTCATAGCAAAGTAGTTGAATATAGAATTGGGCCAATAGAATATAGTCCTGTACATTTAGGAACGATTTCCTTTGGGAGGGTCAAGGGTTTCAGAACCGCCATAAACCAAAAAGTGTTCCTGTTATCGGTAGAGGATAGAATAAAAAAAAATAAAATAAAAAATAACCGAAAATATAATGCTCATAAAACAAAAATTACGATGTTTTTTTGTATCCTAAAAATTTTTAGTTTTTGTTCTTATGGGCTTTTGCAGAGTGGCTGTCAATACATAAATGTTATCTTCAAAATGTTATTGTTCATTTAATTACCGTTATTAAAAAAAATAATGTTGCCCCCTCCCCAAATAGACCCATCCTCTGTTAATGGTATACATAATGAAGATACCCTGATTGTCTGTAGAATATAGTCCTGTACATTTAGGAAGGATTTCCTTTGGGAGGGTCGAGGGTTTCGGAACCGCCATAAACCAAGAAGTGTTGCTGTTATCGGTAGAGGATAGAATAAAAATAAAATAAAATAAAAAAATAACCGAAAATATAATGCTCATAAAACAAAAATTACGATGTTTTTTTGTATCCTGAAAATTTTTAGTTTTTGTTCTTATGGGCTTTTCCAGAGTGGCTGTCAATACATAAATGTGATCTTCAAAATGTTATTGTTCATTTAATTACCGTTATTAAAAAAAATAATGTTGCCCCCTCCCCAAATAGACCCATCCTCTGTTAATGGTATACAGAATGTAGATACCCTGATTGTCTGTAGAATATAGTCCTGTACATTTAGGAAGGATTTCCTTTGGGAGGGTCGAGGGTTCAGGACCGCCATAAACCAAGAAGTGTTCCTGTTATCGGTAGAGAGTCGCCGGTAAGGGACGAGAGGTGTGTATACCTGATGGCATGAAGTTTATAGTTTATTGGCGGGCCAAATTTAGAGGGAAAATCCTCAGGAAGGAACATAAAAGGAAACTCATTGAACTGTGAACTTGAATTTGATATTTTATATTTATTTATATTTTACTTCCAAAATTCGACTGAATGTCATTCTTTTGTCCAAAGTTATTACAATGATTCTAATTTTTTTTTGGTGTATGAAAAGAGCGAATAAGTTTCTAATGTCATAGCTGTGCGCACCGTGTTTGAAATTCATCCCTTTTTGCGTCCCTTTATTCATCGATTTAATTACCGAAGGTCATCTGTTTTTGGGGTCGATTGATTCCGTGGATATAAGCTCATTACAACATTAGTGTATTTATTTCTTTATTTACTTTGCATATTCGTGTTCAGTTTACATTCTATCTATATTTATTTCTGTTTTGAAACTACAATTCAGTTACTATTTTCATTTTATTTTACTGTTTTATTATCTTCTAAGAGAGTCAATGTTCCGCTGGAATCCAACATGTCGTTTCTAAACTCAGCCAAAATCGGTACCCATCGCAGTTAGATTGAGTTCAGGAACTCGGCTAAATTCTCCTTACAGAATTATGAATTACGTATTGCCCATCCCCGAACCCTAGTACAGTCTTAAATCGTATTTGAAGCAAATATAAAATATGTTTTTGTAGATAATTATGTACCTAGTGGTATCATATTAATGTCTTTATATAGATAGATCCTTTTGCCGGTTTCCATAGGTGTGACGGATTCCGGCAAACGAGGTATCAATGAATGAGAATTAAGTCACGGATTTAGTATCGAGAAGTGACGGGTCCCAATTTTGATTCTTAAGTTCTTAATACAGATTCAATAAAAGTGAATAAGTATTTAGGTTTTATTTATATTTACAAACAGATATTCCAAACGGTACACTGAAATGCGTGAAAAATAAATTACGTATTCGTATTTTTCACCATACTATTTTGAATAAGTACATATGGAAAAAGTATAAATGGAAAAACAAAATTTTGTTGGTCCAGACCTTTCGATCGCGACCCGCCGCAGGTCTAATTAAGACAAGATCCCTAATAAGATATTAAAACAGATTCTTAAACATATATTATACAGCTGTGGAAAAGATATAGTAATAGATAACTGCCTTTTTATTATTAACCTTTTTCACGATATTTATTTTTCTGATTGGTGATTTTCATTATTCATTATCTTGTAATCATCAGATATTCTTTGTCAGTTGTTTTCCCAATTTAATAATCCCTTCCTCCAAATTAAAAATCCAAATAAACACGAAATTAATTTTTTTTCAAGTGACTCCAATTATTATAGTTTTGTACATTTTAGTATATATATATATATATATAATTTCTGTTGGTAGTTACATTGTGAGTATATTTCTGAAATATAATGTGAATATATTATTTTTCTGTTGGTAGTAACAATGTGAATATATATCCGAAATATACTGTGAATAAACTGAGTCTTCTTTTATTTTAGTTAGCCTAATAGCAACCAGTATAAAGGCAAAGACCCGCAGTTTAGTTAGCCTAATAGCAACCAATATAAAGGCAAAGACCCGCAGTTTAGTTAGCCTAATAGCAACCAGTATAAACCAATATAAATATAAAGGCGAAGACCCACAGTTTAGTTAGCCTAATAGCAACCAGTATAAACCAAAATAAATATAAAGGCAAAGAGCCACAGTTTATGAAGAAAGAAACCACACCTGACAGCATATTTTATTCATATAATAAAACATATCGTCGACTTTTTGCAAACATTCATCAAGGAAAATTTGATTACTTTAAATCACTAAGTATTTTGATCATTTTTTCCCCAAAATGGTGATGAGCGCAAAATCAGAAAATTGCGCGCTTGTAACTATGACATACAAGTAAAAGGCTTTGTGTGTATTTTACTGTTTTTGTTTTATTATCAATAAGATGAAATTTCACAAAAACGTTCTTAAAAGTTCAGCACTATCAAAAAAGTAATCAGTGTCTTTATACAATAAACCGAGGATATAAAGTGGCACAATTCCGTTAGCTGATTTTAAGGGAAAATTTGCTGTTACATCTAAGTTATAACCTATCTTAAATAGGTAATATCAGTTTCGTACGACTTTTCGTTTTTGAGCTAGACTGTTCACATACCATTTTGCGGTACTTGGTTATTTGGATTCAGGAGACCTCAAAACATGTATTTCCGTTGAAAACTCAGATTCGAAAATTTGCACGATCGCAATTATTATTAATTACTATTGGTGTGTTTATTGGGTGTGTTATTAAGGTGTGGTAAGTGTTTATTGGGTGCCAAAACTTGGATTAGGCAACCTATACTCATTGGAGAAACTCTAGTGAAAACCAAACCATGGTCAACGACAGGCACGGGCGGATCTACGGGGGCTTTCGGGCTGAAGCCTCACCCCAAAAAAAAAAAAAAAATTAAATCCTGGATCCGCTAGTGTTATATATTAAATATATAGGTAAGTGAAAGTAACTAAATTGTAAGTTAACAATATAGTCCAATTAAGTGGCAGATCTAAGGGTCCCGTTGGGATTGGGGATTATATGAAAAAATGTTTATCTAGATAACAATTTCCATTCTTTTCATGAACAAGTGTGGCTAAAGTGATTGTGAATCACGCGTAATCCGGGCGGAACTCATATGAACTAGTAGCTTTTTTTTCCTGTAGGTGCATATTAGCACCTTTTGAATTGGATTATACTTAAATGAAAAGGAAACTGCCCCTAACTGTCCCTAACCTCAACATAAAATATCTACTTTTTTCAAGTTTACAAAAAACTTTCATAACGATTTATGCTATCACAAAACGACGCTTGAATTAAATGTAGAAACAGCTATGTTTTCTAGATTTCTCTCTACCTACCGAAGATGGGGAAGTTTTGCATTCATACCGAAAGTGAAAATAAATGTAGTCAGAACGATAAGCGGATCTACGGGGGGAGGGCTGCTTTCGGGCTGAAGCCCCTCATCCCTCCCCAGATGGTAAAATATAACCATGTATTATGAAAAAAATATGTAATAATTATCTCTAAAAGTATTATTGTTCGTGTAATTACATTTAGTAGTATTTAAAGAATCTCTTAAACTTTATTTCATAAAGGTAGTTACTTCCTTTCGTTTTCTTCCTACGTATTTATCGTTATGTTTTAAAAAAAAAAATCTTCCGGGCTGTAGCTCTTCGTAAAACTAAATCCTGGATCCCCTAGTGGTCAGAATCGAAAATTACAGTCTGTTTTCCGCATTCCTTGTACATGTTCTGAGTGTGGGTGGTGTGTTTGAATTTACCCATGTACTCTTGCAACTTTTTTTCTTAATACAACAATAAAAGACCGTTTGTTTTTAAATAACAGTCAGCTTATTATGAATTAATATTTAAAAAAAAATAATAGAATGTTTAAGAAAAAAAACAAACCTTGGATCCAAAGTGTGGATGGGGGTGAGGCGCAATAATTTCATTTTATACACTACCCTTTTTTTACACTAAACAAACAAGATTACGATATGAAATAAGAGGTATTTTTACTTAAGTGTCGCCAGTAGCTTTTAATAACAGTTAATTTAAGTAAAATAATAATTATTATTTGGGCCATTCTCTCATTTTGTTGAAATTTCGGAACTGTGATTCTATCAGAAAAAAGTAATGTAAAAAAAAGTTTTTTTTTCATAAACAACTTAACAATAGTTCACTAATGGCACTAGCAAAAAACCCCTTCATAGAATGTAGTCTATATGCACGTTTAGGTTCATGATTGAAACCATGAAAGTGAGGGAAATATAGAGGGTGTGAGGGAAATAGAAAACACTCAACATTTAATTAATAAAATATTTTTATTATGAAATCAGTAAATTAAAAGATATTATTTAACACTGTATGAACAAGTGAACAGAAAACAATAATAATAATAATAAATAAAATAAACATTTGGAATCTTTAAACATTATAATATAAATTTATTTTTGGAATCGAAAAGGAGTGAAATTGAAGTTGTGATTTTATTTTGAAACTAATTATAGGCTTTTACTAGGATAGCCTATAATTAGTTTCAAAATAAAATCATAGTGGTGACATAAATTTTACTCTTTTTTCACTACTTCAGAGTCAAACGAAAAGACTTGCAGGATTCTCCTGTTTTGATTTTGACTTTAGGAGCGGTAATTCCATCAAAATATCACTTGGGTAAACAGAACTGGTGTTTTCTGTTTAAAATGGAAACACGTTTTGAATTTTGAAACGAATGTAGGCCAAAAGCAGTTATTTCATTATTGCGCACAATAGTCAAGCTACAAACGCAACGATACTCCTTCTTACCATCAGATCGTGCGATGATGTAATCCCCCTCCTTTGGTTGACCATAAGGATTAGCACCAGGTGTTGCCTCAGTGATTAATATATCTTTAGGTTGGGTGTCTATAGGAGCTTCAGGTTCACAAATCATAGTCTCAAGAAGCGAGCATAGATGAAGCACAGATGTTTCTTTATCTACTTCTAAGAGTGCAGCAACAGAGCAGCACCACAACTTGTTTCGTGAAATCCGACGGAGAAATTGTTGAATTTCAAGCAATTAAAACAACTTAATTTGTTTATTTTTGAAATCCTCCTAGGTGTTCCATTTCGGTGGTATACAACCTAGTAGACCTGCATAGTACCTTTGAACGGCGAAAGCAGCTTTGAAATCAATTATGATTTTTTTTTTTGTTTATTTAATGAAATTTACAACTTTATACAAATACAACAAATAAATATGCGCAAATATAAATAATGGCATGTACTGACTTGAACAGTTACTACCCAGTGGTAGCACTCTCTAATAATTTTAAGTAAGAAGATCACGAGGCCATCTCCTTTTCAGACGCCTAGGAGGATTATCAGGAATCGAGAAAGAAGCAAGAGTGGAAACAAGCGGATTTGGATGGGACTGAAGTTTATCATGAAAGGATAGATATCTGGCTCGAGCTAAATCAGCGACATATGGTATATTAAGGTCTTTATGAATGGTTTTATTTGTGACAAAGTATGGAGCATTAAGGATTTTACGGAGGATTTTGGATTGTAAGGATTGGATACGATAGGAATTCGATGGTTTGGTGGAGCCCCAAAGCTCAACTCCGTATGTCCATATAGGTCTTATTATAGTTATGTAGATAAGTCTTTTGTAATTAATAGAAAGTTTGGAGCGTTTGTCTAGTAAGTGTTGGAGCAGTCGGAAACGTCGAGCAGTTTCTTGTCGTTTCAGTCTAGTATGAGGATTCCAAGTAAGACGTTTATCCAAATGGAGTCCTAAGTGGCGAATTTTAATTATGATATTCTAGAAATGTCTTCTGGAGCCACCACGTACAGTATGACTTTCCGTTTTTTTTTTTTTTTTCGGAGTACTTGTATGAATGTTTGGAAGGTACTAATACCATGCCCACATGCGACTGCTGTGTCCGCCGTCCGCTTCAAACAACCTCCGATTCCATCCACTGCACCCTTGCCGTGACCAGTAGCAGAATAGTTAGTAGTGGCACATTTCAGTTTTGTGAAATAAACTTCGAGAGCATTGGCTATAAGATAAAAAAATGGCCGCTGAGTAAAACTGTTAGGAGATGTACTAGAGGAAGAAGCAGCTTGCTTTGCCCTCTTCTCCCTTTTCATCAATCTCTCAATAATTCTTTGTTTCTTTTTGTAATCATCTTCCAATTTTTTTTTTATTTTATCTACAATTTACTTCGATTTTGTCTCTTTCGTTTTCTAGCAAATTTGAGAATGTGCTGCATTCTGTCGGTGGATTCTTTGGCTTTTTTGTTACAGTACCACTTTTTATTCGTAGCCATCCAAATTTTTCGATATTCCTTTAACGTCAGTTCTCTGAGACTTTCCGAATCATTTTTCAATTGTTCTCGTCTAAGTCTATTATATTATTTTTTCTTTTCTGAATCCATACAGTTCTTCCTTACAATAAATTTTAGTGAATTTATTATTATGTTTAAAAAAAGTAGCTATTGAAATAAAATTTGGAAAATTCAATAATAAATAAAGGTTCAGTGTCTATTTATATTTACTCCTCATGAAGGGATTCTGTCATAGATTGAATACATTTTTCCATGCACAAATCAGGGACTCATTGCAGTTTTTTTTTTAAAATAAACTCGGAATATATATATATATATATATATATATATATATATATATATATCAAAGCTCTGGTTTTATCTTATTTAAATTACAGTTTATCTGACTGTCCTCTATTTCCCTCACTTTTAGTGTTGTGAGGGAAATAGAATTTTGAGATTGATTTGAGTTTAACCATGCACATGCACTTTAAAACAAAACAAAAACAAATTGAGCTCTGAACGCCTTTAGAAACATGTACTTCAATGAAAATAAAACAAGAATCAAACTTACCTTCTTTGAAAAATCACTATATGAGGGAAATAGAATGATGAATGACGTGATTAAAAAACTTGTATTAACACGAACTATACGAAACAAACAGAGGAAGTTACTTGTAAATAAGGTTACCCTGAGTTGGAGGGACGCTACTGGAGTGTTGCTAACCTAATAATATAATGAAATAAAGCTTGGTTGTTGAGTCGTGCTTCAGCTGTCGCCGATTAGCTACATCCCCTTGTGTAGCTGCCGCCGTCTCCAGTCCCAGGAGCAGATAAGCTTACTATTTCTCTTATTTACTTAATATCTTATTATATGTTGATTTAAATCATTTTCATGAAATTGGTTTTTGGAAGATAAGTTGAGTCTACGAATTTGTACTTAAATCAAAGTTTTAGTACGCACTTAGATACCAAAATTTTCAAAATTTCACCAGAGGCGGGTGAATATAACTCTGTAAGAAGATCACAACTACTTTTAAAAATGTCAACCAAGAAAAAATAACGCTGTCAACTCCAGAAGTACAAAAACTTTTGCCAATATAACAAAAACTCAAGTTCAACCAACAACACTAAGTATACCCAAAAAAGAACAAGGTATCTTACTCTCTGCTGTAAGTGGAATCCCTATAATAAAGTATATAATAGCGATAGGAGAAATTGTTGGTTCTAAAAACATAATTTTTGCGAATAGAATTTCAAATAACCGTATTGCAATTTTCCTAAACAGTAAAGAAATTGTAGAAAAACTAACCATGAGTCACAAGGAAATCCAAATAGATAACAAAAACATATCTCTTAAAAAACTAATAAATCCATCCAAAAGGATCATAATTACCAATGCTCCCCCATACTTGCCACACAACATAATAGAGACCAAATTAAAAGAATTAAACATTCAGTTATTGTCTAGCATCAACTATTTAAAAGTAGGGATAAAATTAACTGGTTACGAACATTTGCACTCATTCAGAAGACATGTCTTTATCCAACCCGATGAATCAGAACATTTACCTGACAGCATATTAGTGAGCTATGAGGGTGATAATTACAGGCTATACTTAGGAGAAGACGAAATCCGATGTTATATATGCTCCGAAGCTGGCCACATCAGCACAAATTGCAAGTTCAATCCAGCCAGAAATGCAAACAAAAACCCAAGAAAAAAAAATACTGTTAGCCCAGACGACCTAGACGTCCAGGAGAAACTAAAAGAACTTTTTCCTGACCTCACTACCAATAAACAAAAAAAAAAAAATACAGAAAAAGAATATAAAAAAAACTCTCTCGTGAATGGAAAAGACATAACGATGACAAATGCTCATCGAAATAACACGAACGAAGACCCCAAAACAACAACTGAACCACCATTAGAGGAAAACACTAAAATAAATGTATCTTTACCAATTTTAAACGAAACTTATTATAACCTCTCAAATACCAATACAGATTCACTCACTGATTCTGAATCAGAAACAACTAAAGGTAAACAATCAATGAAAACTGAAAAAGAAAATATAACTATACAAAAGTAATTCTCGCAGGTCAAAGACCTGATCGACAATAATAGTGACAAATATCCCTTGGATTTTGATACATTCTGCATTTTCGTAGAAATGGCGAAAAATGAAAGCAATCATATAAACACTATTAAACTATTCACTCCTAATGTCCATGACGTACTGGGTATGGTAACAGATATACATTAAAAAAGTTAATGGACGCACAGTTAAAATAAGATGCACAAAATTGCTGAATAAAATTAAAAAAGGTCGCGAAGAAAAACCATATGTTTAAACACAGCCATAGTACAATTACTTTATATTAATAAAATGCTCAAAATATTACAATGGAACTGCAATGGTTTAAACAAACACAAAGACCTATTTAATATCCTAATGTCTAGGCATGCACCAATTTGTGCGGCGATTCAAGAAACACATCTACTCAACCAACACAATATTCAATATAAATAACTATGAAATAATGAGAAAAGATAGAAATTCATCCAAAGCTTGGGGTGGGATATCCATAATGGTCTAACATGGAGTCTTTTTTGAAATAATAAACTTACAAACCGATTTTGAAGCAGTTGCCATAAAGATTTATTTACCAAATCCAATAACGATTTTACATTTTATATATCCCACAATGGAAAAAATTTTCTACCGAGGAACTGTCTTGGCTTTAGTGTTGCCCAAAATCGGTCTTGGTCTTGCAATTTGCAAGACCAAGACCAAAGCCGCCTGACTGTTGCAAGACCAAGACTCGTCTCGTTCTCGCATTTGGGCAACACTACTTGGCTTACTAGCCAACTCCCTAAACCATATTACATTTAGGAGACATGAACGGCCACCATCCTCCCTGGTGACCTGGGACCTGACTATATCGATAACAGGGGTAACATCTTGCTAACATTTTTAGAAGTCGATAAAAGCACAGCATTATTGAACGACGGCACTAAAACCCATCTTAATCTAAGTACCAATACACTCACAGCCCCAGATCTCAGCCTCTGTGAACACCATCTCTTACCAACAACGAACTGGAGAGTGCTAGATGAATTATTTGGCAGTGATCACTTCCCGATTCTCCTAGAAATTCCAGGAAATAGGCCATTTGTACAATACAACAACCGATGGCAGTATTCTTCAGCTTACTGGGAAATTTTTAAGGAATACATAATTGCAAACATAAATCAAAACGAAAGCTCTTTAGACACACTTGAATATCTAAATATCAATGAACAGCTAAACGTTTTTAACCAGACAGTACTCGAAGCAGCATCTCATAGTATCCCTAAGATAAACAAAGAATATTCTCGCGTCCGAGCCCCATGGTGGAATACTGAATGCAGTAAAGCAGTCAAGGCAAAAAAGAGAGCGCTAATTAGACACAAAAAAAAAACCAGACTATTTTCTGATATTCTAGAATTTAAGGAACGGAGAGCCTACGCTAATAAAATTATAAAACAAAGAAAAAAGGAATGTTGGAGAGAATACGTATCTTCAATAAATAGTTCGACTACATCTCAACAAGTATGGTCCAAAATTAGAACAATTAAAGAATACAAAAAAAAATGTTCACAATATCAGGTTTAAAAATCTAAAATGGCATCGTAACAAAAAATGTGAAGATAGCAAATGAACTAGGATCCTACTTTCAAAAAGTATCTTCCACTGAAAATTTCGACCAAACTTTTGTTATCCACAAAAAGACAACTGAACGCCAACGGGTCATAATCAGATGCCAAGATCTGGAAAACTATAATGCGATATTCACCATAGAGGAACTTAATAATGTCTTACTAAAATGTAAAATGTTAACTCCTGGTCCTGATCAAATTCCATATTTATTCCTAAAAAAAACTCCCTATGGAAGCCAAATCACATCTCCTAAAATTGTACAATAATATATAGGTAGATGGAACCACACCTGACTTATGGCACAAATCAATAATCATACCGATACCTAAGAACAAAAAAGCTATTAATCCCGATTGTTTTCGACCTATATCGCTTACCTGCTCTACTTCGAAATTAATGGAAAAGATGTTTAACCTAAGGTTGTGATAGACGTCCTTGAAAAAGGTATCTGATTGCCAAAGAACAATGCGGTTTTGTTAGAAATCGTTCAACTTTAGATCAACTGATAAAACTGGAATCAGAAATACAAACAGCGTTTAAAAAAAAAGAACACCTAATTGCCATTTTCTTTGATATACAAAAAGCATACGATAGAGTATGGAGACGATATATTGTGAACAAGTTATTGGAATGGGGTATAAAGGGAAGGATGGTCAGGTATATAGAAAATTTCCTACAAAAAAGAGTCTTCCAAGTCAAAATTGAAGACCAGCTATCAACCACCTTCATCCAAGAAAATGGGGTAACCCAAGGATCAGTTTTAAGCACAACTATTTTTACAATAGCAATAAACGATATTGTAAAGAATGTCCACAAACCAGCAATTTGTACGTTGTTTGCAGATGACTTCACAATAATCATCAGAAGCAAATATATAAAATTCATAGAATGGAAAATAAAAAACATCTTAAAATCAATAGAGCAATGGACTAAAACTACAGGTTTCAATTTTGCCATTAATGACTCTTTAAACTCATTAATGGCCATTGCCGAAGGGAAAGCCGACAATGCCATTTCCAGGAAAATCAAAAACTGCCTCTGGGAAATGAAGGAGCCGCCGGACAGAGACATCGTCCTCGCATGGGCACCCTCACATGGTGGCATATCTGGGAACGAAGCTGCAGACAGAGCTGCGAACCTGGCAAGAAGAAAAACTGATGGAACCACAATGATCAATTTAACGACCACTGCTGACTGGAGATTGGAATGCAAAAAAATCCTAAATGAAAAATGGCAATTCAAGTGCAACCAATCTACGAATAAATTACAAGAAATTAAAAAAGATACCAAACCGTGGACGACGTCTTTCAGAAAGAACAGAAAAAAAGAAACAATTTTAACTCGACTTAGAATTGGACATGCAGCCTTTACCCACAGGTACCTAATGAGTGGCCTGGAACCACCATTTTGTAAAACATGCAACACATCACTTACACTGAAACACATTGTAACAACTTGCAGACTGTACTCTGACACCAGAAAAAAACATAATATACCTTCCAACATATCTGAAGCACTTTCAGATGACGAAGAAAAGATACAAAAAGTATTTGAATTTATAAAAGACATTAAATTTCTACACTTAATTTGATTACATCTAAAGCCGCTAATGACCCGATCGGTAGATGCGGAATGTAACAATAAATAAATAAATAAACTTGGTTGTTCTGTGGCAGCATTTTTTAAAAAATGTGAGGGAAATAGATTCTCCTACAGTAGAAATAATAAGTCTTCTTGGTGACATATTCTATACTACCGATCATTTATTATATATCATATTATAATCTTCATATATCCTACTACTATTTTACTGCTTCCAAAAAACTGAATGTCAATTGTCATTTATACATACTGTACCATTCTACATTATCACAACTTTGTTTATATTTTAATTTACATGCTAAATTAACTTCTATTTTTTGTATAGTGCATTATTTATGTTAATTTATATTTTTTTTATAACTGTACCTGGTAACCTGTATTAGTTTAATTTCAGTTGAAATTTTATTTTATTGTTTATCTTACCCAATTAATATTTATAACTTATAACTTTTTTTTTAGCCCTGATGAAGACCTTCAACATAGGTCAAAATGTCAGCAAATACAATAAAATACTATTATGGTATATATTATTATATATTGACCTCACATACGTATTTAGAATATGTGCAAATATGCATGTCCTTCCCAAGGGCAATGGCTTCCTCTCTTTTTAAAAACTTTCATTGCCGTTGTTAAAAACAGTGCAATTGAAAATTGAATTATAAAAACAGTCTTGTATTTGACTTACCTATGGTCTTCTCCATATTGTTTCTCCTTCCATCCTGATGTAGTGTCTAAGAAATACTTTGTATTAACAATGAATAAGTTTTTTAGCATTTAGTTTTAAATATATCTGTTTGTTCTTTGAAATTGTATATGGAATTAGCCCTAATCTTTGATGATTTTTTTTTCAAAATAACAAGTGGAGGGCAATCTCAAGTGATTGCTTCATGTCAGTTTATTTATTTATAATAATAATAAATAATTCTTAATGATTTTGTATAATGGAGCTGTATCTTTTTTGCAGAATACCCTTCAATTCACATATATGAGTAAAGAAACAATCTTCTTTTATGTCAGTCATAAAAATAAAATAATATCTCAAATGCAAGAAATAATGCAGATGGTATATTTGTATAGAGTAAATAATGACCTATACTATCTGTTTTATTTTATTTGAACATTGAACATAACAACAAAGTAATATAATTTATATCATTGCCTTTTAAATTAAAAAAAAATATATTTTCTGAGGGCATTTATTGATACTTGATTTTCTGAAAAAAGGTTTGTTGCTACTTAGATTATTTATCATTGAATTTGTAAAGAATAATCATTTATATCCAATATTTGGGTGGGCCTGTACAAGTGTATACCTCAGTTGTTCAAAAGGAAGGTTAAGGTAGAAATAAATAAAAGCAATATGTATTTTATGTTTTTATATTTAAATTGATCAATAACTATATTGTTCATATTGTTCAGTCAAAATATAATCTATAATATACAAATGGTTTCTTCAACAACACATTTCAGTTTTTAGATTAAAAACCAGAATACTTTGACTGATTTAAAATATTAATAAAAATCTTATAAAATTTCTATAACTATTTACAAAATAATTACAATATAATTTAAAAACTATTTACAAGCTTGCAGAATAAAATAAGCAATTGTGAGATATGATTGACAACTACTATATGATTGACAACTACTATATGATTGACAACTACTATATGATTGACAACTACTATATGACTAACTGCTGATACATGATTTGTAACAACGCCAGTTCCTCCTTGAGCCTGTCTACCGAATTCGAGCTCGCATACTCTTCCTTTCCTTTCTGCCCCCACTTGAGCATCATGAGCTTGTTTTCCTTCTCTCTCATTTCTTGGAACAAATTCTGTTTGTTTTCTTCTAATTGGGCATCGTACCATTCCTGGTGGGAAGTAAGTTTTGCTTCTTCTGTCAGAAGCCTTTTTCCCGTATTTTCTTCCTCCTCTTCATCACCCTCACTGTCATCATCGCTTGATGAATCAAAGCATTGTTTTCTTTTGTCTGAAAACACAAATTAAATAAACATGTATTATAAATTATTACAAAAACTTTTCTTATGGTATAAATTGGTTTCATATTACTAAATTTATAAGCTTAGGTAGGGCCTTAACAGATATCTAGAAGGACATGATTTATCTCAAGTATGATTTACCGCACTATATAATTTTTGCACAATTTTAATTAAATATTGACCATCATTTCTTGAAATGGCGTTTGTATTGGTATCCTTACTGAAAATGAGACATTCAATTTCAAAACTGTTTATATAATTATTTGCAGTAATTCCTAAATTAATTTTTAAAATATTTAGTACTGGAATTAACATAATTGTCGGATTTCTCCTAAGAATTCATAAGACAAATAAACTCAGCACATCAATTGCAAAATGCCATCGATGACTTCAGTGCTAAGTTGAAGAAATTGCTGAAAGCTTGATCTTTTAAAAGGCCATTCAAAAGAATAAATTTCTCTAAAGAAATGGTTTCTACACCATTAGATCTTTTTTGGTTTTTTCATAGTTATAGACTCAATTATTAAGAATTGAAATCGTACGATAATCACTATAATTTATAGAGATAAGAAAAATCACTTTTACGGCAATATAAATATTCCAATAAAAACCTAAAAATATTTTATTTCAACCATCGATTTCATCCTATTTAAAAGTTATCGTGTTCTTTAACTTTATCAGAAACCCCAGATATAAAAATATTAAAAATAAAAAAAGCAAAATTAAAAAAAAAATTATTTTGGTTTATAACTTTGTATTCTTTAAGTTGATGTCATGAGTATTTGTAGCTTGGGTAATAACTGTGATTTTTTAACCAAACTAATTCAGATCTTAAGATAAAATCTTATCATTTAGTATAATTAAAATTAATGTTTATCATCTTTATAGATAAGGCACAAATTCCCCCCAAAATAGCTGACTACAGGAGGCAAATAATTATCTACAAAACTGCAAGATTGGTACTGATAAAAAAAAAGCTTCCATAGCAAGATTGGTTTTACATGATTATAAAATAATCATAATTTTTTATTTATATCCTGTCTTAAGAACCTTTTATAATTTATGCCTCAGTTATTAAATTATACATTAAGTTTATAATAACTGAATAGTTAAGTAGATGAAGGTAATATGTAAAATATTTATAGTTCTGAGAAAATTGAATTGAAAGTTTGACATTGGTCCATTTTTTCCAAAGAAGCTTATATATAACTAGTTTGAAAGTTGTTTGAATGATTCAAAAAGCATCTAATTTTGATGAAAAAAATATATACACTAGGTTTATATTTAACTTACTTTGATGTACCAATTACCAGTAGTGGATCCAGAATTTAATTTTGGTGTTAACATTCGAGATCTGGGATAGAGGACCCTTTCTCTAGATATTTGTAAAGGCCCAGGATCGAAACTACTTTTTTTATACCAATTTGAAGTAACCAAATTATTTTAACTATTATAATTGTTTAAGTATTTGGCTCAGATCATTATTATTAACAATATCTAAAAAATAAGGTTTTTTTAAGGGAGGGGGAGAGGGGAGCATCATCCTAAAAGCATTCCTCGAATTAACAGGTTTCTTAGTAATAATATGTTTATTATGCTATATAATAATCTTATTATGACAGGAAATCCTGAACATTTATAACTCTAGATAACCATCATATCTAAATTAAATTATTAGTCTTATAAGAGAATGAAAAGAGTGATTAAGGATTTAATTAGTGATTTCACTAATAAAGAGAAAAAATATTTATGGAATAACATGACCTTTATCATCACTTAACATCTCTATTACCTCAATTATAAGCCAACTATTAAATTAATGTGATGATATGAAATGTGGCTGAAAGGAAATATATCACATAACATGTTCCATAATTTATTTATTTTTCATAAATTATCACTCTTCACCTTTACCCACTTAACACTTTACTTATAAATTAACTATAAATCGTTGGTTTATCACAAAACGCCATTATGTGCCATTTCATAATCTCAAATTAATAAGAGCTGTGGTGGATTTTCTATATATAAAATTGTGCACTTAATGTAACTACTTATGATAAATAAAAGAGCATATACAGTGTTTTTGTATAGATAAATAATGTAAAAATTCTTAAAAACATTTTTAAAAGTTAACCTACATCAAATATTGCAATAAACCAACGAAAAATTGCAATAATATATTCATTAGAATAAAACAAATTATTATTGGTAATTAATCTTTACCTCTTGTTACGAAGATGGCAAATGAAGGTTTAGTCACAGTGGTAGTTCCCAATGGCGCCTCTTTTTTTCCTTCTGTTACTGACTTCTCTGCTAGGAAAAAAAGTACATATATATTAGGATTGCAAATTTATTTTAAAATAGACTGGCTGTGAACATTGGATGAACATATGAACTTTTAACTGGGGCTGGAACAAGCCCTGATGTAGGCAATTATGCTTGTTCTTCCAAAGCAAAAACTCTGATATTTGTCAAGAGGAAGTTTTTTGTTTCAGAAAAACTTCCTAAATATGACCTTCAAATACTGACAACAAAGCCTATGTTCAAAGTATGCTCTTATGTATGAAATCAAATGAATTTTTTTATTTAAAGTTTAAGGTTATTCTTTAACGATCAATCGAAATCCTCTTTGGCATGTTTTAAAAAACTTGACTACATATTAGAGGTTTTTCTAAACTACTAGTTTATTAAGCCTGTGTCATCTGACTTCATACCTTTCCTCAATACATGTTACAATTAATTACTAACCAAAAAAACTAAAACCAACTTGTCCACACTTATTTCTAATATGACAGGATATGAATTTGTTAAAATTATTTTTTTCATTATACTAAAACAAGAATTTAAAAAAAGATTTTAAGAAAATAATATATAATTAAATAGTTAGATGATTTCTTTAATACAGCTTAAAAGGTCAATTTCATTTAATGATCCATATCTCTTTTTACTTTCACTTACTCATATATATAATATATAGTAAGGAAAAGTTAAGATCGTGAAAATTTCTGAATCTGAGTTTTCAAAGGAAATAGATGTTTTGAGGTACCCTGGGTCCAAATAACCAAGTCCTGCAAAATGGTCTGTGTGTGTATCTGCGAACAGTCTAGCTCAAAAACGAAAAGTCGTATGAAACTGATATTACGTATTTAAGATAGGCATATTCCTTAGATGTTAATGCAACTTTCCCCTTAAAATCGGCTAACCGGAAGTGTCACTTTATTTCAACGGCGAAACACATGTTTACAATTTTCTCCAAAAACGGCTATGAGAATTTGATTAAACTCGGTGAAGCATTGTATAATTAAGTGGTTTTTAATATCATTGAGGTCTTATCCCTGTTGATGTCACTTTACAGGGCTTAAATGCCAAAATGTTCGTATACGTCTTCCTTTAAAGTACCTTTAATAAGGTTTATTTTAAAAGATAACTCTCTCTTATTGACAGAAACTATAAAAAATAGCTAAATATGCAGTTTAAAAGAAAATGATAAATGGAAACTGGAGAAAAAAAGAAAAATGCTTATCCAGGTTGTAAATGAATCTACGGACATAACAGTCAGAAGGTATAACACAAATATCGTTGGAAAGCAGAGAATTTAAAAAAAAAAAAAATAATATCAAAAAAATAAAGTTGTAGAAAGCACCGTAGAGTGACCAAAAAAAAAAATATAAATAATAATTTCAGAAAACTAACATTTTTTAACGTAAATCACAAGTCTCCGATGAAATTTTCTGACTAAATGTAAACTTTTACAGTTTTTTCTAAATTTAAAAAAAAATATTTGAAATCCACCGAATGAAGCCAACGTCATTGTTTAAAATACTATTTCATTGTACTTGTGTGAAAGAAGTGAAATATTTTTTTTTTTTTTTATTATTTCAATGGAATTTACAACTGTATTACATAGAGAATACAATAAGTAAATGAGAAATTTGTAACATGGCATGTACAACATGAAGAGAAACTACCCATTGGTAGAACTCACTTGAAGTGAAATATAAAAATTTCATGGATATGTTTAGAACATTAAATACTTTTGCTGTAGTTTAATAACTCTAGATATAATGTTATATTTAAATAATTAAGTATCTATTGGCCGTTTATTCCAAAAAATCATCAAGTAATCTTTTAGGAAATTAAATTAGTGAATAATTTGATGAACTTCCCCTTTGTGAAATCCCAACATTATTGTGAGAAAATAATTAGTGTAAAAACTTTTGAGCCATCCATAGCAGACAATGAAAATCTCGTAATTTCATTTTAGTGAACTTTACAATGGAAAATAACAGTTTCATAACTAATAGTCCTAAGATCCATTATCATTTATAGGTGAAATATTCAGATGTAATTTTAAATCTCTCTAGGCATATATAAACCTTTCGGTTGTCAGAATGACCAACTCTAATTTCAACATTCTTATTATTAAGTTCAGTGGCAAAATTTATTGCTTCATTCATAGTTCTATATTTCAGCATAGGAATCACCTACTCTGGAATCAACTTGCTCACTGTCTGTAAAGACATTACTTTTCCAATTAGAAATATCATTAAAATGTGGAAATTGGAGTTAGTCATTCCGTGACCTGAAAGGCTCAGAGACCGAATTTATGTGGTTTATAAAACTAGATTTTTAATGCCTAGCGCCGATATAATAAATATACTTTTTGTTATCTGTAAGCTTTAATCTTTAGCTCCGTTTAAAATGCATTTCAAAAATTTTATAGTACCCCAACATTGCCTGAAAATAATTTCTATTCAAAGTAGAGGAATAAGTGAAAGTTGTGTGTTGCCCGCACCAGATTTTTTTTCTGCGAATACCATCTCTTATCGGAAATAGCTTACATTATTTCGAATTAATGGGTTTTAAATGTAATATCTACGTTTAAAAATGAATTTGATTGATTAAGTAATTTCCTAAATAATTACAATATTACGTTTACTCCTGTTTAAAATATAATTGTTGATACATCATTCAGTGATCTATCTTGAACCTCCTTCCATTTTATTTTTTAAAACCCATTTTCTAAAGATACTCTAATAAAATTATCTGACACGTGTATTCCTTAATATACACGAAGACAGGAAGACGTGTCAATTTGTTTTTCGTTTGCAATATGATCTGATACACATGAACATCATTTGTATCAACAACAAAATTGAACAGTTCAAAACGTATACTGTGTTGATTAATTATAAAAGCAAACAAAATGTATTAAATATTGAAACATTTCGAAAGTCTACAAGCTTCTAGGAACGATTTAAATTACTTACGTCTAATTATCTCTACATTATCAGAAATTCTTATATATTTTGTAATTGATAGCATAAGAAAATAAAAAATTGTGTTCTAATCACTAATACTGAACACAATACTTTCTATTTTAGATGGTGAAGGTCAGAAAAAAAAAATTAAGCTAGAAACTAATCTCTGTTATCAATCACTGTTATCAATCAGATTGAGGGACTACAAGACATTCAAATTGTTGAAGAGCAGGTTAGGTGTCTCAGTTGACAGTTACATTATACAATATATGTAACTGTTAGGTGTTTCAGTTGACAGTTACAATATATGTACAATATATGTAACAATGTTACGTTGAAGTAAGAGGCATTGCATTATGTTCCGCGAGTAGGGCAAATCTGAATTGCTCAGATGACTTTCTGATATTTACGTTTTCCGTATAACGATAAGTTTATTCAACTGAATAGGCATCCAGCTTTCCGTTTTATTAAAGAAAAAAATGCTTTGCAGAGACCACCGAATAATAAGCAAAATAAAACATACATATATATATATATATATATATATATATATATATATATATATATATATATATATTTGAAACATACTTTTTGACAAAATAATTAATTCTAAAACGTTGTTTAAAATTGATAATGCAGCAGTAAGAGCGCAAAACCTTCCTGAAGTAAAAAAATATAAAGATAATATGCTTATAAGTTTTAGCTGTCAAAACAATTCACCCTAATGGTTTTTTATTGTTTGGAATATTTTAAGTACATTTACGAAATATCATTTCTTAGTCATTGGTATGTTCTCATATTTCCACTAAAATAATAACAATAATAAAAAAAAAATATGTTTCTAGGAAGTATAGGAAATTATGTCTCATTTTTATAATTTTACAGCAGAATAGTTTGGAACAAATAAACCATCAAATGAGAATCGACTTAGTGATCTTATTAAAACTTTTAACTTTTCTTGCAACTGGTCTAAGGCATAGTTATTTAAATATAACAATGACAAATTGTGAAAAATGGACATAGTTTCCGATACTTCCAAAAGATATTTGGTAACATTTCCTAAAA
The DNA here is from genome assembly GCA_928085145.1 of Nezara viridula. Classification (NCBI taxonomy): domain Eukaryota; kingdom Metazoa; phylum Arthropoda; class Insecta; order Hemiptera; family Pentatomidae; genus Nezara; species Nezara viridula. The sequence continues at coordinate 141,033,925 of OV725082.1, forward strand.
ATTAATCAGAAAGTACATTGATGAATTTCCCTCGTGAAATCAGGACATGATTCACTTACTACAACTATATTTGATTTGTAAAAAAGTTTGTAATGTTAAGATGCACTTACTGTAAATATAATGAAAATTCAGAAAAACTTTAGGTCCATCAAAAATGTACTTGGTGACTTTGTGCAACAAACCCAACATATATAAAAGTTGAACTAACCTGAGATAGACTTCATCGCCTCCTCTTCTTTGCTTTGGTTGATCGGCACAGTGATGGGTTCCATGTTGACACTCGGACACTAGATCACAGAATGACCACTCTTGAAGAAGGTCGCTAACTCCTCCCTTCTCCCGGGAGGTGCTGCTATCTGGTGGCGGCCCTCCCTAACGTACCTGTTTCCTACCTGAGCTAATTCTGAGTCATAAGAGTGACCTGCTAGGTCAATACCTTGTCTCCGATGTCGGCTTGTAAATATCTATTTTCTCATGCTATAGACGTGTTTAAGTTATTTGTCATAGTGAAATTACTGGACCCCCGGTACCTGAGTACGGAGGTTATAGGGGTCTGGTAAAAATATTATGATTCTAAAAGATATATTAATATATTTTAAATTAAAGTGTATTTTACTATAATTATTTTAAAATATAGTATATATAATAACTATAAATCACTAGATGATTTAACAAGTGAATCCTGCCTCCTCCCAAAAAACACAACGTGGAATTTAATTATTTTTTAATTGGTCTATATTTGTTTCTATGAGTCAATCTGAGAACATGAACAATCCCAATATTGTCAATGTTATTTAATTTAAAGGTGCGTACAAACATTTAACAAATTATGGAAAATATAAATATCTAAACGATTGTTTCCGAATCTTAGTGTTTTGTTTCTTATTATTTATTTTTTCCGCCTATTCTCGATAACAAGAGAAATGAAAAAAAAGTTTGACTTAACGCCAATGTCGCCTTTAGTTAAGTTGGATAATTGTGTCTCCCGATTGGATTTAACCACCTTTATATGGAAAGGCAAAATAATTAGAATTATTATTATTCAAATCGCATAATTTCCGATGTGCTACTATGTAAGCACATATAAAAGGAAAAAAATATATATATAGATATACATATATAAATGTGGTATCTCTAAAAATATTGTTACTCCATTAATTACAATAACTTAAAAAAGTAAGTTAGTCCATCCCCAAAATTGACCAAGTATCCACTAATGTTATACGGTATGTAGATATCCTAATTGCCTGTTAAAGGGCTTTCTTCAGAATGTATTTATTATAATAACCATCTTTCCTAAACATATATATTTCCAACATAAAAAATAAAATAATTAATAAAATAGCAGCAAATACAAAAAGCATAACGTTGAAGAATTGATGGACACAGCAAGATTTGTTATTTGTATTTTAACATTTCGTAACGAACTAATTATGTGGAAAGGACATCCCCTACACAAAAAAATTAAATTTAAAAATTCTGATTTAAAATTTAAAATTAAGCTGGATTCATAAATTACGGATTGAGCACCCTATGTAATCTGCTATGAATCATATATAAATTCAAAGTGCATTGTGTAGTTACAATGGTGTGTATGTAAATTCATGTTTCTTAAAACTATTTTTCTTGAATATTTCAGTTATGTAATATAAACCGAATTAAAACTAGATATTGGAAGATAAATCGTGTTTGCTATGATACATCGTCGGCACTTTGTTAATGTAACGAATTTGCAAAGTTGGGCAGGTTCACATTCATTACTTTAATTGCTGGCAACGATATGTAAAATTAAATAGATTATAAAAGTCATAGCAAAGTAGTTGAATATAGAATTGGCCCAATAGAATATAGTTCTGTACATTTAGGAAGGATTTCCTTTGGGAGGGTCGAGGGTTTCAGGACCGCCATAACCCAAGAAGTGTTCCTGTTATCGGTAGAGGGCCGCCGGTAAGGGACGAGAGGTGTATACCTGATGCCATAAAGCTATAAAGTTTATTGGCGGGCCAAATTTAGAGGGAAAATCCTCAGGAAGGAACATAAAAGGAAAGTTACTGAGCTGTGAACTTAAATTTGATATTTTATAAATTTATATCCGAAATCAACATTCGACTGAATGCCGCCCTTTTGTCAAAAGTTATTAAAATTATGCTAGATTTTTTGTTTTGGGAGTGAAAAGATTGGGCAAGTTACTAAAGTCAGCTGCGGGCACCGTTAGTTTTCTAAATCCATCTGACTGTTCCTAAACTCATCAATGGAATTATCCCTTTATTCATCGATTTAATTACCGAAGGCTCATCGTATTTTGTGGTCGATTGATTCCGTGGATGTAAGCTCATTACAACATTAGTGTATTTATTTACATATATATATTTATTTCCCCGTTCGGGTCTCCGGGTGGGGACTGCTTTAGGGGATTCATGGCGCAAGTTGAAATATAGGGATTTAAATATTGGTACATGGAACGTAAGGAGTTTAAACACAGCAGGGGAGCTAAAATCAGTCGCGAATGAGGTGAATGGGTACAATTTGGATGTCGTGGCTCTGCAAGAGGTTCGCTGGCCAGGGGAGAGCTCGATGAGGGAAGGAAAGTACACTATTTGGTACGGAGGAAGCGGGAATCATTGTTTAGGTACCGGGTATCTAATTAGGAGTAGATTACTATCCGCTTTGAGGGACGTACAATTCTTTAGTGATAGAATTTCGGTAGCTACATTTCAGGGACGTTGGTTTAAAATCGCATTAATAAACATACATTATCCGACCGAAGATAGTGACGATGAAGTCAAAAGTGAATTTTACGATAAACTCGAATGGGTTTATGATAAACTACCGCGAAACTACATGAAAATAATTATAGGTGACGCGAACGCAAAGGTAGGAAGGGAAGAAGTTTATATTCCGACGATTGGTAAAGAAAGTTTGCACGAATATAGTAATGATAATGGGATCCGTCTGATAAACTTTGCCATCTCGAAAAACCTGATAATTAAAAGTACGACGTTTAAACATAAGGATATTCATAAATATACTTGGACATCACCGGATTCGCAAAAACGAAATCAAATCGATCATGTCCTGATACAACATAGCTGGCAAAGCAGTATAATTAATCTACGGTCTTATCGCGGAGCAGAATGTGGGTCGGATCATGAATTAGTAATCGTGAAACTTCGACAAAAACTTAATATAAAAAAGAGAAAAGAAAACCGTTTCGATTTTGAGAATTTTAATTTGGACAAATTAAAAAATCCATCAATTAGAACCCAATTCGAGCTAGATGTTAAGAATAGGTTTGAAGCTTTAGAGCTTCCTGACGAGGACCACGAGGATATTGACAAGTTATGGGTAGAGATTAGGGATAATATTAAAGCGGTCGGTAACTCGTGTCTAGGAAAAAAGGAAAATACGAATAACAAACCGTGGTTTGATGAAGATTGCTTAAACATGTGCGAAAAACGAAAAGCCGCTAAATTAAAAGCTCTAAATAATCCTAGCGAAGACAATCTGGAATACTTCTGAACCTCAAAGAACGAAACGACAAAATTGCTCAAAAATAAAAAAAGGGATTATCTTAAAAATAAAATAATTGAAATAGAAACTAATAGATTCGAAAATAACGTAAGAGACATGTACAAAGGTATAAACAGATCACGTAAATGTGTAGGGCCGGTAACGTCTGGAATCAGGGATGATAATAACAATATTCTGATCGATCCGGTTGACATATTGAATACATTTAAGGACCACTTTGACAATATTTTAAATACCGGAAATTATGATCTGTGTCCTCCTTCTGAGTACCAGAGTGCTGAACCGTTAATAGAATGACCAAGTAAAGAGGAAGTTGAATTAGCTATCGGAAAATTAAAATCTTATAAAGTAGCGGGAACAGACAATATTCCCACTGAACTAATTAAGGCATGCGGGGAAGCTGGAGTTTCTAAAATACATCGGTTGGTTAAAAAGATCTGGGTGAATGAGAAATTACCTGAAGAATGGAAAGAATCTATTCTTATTCCGATTCACAAAAAGGGTCCGAGGACGGATTATAATAACTATCGAGGAATTTCACTCCTTCCGGTATGTTATAAAATATTTACTTTAATCTTAACCAGTCGAATCACGGAATACGCCGAGGAAATTATCGGAGACTACCAATGCGGATTTAGACGGAATCGTTCGACTATTGATCAAATATTTTCTTTACGGCAAATATTAGAGAAAAAATTGGAGTACAAAGGTATTGTTCACCAGCTGTATATAGATTTTAAAAAGGCTTACGATTCTATTGACCGCCAGAAACTGTATAATATTCAAATCGAGCAGGGGATTCCTAAAAAATTAGTAAATCTAGTCAGGATGTGCTTGACAGAGACACTCAATAAAGTTAGAATCGGTAATAATCTGTCCGAAAAATTTGAGGTTCGTTCGGGTTTAAAACAGGGGGATTCCCTTTCGCCTGTCCTGTTCAATTTGGCATTAGAACATGCCATTATGGAGGTAATGCGTACCGAGAAAGGGTTGGATCTGGGTGGGACAACATCCGTGCTGGGCTATGCGGATGATCTGGTAATGTTAAGCGAAGACCTTGAAACTATAAAACTAAATACGACAACGTTAATGAAAGCCGGTAAAGAACTAGGACTCGAAATAAACGTGGATAAAACAAAATATATGGTTAGCTGCAAAAATGGCAATACTACTGGTGATATCGATAAAGATGGTAATATGTTTGAACAGGTAGGTAAGTTTAGGTATCTAGGTTCTACGATAACTAGAAAAAACGAAATTGAAGAAGAAATTAAGGTTCGACTGAAGGCGGGAAATGCTTGCTATTTTTCTGTGACAAAACTACTCAGTTCGCGCCTCTTGTCCCGGAACTTAAAAATTAGAATCTATAAAACAATTATCTTGCCTATAGTTCTTTATGGATGCGAAACTTGGCCGCTTACATTAAGGGATGAGCAGCGTCTTAAGGTTTTTGAAAATAAAGTATTGCGTAGAATATTCGGACCGAAGAAGGATGAGTTAACCGGAGAGTTCAGACGGTTACACAACGCCGAATTGCGTGAACTGTATCCGGGTAATATAATTGAATTAATTTCATCGCGACGAATCAAATGGGCTTGTAAAGTTGTTGGACTTAGTAACGAGGGAATTCCTAAAAGGTTAATATTTGCTGTGCCGAATGGTAAGCGTCCGAGGGGTAGACCGAGGCGAAGGTGGGAAGATTGCATTAAAGCCGATCTGAAGGGACTGGGTTTGGACGGCGAACAATGGAGGGAGGTGTGCAGGGAGGAGCGATTGGTGGTGTCGGCATCGAACCTTCGGGTTCGCTAAGCCTTTTTATTTATTATATTATATATTTATTTCTATTTTGAAACTACGATGCAGTAAAAATTTTAATTTTATTTTACTGTTTTGTTATATTCTAAGAGAGTCAATGTTCCGCTGGAATCCAACAAATCGTTTCTAAACTCAGCAAAAATCTCTTCCCATCGGTGTTAGATGAGTTCAGGAACTCGCCTAAATTCTCGTTACAGTATTATGACTTAGGTATTGCCCGTCCAAGAACAATCTTAAATCGTATTTAAAGCAAACATAAAATATGTTTTTGTAAATAATTATGTACCTACTAGTATCATATTAATTTCGTTATATAGATAGATTTTTACCTTTTACCAGCTTCCAGGGGTGTGACGGATTTTGATAAATTAATTATCATTGAAAGGAAATTTTGTAAAATTGATATGTGACTGATTTCACCAGTTTTTATTCTAATGTTCTTACTATAACTTCAATGGAAGTGATTAAAACTTTATGTTTTACTGATGGTGGTTAAGTCCGCATTTCGAGATAGGACCATACAGTTGTGAAGGATTTAGATGAGATCCGGTACGTTCAACGTTTTTGAAGTTCTAAAAGCAATCTTTCTCGATATATTGCATGTAAAATGCATTAAAATAATCTAAATGATTGAGATTCACGACGCGTCGCCCGCCACACAGGGGGCTGATTCTGCAATCAGGCGAAACAAAATTCACAACAGATATTTTAAAGAAAAAAATACCAACTTTTCCACAAAATAACTCGTTATACTAAAGATAATAAAAAATTTTGCTTATTATATTTTTTAAAGTTCCATTTCAAATTAATTTTTATTAGATTTTTTTTCCTTTTATTAATTTTTTTTTTTTTTTTATTGACGACATTTACAACTGTATTACAAGTAAAAATACATTCAGTAAATGTGAACAAAGGAATAAAATAGCATGAAATCACTTGTTGAGAAACTACTCATTGGGAGCACTCTAAAAATGTATTTACAAAAGGAGATCTCGAGGCCATCTTCTTTTCAGACGCCTCTGAGGGTTAGGAAGGTTTGTCATGGAAGGATAGGTATCTGGATTGGGCCAGGTCAGAAACATAAGGAACATCAAGGTCGTTATGGATGATTTTGTTTGTGACAAAGTAAGGAGCATTGAGGATTTTACGAAGGATTTTGGATTGTAAGGATTGGATACGAGAGGAATTCGATGGCTTAGTGGAGCCCCAGAGCTCAATTCCGTAAGTCCAAATAGGTCTTATTGTAGTCATGTATATGAGTCTTTTGTAATTGACTGGGAGGTTAGAGCGTTTGTCTAGTAAGTGCTGGAGTAGTCGGATGCGTCGAGCTGTTTCTTGTCGTTTCAGTCTGGTATGAGGATTCCAAGTTAGACGTTTGTCTAAATGGAGTCCAAGGTATCGAATTCGTTCAACAGGGATAAGTGTAGTATTATAAGGATAAGTATTTAGGAACGAGATTTGAATGTAATAATAGCAGAACTGGACTATGATCTGATGAAAGGTCATCCAGGGATTTTATTGTGGTCAGGGAAGAGGAAATCTGAGAAGTGATAAATATATCTAGGATATCAGGACGTTTTTTAAGGGATCTTGGCCAATATGTTGGATTCATGGGCGAGAGAATAGAATAACTATTAGAAGATGAGACATGAGATAGGATATTACCACGGGAATTGGATGTTCGACAACCCCATCGTTGGTGTTAAGCATTGTAGTCTCCTCCAGCAATAAAGCGTGATCCGAGTGATTGGAATAAGGAATCAAGAAGGCCATGAGGAAGGGAATTTCCAGGAGGACAGTATACAGCTGATAATGTAAGATAGAAAGGGCGCGTTGACAGGATTACCGAGGTTGATTGAATGGCGTCAGTTGGGATGGAAGGGATTTGGGAATGAGATAAGGATTTATGGATAAGGATGCAAGAGCCTGCGTGGGAAGTGTTATCTGGATGGTCTGATCTGTAAGTGATTTAGTCAGTTATGTAAAAGTTTGATCGTTGTGTGAAATGAGTTTCCGTCAGGAGGGCAATGTCAATGTAATTGTCATGAAGAAATATGTCTAGTTCGTCACGGTGGTTTTGTAGTCCGTTAGCGTTCCATAAGAGAACAGCTAGGGGCTTTTTGTTCATCGAGGAATCTGGTTACAAGGGTTATGAGTGGTTTGATAGTCTGTTGAAGGTCTATCAGGAATGCTGATAGGATAGAATTGATGTCGGATGATGTTTGGCTTTGAAGGATCTGTGGATTCGGATCAGGAGGAGGTTGTGGTTGGTAATTTGTGCGATTAGGGTTATTCGTAGGGGGTTGGGTCCGTTGTTGGGTACGAGGAGTTGGTTGAAATTTTTGAGGTACATATGATGGGGAGTTCATCAGGAGAATAGGATGGGAATGTGCTGGATGCGGATGCTCCGGCGGAAGTTTGACCGTTAGGGGAAGATAATGAGGGGGGATTTGTTGACGTGGAGGTTGATGCTGAGGATTAGTCATTTTAGATTTGGATTTGAAGGTATGAGGCGCCTGACGTGGAAGTTGCTGCTTGATGATAGTGGTTTGGAAGTGTTGCTTGGTGGATTCTTGTTGAGGAAGGTTCGTTGATACAGTGGTCGATGGCCGTTGTTGGACGGTTTGAGGTGTTGTCGGCAGTACTGGGAAAACATCCAGATTTTCAATTTCAGGCGGTTCTGTGTTACTTTTCTGAACAAGGTTCTGGCTTCTTACTGCTGTATTATGGGATCTTTGCTTGTGGAGACTTTTATAAACCTCACAACCTCTATAGCTTCACCACAAAGAACACATATCCCAGGTTCGTGCCTTGGTTTCTGACAAGTGTCTGATGCGTGTCAACCTGCATATTTCACACATCTGGCCTCGTGAAAGCAGTAGGCTTTGGTATGTCCCAGATTTTGACAGTTTGTGCACTGCACTACTATGAGCTTCTGTCTAAGTTCCTCAAAACGGACTCTTGAGTATACTAATCTCGTTAAATGAAATATTTCGGAATTGTTTTTTGTTGGTTCCAGATCCACGAAAAATAGTGGTAACGGATATTTTTCCCTAGGATGTAAGACGGGTGAAATATTTCTGACACTGTGGCCTATTTCTTCCAATACGATTTTAATAGCGTTTGTGGTGGTACTTTAATGCAGACCTCTCAAGATTACTTTATGCGCTTTTTCCTGTCTGAGTTGATAGCAGTGGAATTGGTATTTTCTTGATGTAAAATGCTCGCTGAGTTTTTTATAGTTTTCTTTAGAGTTAGTGTTAATTTTTATATCATTAACTCTTGAGAAACATCGAAAATTAGGCTGTCCTATCAAGTCAGCAATTTCTTGTACGAAGGACATAAACTTTTCAATTTTTGATACAAAAATAGGTGGTGGTTCTGGATCCGAAAATGTTTTTGATGAAATATTGGTAGTAACAGAATTACTGATTGAGGTGGATGGTGGAACTGTTTCTAATTTATTTACTGCGGGTGTTTTGTGTAGATTTGCTATTTTCAGATATTTTTTTTGATTTGGTAGCTTTATTTTTTTTTTCTTAGTTGGTGAGTTACCCGCCGATCCAGGGGCAGAATTTCTATTGCGCTTTTGGAGTGTCCTTCTTTTTAAATATTGCGAATCTATCTCGCTTTTTTCGGAAAATGGTGTCTCTTCCTTCTATTCATCACTCGACGTATTAACAAAATCCATGATAACAAAATATTTAAAAGTCTATAAAAGTTATAATGGAATTAAAATGGAAATAAAAGAAATTAATTCTTAAAACTAAGCTATTTACAAAAATATTTACAGGTAAAATAAAACATTTCTCAAGCTACATAAATAAATAAAACTACAAATAAAAATAATTGAAAAAAAAAGTTTCTAGATACGAACTCGATATCATTCGAAGGAAGATGTGTTGGTACCAGGCGTTGACCGTGAATATATCTTGATAAGGTAATACCCGCAAAAGGAATTATCGGCCAGCTGATCTGTTTCTACCGAACGTATATCAACATAATTTTAATAAATGTCTCTCACCTCAATATTTTAATGTGGAAATGTTCAAATGTACAAAAGCACACTATTCACTCTGTATAGCAGCAGTAATTGAAGCATTAACCTGATGAAAAGGAAACAATGGCAGAGCGATGCGAGCATACGACTGTAATTGCGTTCATGACACTTGAAAAAAAAATGTAACTTAGGTGCAATATTTTAAAAGAATTAAATGAAGAAGAGGAAGGTTGGACTATCCTGAAATAGTTAATTATAATTCTCTCTCTCCTTTCGCTGTGCCTACTTTCCCTAGCCCTGTTTGCGCTACATGAGTTTTCCTGTGAAGAATGACTACATTAAAAACTTTCTTCCTCACCTGTAACGTACTACTTCAAGCAATTGGTATCGTGGGTTTAGATTATTTGTTAGAATCAGTTTGTTAAAACTTACTACAGACACACTAGCGGATTCAGGATTTAATTTTGGGGGGGGGGCTTCAGCCCGAAACCTTTTTCTTTCATAAAAATAACGATAATTACTTTGGAAAAACAAAAAGAAACTAGCTACCTATATGAAATGGTGTTTAATTTACTCCTTAAGTACTTTTAAATGTAATTACACGAACAATAATACTTTAAGAGGTATTTTGTAATTTTTTTTCCCATAAAACATGGTTATATTTTTCCATTTTGGGGGGGCTTCAGCCCGAAAGCCCCCCCCTCCGTAGATCCGCCCGTGTACAGACATGTATTTCCACTCTTTTTTTTTAACACCACAGATTTCCACTGATCTTATTTTATAGATAAAACATCTTATCGATAAGATTTTTTTCCTCTTTATATTATGTAACGTTTCGGCATTTATTGCCATTTTCAAATATTCTATAAAACTAATTGTCATAAAATCATTAATTTTTTTTCGGTATACTACTCCATGTCAGTAATTGTTTAATCAACTATTACAATATATTTAACTCAACATATACATTCAATATATACATTAATATATACAATTCAACTTGTAAGTTGATTTCACATTTTCCTTTTACCAAAATTTTTTTTTTTTCCTTTAGTTAATAACAGTTTTTCTTATACTCCTTTTCTGTAGGCCAGACTGCTCTTTTAATGAATTTTGAGTCATGTAATGGAAATTAACAACTGAATACAGATACATCTTAATTAACATTGTTTTTATATTGCATTGTTATTTACAAGATAATAAAAAACTAATAATAATTTTTATGTAATATACACATTTTAAAAACATTAATAATTTAGTCGTATTACAAACATGAAAATATAATATTAATTATAAAAAGTGGTAGACCAAATAAATATTTTGTACATTAAATCGAGGTGCAGTATTAATCAAATAAATAATATACAAAACGTTTGGTATAAAAAAGTAAAACAATAAATAATTTAAATGATACATAACATCAACATAAACTTAACGAACATTTAGTCGCTATTTGACATGATTCTAGAAACAAGTTAAAAAAATAACATGTCATAAATAATACATTAAGTAATAATATGTAGTATATACAGTATTATTGAATAATAATAGGAGATGGAATATGAAATGATATAGGCCATATTGGATAGTTCATTAAACAAAAAATAATATAAATTCGTTAGAGCAAAAACAAAATAAAAAATTTGATAAAAATTTTTATAAGTTTTTAGGAGATTCCAACACGAGGTCTGAAAGCCCTCAAACGGCAATAAATAACTAGAGATTTCATGTTTGACAAATTCAGACACCTTCACCACGGAAAAATATAAAATCCTGTACATGCAGTTCAGTCCAGAGACAGTAGGTATCGCCCCTAGCGCAGTAATTACATGGTTAATTTTCTTGAAGTGAACAACTATCCTTTGGAGTGAACAACTATCCTTTGGAGTGAACAACTGTCCTTTGGAGTGAACAACTGTCCTTTGGAGTGAACAACTATCCTTTGGAGTGAACAACTATCCTTTGGAGTGAACAACTATCCTTTGGAGTGAACAACTATCCTTTGGAGTGAATAACTGTCCTTTGGAGTGAACAACTGTCCTTTGGAGTGAACAACTGTCCTTTTTTCGGTGATATTGTGAGATTTGTATGTTGTCTGAACTGCGTTAGTTTGATTTTCATTTTTTTTTTTTTTTTTGCCTTGAAAAAATAAATTACTTGATATAATATTACTATACCATTTCAAATTGTATCATTTCTCTATAGTGCAAATGAATCTAGGGAGATTGCGTTAAGACTGTTGTTAGATTTGGACTGAGGGAGGTGTGTAGCAGCGATTTGTGGCGAAGACATCGAACCTCATAGGCGGATTCATTAAGCCTATTATTATTATAATAATATGAATACTGATCCAGCAAAACTTCGCTAATCCATCAGCATTTTAATAAAATCAGATTAGAATTAGATTAGTACGGTGTTTGATATTGGACCGTGAATAAGAAAAAAAATCATCATGGGCGTATTTTGCTGTATTATTCTTTTTTTTTTTTTAATGTAAGCGTGTTTCAGCAGATTTTAACAAAATTTGCCGTGTTTATCAGAGGATGATGCCTTAACCAAATGGATCTGTCAAAATTAGTTGGCCAATTATCGTTATGGAAATTTTTAATTTGCATCAATGACGCATTTAAAGAGTATTATTTAACTATTGCCACCAGGAGTAACAAATGAACAAACACTACGTTCCTCACACTTGATAAAATTGGATCACTAAATTCGGATTTACCTCCTCTATTCACTAAGCTTAGCTCCAAGCGACCATCACAAATTACGGTTTCTGCACAATTTTCTGAATCAAACGCAAATCCAAAACGAACAATACCTAAAAAAACTTCTTAAATCAGTTATTTGACTACAAACCTCAGACGTTCAATGAACCTGCCATTATTTGACTACGAACCTCTGACGTTCAATGAACCTGCCATCTTGCGGTTGTTAGAAAGGGAGGGCAGGCTATACCAAATTTTATGTCTATAATATACCAATTTTGTTTCAACCTGAAAAACTGAAATGACATACTTGACATTGTATTTACACAATAATGATACAATTATAAAGTTATTATAGCTCGACCCTGCTTGCTTTGAGTTCTCAGCCAACACTAGCTTTCCCTGAGAGCGCCCTCTCGCGCCGGTTTGACGGTGATGATGAGGTTGGAGGCGTTAGCGACCATCATGTCAGTGACCTGGTCCAAGGTCTTGCCGTCCACCTCGATGCCGTTCACTTCCAGGACCTCGTCCCCGACGCCCAGCAGCCCGCAGGCCTTCGCGAGTCCTCCGGGGACCAGCCGGGAGATGAAGACCCCGCAGGCACTCTCTACGCCCTGGGAGGTGATCCTGTAGGAGACCCCGTCGCGGATGTAGAACCCCAGAGGGTGCTCGTCGCTGTGCCTCTTCAAGCGGATCCTCCTGCAGGACTTGGGCACTAGGTCAATGTCGATGATCGAGGACACTTCCCTGAAGTCCTTCGGCCCCGATATCTTAGGTACTCTCTTCGTCCTCAGCAGTGTAGAGATGATGCTCCTCTCTTTGCCGCGAGTGTCCAGAGTTTCTCCTTTCCTCTGTATTATTATCCTCAAAAGATGCTTAGCGTTTTGCAAGGCTTTGAGGAAGTTTTCGTCGTTGTTTATCGGCAACAAATCTCCATCGCATGGGTCTATGTAAAAGATTAGGAAAGGCGTTTCGTCTAGTTTGTGGACTTGTTCCGTTAAACACGTGAAATCTTCATATGATGTGTTCGAGTTCCGCAGAATAGAAAACCGCCGGAACTCTGCATCTATCTTGCTTTTCACTGCCACTGTAATCAGACACATACTAATTATTTATTTATAATATCATTGAATACTACAGCCTATTTTTCATTTTCATAATTAGTAAGAAGGAGCATATAAATGTTTAATAAAGAGTGAACACACTAATCGAATCGCATCCAACCGCCTAATAAATTAATATTTATTAGAGCCAATGAATAGATTGGCTTTGGTTGAGTTGCCACCTTCTGGCGGTAAGATAAAAGGATTTGCGTTAGTTTTTTTTTTAATAATAAATATCTCCTCTTTAGAGCGGCAAACATAAAAAATGATTTTATTAATCTTAAACAGCTTAAAATTTACTATCGAGCTTTCAAAATTTATCCATTCCTTCACTGTTGAGTTCTTTCAGTTTTGAACGGAACGATTCTGTTAATCCATTTTGAACCTCGTCCGGAGAATTCGGAAGTTTTCTTGAAGATAATGAGCCATTGGCTGGAGCGGTAGGCGGTAGTCGGGACAGACCTCCCTACCGTGCACCGTCTCCTCCACATCCCAATAAGTTGCATTAACTGGTGGTCCTTGTAATTATTTATTAAAAAAAAAAACAATGTTCTCACAAAAAATGTAGCCGCACTGTTCCAAAATGGTGTCCAAACGTGACGGATTGATATCTTTGATTTGAGTTAGTTTTTCGGTCACTGATATTCAGCATTTGGCTTAATTTCATCATCTTTACCCTTTTATTAAAGCTGGATAATATTAAAACATGAAATAATTATTGACCTTGGCAATAAAAACACCAGTTAATTCAATTTTTTAAAGTCGTTTAAACTAAAGTTAATAATCATGCGTCGTTTGTAAATAAACGGCCAACAATAACGAAAAACGCTTTGGAATAAAATATATGGAGAATACATTTTTCTTTTTAAATATTCGTAATCACAACTCATTTATTCATCATAAAAGATAACAGGGTAAGGTTACTACAACTAAATGTACTTATTGGTATTATTAATATATCAATTCGTTCCATCAATTGGTTCTATAAATTCATTAATATAAGTGGAAAACAGTAAAAATAAAAATTATAAGATTTTTTTTAAATTTCAAAACATCAATTTCTTTTTAGCGATTTGTATTTAAGTTGTTAAGTTTAGAAAAATATGTTTCGTATAAAAGCTGTTGTAAATTGTGTATGCTTTAATTTTTAATTAGAAAAATTAATCCAAGTCACCTAAAAAAAAACAGATAATTAGTTGAAAACAAAAAATTATACATGTTTTTTTGCGAATATTTTATCCTTTTTGAAAGCTCGATAGTTAGCTTCCTGCTGGGTTTCGAAAAAAAAATTCATGTACAAAAATGTCAGATAGTTTTAAGCTGTTAAACATAACCAGTTTTTATCTATCTCGCTTTAAAAAGAAGATATTTAGCGTAAACCAAAAATGTTGGAAATTTCCGTGGTTTTTGGAGCGAACCCACAAGGCTTTCAAGAGCCGAAACTTATTTTTGATATTCACTACAAACCTAACAATATTAAAACGAAATCTGAATTACCTGATCAAGGTAGACCCCTTTTTTTTGTGATAATTTGACTGGACTATGTGACCCAGGAATAAAATTCCTTTCAGTTGAAACGAATTTCTGGAGGAGACCAACTAGAAAATCCAGGATGAAAAGGTTAAGAAGAATCACTATAAGGGAGAGATCGGAAGGGAAGGTGCTATGCCCACGTGAGGCGAACGACTTACAATAGAATTTCCAAAGATCGTTATGGATCGAGAGGCAGAGGGTGGAAGAAGGAGAGGAACCTCCAGTTCGATGAAAGGATAGATAAAGTCATATTCTTGGCTAAATACTAAGTACACCACTACATCTTCTTAAATAAGTGCGGGCTGAAATAGAATTGAAAAAATTGTAGATGATATACAATTCTGTGCCCCGGAGGTAAACAACACCACGTCCATTTTTTGTATTTGTTCAGGGTTGCCAATGTTCCATAACTTGGCCTCCTAATTACTAAAACTACACCCCGGAGGTAAAGGACGCCACGCCGCATCTTGTTGAGGGAGCCGATTTTCCATAACTTTGTCAGGACATAACTTGTTAGAGTTATTAAAATTTGTCTCTTAGCAAATAAATTATTAGAACATAACTTGTTAGAGTTATTAAAATTTGTCTCTTACCTAATAAACTATTTAACAACAAAGTGGAAATGCGTGGCCTCCTTTACCTCCGGAGCACATAATTATATTTGGTGTGTCCGTTCCACCTTTTGCTTGTTTATTAGTTTTTCTTGGGGGGGGGGGGAGAGAGAGAGCTGACAGATTTCAATCTTAATCGTACTTAGACAGAAATTTCTTTTTTATCGAACTTTAAAGGCTTAATTTTATTTGTCTTATCAACTTTCAAAGCTGCTTAATTTGTAATGCCATGATTGATTCTCAACCTAATTAGATTCCTCACCTAATGTCTTTCCAAATATATTCCAATGGAGGCAAACCACGGTTTTAAAGCAATTTTTGGATGGATTAAATAGTGATCTCTCCCCTTGCTTTGAGACTCCCAGTAACTTTTTACCTTTAAAAGTTCCTCCGAATTGAACTCCAAAAATGCATAACCCAGTTAAAATAAGCCTATCTAAAATCCCATAAAAACGTCCTTCCCTCCCCCTCATAAATTTTTAAGTTGTACCATTCAACCCTCTTTTGGGCACCCTGGCTTTCCATATTGAACCTCGAATAAATATGATAAAATTTATGCTTGTAACTGAATTTTTAGGTAGATTGCTTATAGTGATACGTTATATTTCTTCACTGCATTTGTTGTTAAAGTAATAAAGGGAAAAACGTAGTATCCAAAAGTTCAGCTACATATATAAATGCAATTTTATTTATTCAATCTTCAATATATGCACTGTATCAGTATTTTTTTCATGATTTATGTTCGTAATTGTTTTGAACGAGATAGCAAAGAGATTTAAAGATTTATTTGCATTGTCTCTTGTTAAAACGTCACGTTCCTCTATTTATGACGTCTGACAAGGATAATAAACACAGGCTTAAAATTTGAATAGAATTCTATGCTATCATTTTGAATAACTTCTAAATAAACCGTCCTGTTTCAAAATTAACTGCAATGAATAAAACAAATATTAAAAGTTCATTTTCAGAACAGCGTTTCATGCTGAAAATTGAATTAAATATTTTAAGAAAAACAAAGTTGTGGTTTTTGCATCTAAAAACAATTTCTACAGGGAAGTCGCCTAGGGGGCTTGATCTTAATTCAATCGATAAAACCGGCTTATGATAACCAACACAAACGTTTTCTTTACTCCCGATTTCATATGAAACTACATAGACACACTTATCAGTAAGCGACTAAAAAAGGAGCTGGATGAGAGATCTCCTTTTCTGATTTATGGTAGTAAACAAAGATCAGGTCACTAAAATACTATTATTACCAATTCAATAACTCAGCTGATTTAAACAGGAAAAACGTTATGAAAGGGTCATATTTATTTCGAGATATGTAACCTCAACTATTATTATTCTGTATAAGGTATCCTCTTCTTGCAAGTACGGAATATTAGGAAATATTGTTAGACAAATAATGCCGGTCTGCTGAGAAAATACCATTAGTAATAATAAAAGGCTTAATGAAATATAAGGTTCGATGCCGACACCATCAATCTCTGTCTGCACACTTCCTTCCACCGATAGCCGTTCAAACCAAGCCCGACCGGATCAGCCTTAGGGAAATCTTCCCACCTTCGCTTCGGCCTACTCCTAGGACGTTCAAAACTCAGCACGGCACATATTAATCTTTTAGGGATTCTTTCGTTACTAAGCACAGCAATTTTACAGGTCAATTTAATTACCTCAATTATATTAACCGAATAAATTTCACGAAATTGAACGTTGTGTTGTAACCGTATAAATTCTCAGGTTGGCTTATTCTCCTTCGGTCCGAAAAAAAAAAAAAAACAGGACAAAAATATCGTTCAGAAAATAAGTTAGTCTATTTATGACTCGTTGCCGATAAGACAGAGATGTATTGTGCGGTTATCGCACCGAACCTCGTCGTAACCATATCTACGAATTAGTATTTAAAGCTATCTTCCCTTCTACGCCTCGGCCTGGACTGGGAAAAGGCGCTGTATTCCTTTGCAGTGATTCATTCACTATTCCGCATAGCTCAGCCCATTTCGATCGCGGTGACATCATTCCATTCATGTTACACATTCGCGAAGAACTGTAATATTGCTAACTGAGTTCTTCACTTAGTAAATCCTTACAAAAATCCTAAAGTCATTCGATGAATTATTTTGTTTTACTTTGTTGTATAAAATAATTTCTTCCTGGTAGAGAGTTTTCTCAACTCTATTCAGGAGGAGTTAAGGTTAGGCTGAAGGCGGGAAATGCTTGTTATTTTTCTGTGACGTAGTTAGCTCGCTTCTCCTGTCTCGAAACCTAAAAAATAGAATTTACCAAACCTTTATCCCACCTACGGTTCTTTATGGATGTGAAACGTGGCCGCTTACATTAAGAGATCAACAATTGAATTTTTTAATTAATTAATCTATCTTTATGTTTCAAAGTTGTTCATACTAGTCCAAGTCTGTTCTACAGACATCGCTTGTATAATGGCCAAAACACTATAAATGTTTCAAATTTTTTAACCCTAAATCGACTACAACTTTTTCACCAATTATTGATATGAAAAAAACAATTTTCGACAGATAAAGGAACCAATTATTGACACCATATTAAATCCTCAAACGAGTTTATTTTGAACAAAATATTTTTAATTTATAGATACGAAATTATCACACATTAGTATCTGCCCACTTTAAAACTTATTACCCATACCTAAATATGACAAAATGGTATGAAACAGGAAATTATATGCCATATTAGGTAGGTATACTTTGTATGTATTGTATTACTTAGGTATACTTTGTATATTCCAATCGATATCTAGAGATTAAGGAAAAAGAAAGCTTGGGTTTTTCGTATTCCTAAACATTGGAGGCTTCAGTACTTCAGTAACTATGTTCCACATTTCGAGGGCGATAAATGTTACGCTCTTCGAGGGCGATAAATTACCAGATTTTTCCGCTCTTCGACTTCCAATCCTCATCAAGTTGAAAAACATTCTTCAGTCTATCGCAAGAGACTAAGAGGGTTAGGAGCCTACTTTCCTTCTGAAACACTGAAAATTCGAAAAGCCATGATTGCCTTTTGCTAACTATTGTGGTTGTGAAGTCACCCTAATATATTGTCCGATCTGTGTCCATTCTGCCGAAATTCAGAGTTCTTCCATGTCTTTCTATTTATGTACTTCTTCTGTATCATTCTGTTCATGTTCATCTTTTTGATCCTATAATCAACTTTGTGTCAATCATTTTGAAGATCCGATTATTGACACCTCTAATACTTAATTAACATTTCAAAAAGATATCACAACAGGAAGTGGTAACAAAATAGGGAAAAACGTTGCCTCACTTTCTAAGGAAAACCCATAAGCTACCGGCCACTGAATTGAAGTAACAAGAAATATGCGTTTCCTTACTAATTTATCTCCCAATGAGGCAATTGATGACTGATTAATGTATCTTTAAAACGGTGACAAGTTTGAAATCCTACATGAACCTAAACGCTTAGTTTATCAAATTTATGTGTCAATAATTGGTAACACGTTAATAATCTGTGCCTTTACCAAACTGGTTTTAAACAAAAATAGTTTACAACTCATTCAAGGATTTTTTTTAAACAATTACAATCAAGTCTGAATGAGAAGGAAATATTTTATTGTAAATAACGTGGCTTCTAGACTTTACTCCCACTGGATACTCAATCAGCCACACATTTTTTAATAGAACGGCTACATCGATTTTTAAGTTGGATGGCTCAATTTTTTCGGTGAGGTCACCTTAGTGTTTTGAATCAATTTGAGCTGGAAACACTTTATCGTAATTGAATAAAATGTGTTCAACCGATTGGCTAGAACTATGTAACGATTCTTCCAACCACTAGCGGATCCAGGATCTAATTTTTTTTGGGGGAGGCTTCAGCCCGAAAGCTATTTTTTTCATAAAAATAACGATAATTACTTTGGAAAAAAAGAAAGAAACTAACTACTTGTATGAAATGGTGTCAAAGTGATTCCTAAAACCCTTTTAAATGTAATTACACAAACAATAATACTTTAAGAGATACTTTTTAAATTTTTTTTTTTCGATAAAACATGGCAACATTTTACCGTTTTTGGGGGGGAGGGGCTTCAGCCCGAAAGCTCCCCCCCCCCCGTAAATCCGCCCGTGCTTCCGACAATTGACTAGATCGATTATTAAACTAAAGATATTTGTTTTTTAATATATCAAAGTCAAATACATCTTCTACATCAACTGAGACAAAGATTAGGTATATATAACATGGCACCATGGGTCTGGCAAACCCCCTCACCTACCTTCCATAAGAACACTGCGGTTCCAAAACTATTTTTTTACAGAATAACCTCTTTCATGATTTACAAAACAGTTTAAGTTTTAAAAAAAATAATTTTCAGCATGAATAACTTAACTATAAATTTACTTACCCCTGTCGGATGTATCCGTGCCGATCATGCTTGAAAACTGTTACCTCTTCATAGGAGCAACAACAAAGCCTTACTAACTGTCTTAAGAACAGGACTGACTTCAGGTCAGTCAGTAGGTGCAGCCATCTGGAGGCAATTAACCCAAGCACAGGTATCTTCTATATACCTGCATTTATCTCTTTTGTCTATGTTCTTTGTTTATAATGGATTGTTAATACCTTCTCTATTTGGAATGGAATATTTTCACATTTATTATCAAAATGTAATCTTTTTTGTTATTAATTTTACCTAAAACATAAGTATTCAATACATTTGGATGATATTACTAGAGAAATTAAGGATTTCTATGTTACACTAATTTATATTTTATACAACGTACCATACAATGCTAAATATTAATGAATGAAATTTTAAACTGCAACATCCCATCTCTCTGTTAAATTTATTTATTTTGTATTTCTAATATTGGAAGTACCTGTAGTTTATTGCAAAAAGACAACAAATACACCTTTAATATAGCTAAACTGAATTTTTTTCATTTTTTCATCATTCAAATCATTAAATTCTTCAAGATGATACAAAAATTTTATATACCAAACATAGATACATACATTGCATAATATTCTGATTTCACAGGGAGAAAATTTATCGAATTACTTAGAAATTTCATTTTCTAACATGTTACTTAATGATGTTTAAAAATCTATCATATTTTGTGGTAACATCGTATGCGATTTTCTAATAATTAATGCGAAAGGAAAAGAGGCTCTGATAGTTAATCCTAATATTAGATTTGAAACAAATGATGAGGATCAGGATCTCAAAGTACAAAAAGAAAAAGAGGAAATTTATAAAAAAAAATGCATACTGTACCTCCAGGAGAAATATAGTGGGAAATTTAGCGAGAGAGTATACTCAGTTCGGGAGCTGTGCTTTGGGAGTTGAGGAGCGATTCCACATTCAACTGCTTGTTTTTATGGAAGAGCTGGGGGAATTGGAAGTTGGAGTTGGTGAACTGGGGGAGTTGAAAGAGCAGGGCATATATTTGGAGTTGGTGAACTGGGGGAGTTGAAAGAGCAGGGCGTATATTTGGGTTTAAACGTTGCCACTAATAAAAAACTTTATAATGACTGCCTCCTGAATATTGATCACCCATGATATGTTGAACAGTTGATTAACTTCCTTCAATATTTCATTTATTCAATTTAAAAATAAACTATAAATTTAAAAGCCAAATACTTTATTTCAATTTACTAAAATAAAACTTAAAAAGTTCTATAAACTGTTCTAAATTAGTTTGATCTGCAATTCTTAATAAATTTTTTTTTTTCCTCTTTATTTTTTAATTCACAACTGTCAATGTCCACTGACAACCAGTAGGCATGAGGAAGAGAAAAACCCAGTGGTTTATCTTCAGTCATGTTTGAGGTTAATTAAGGAGATCTCTCATCCAACTCCTTTTCAGCCTTCTGCGGATGTTATCGGCCATGTTTTTATTGGCCATGTCTTGGAGGTGTCTATTGGGGTGACCACAGAGCTTGTTGTGAAATCTTTTGTAGTAAGTTTGTATATGTTTTCTGACTGTTTGCATGTGTAAGTCTTTGTGGAGAGTTATGTTACTAACATACCAAGGTGCTTGAGTAATTGTTCTGAAGGTTTTGGCCTGAAATATTTGTAATTTCTGAATGTGAGTTTTTTTGGCAATTCCGTATATTTGTGATGCGTATACTAAAGTGGTTTTAGTAAGTGTAAGTGTTAAGTTTTTGTCTTAGATCTAGTTTTGAGCGACGTCCCAGTAGGGAACATAATAGTCTAAATCGTTGATTTAGTGTCTTTCGCTTAACAGTGATGTGTGGGCCCCATGTCATCCTTCTGTCAAATGTTAGGCCTAGGTAATGTACTTTGTCAGATTGGGGAATATGTTCATTGTCAAGATAGACAGGAGGGTAGTTTTCGCGACGGAGTGAAAATGTTATGTGTTGGGATTTGTTGTGATTTAGTTTTATTTTCCAAAGTTTGTACCAGTCGTGTAAGATTTGCAAGTGATTTTGTAAAGTATATGAAGCATGTGTGGGGTCATTGTGCCTTGTGATAATAGTAGTGTCATCAGCATAGGTGGCTATCAAAGTGTCACTGGAGAGGGGAATGTCATGTGTGTAAATTATGTAAAGCAGTGGTGCAAGAATTGATCCCTGGGGCACTCCGGCCAGAGTTGGTCTGATAGTTGAGATTTCAGAGCCTTGTCGAACAGAGAAAAATCTATCAGAGAGGAATGATTGTAATATAAGATAGTAAGTGGAAGGAAGTATTTCCTTAAGTTTATAAGGAAGTCCCTGGTGCCAGACCCTGTCAAATGCCTCAGCAACATCCATAAATACACCAGTAGCATACATCTTTTGCTCTAGTGCTGTTGCTATGTAATCTGTGACTCTGTGTAACTGTTGAGTGGTAGAATGTAATGATCTAAATCCAAATTAGATCCAAAAGTCATGATAATGAAAGGTATGATTATTCGAACTTTATTTATTTATATTAAAGATTATGAATCTTTTATCTCAAACATCGATATTTTTTTATGAAGATAACATTTCAGCCACAAGTAGAGGTCATTTACAATTATAAAATATAAAGTTAAAATATATAGTAATGATAATAGTTTTTTGTTTAATAAATTTGTTATTTTAAACTTCAATAAGTAGAATTATATTGTTTGAATCCATCTTGAAATCATAATGTGTTTTAACTGTAAACTTGCCTTAACTGTCTTTTTGTATGTTTATTTTGTTACATCACTAAAAAAGTTCTTATTTTACCTGTAACAACTTTACCACTACAGGCATTCTTTTTTCATTTTAAAAGATATTTAAATACGTTAAATAAAAGTATATTTAACTTAAAACATTAGAATATTATTTTGAGTTTGATTAACCTTTTATAGAGTGAGAATATCTTTTAAAAACTTTTTATCTCTATCGAAGTCCAATAGATTTTGAAAGAAATCCAATAGACACCGCATTATCTTTTATATAAGTCGAATAACAGAAGCAAAATTTTAAAGAATAATAATTAGCATTGAAAAATGAATATCAATAGAAAAATAGATAGAATTTAATTACTAGAAAATAAAAATAAATTGAAACAATCCTATTACACTTTTATTGAAAAGTATCATTTCGAAAATATAAAAATAATTATTAATTTAGATCGAAGAGTAAAGGTAATTGATGCATTTTGATTCTTACTTTGTCGTTATTTTACACTAGTTGAATTCATTTCATTAAGTTCAGCATTTAATTTTAAAGATAGTTGTCAGATTATGATTAAATAATTTGTTAAGTTCCATTAATTATGGACTTTCGTCGATTTATAGCTTGGAAATCAAAATATGTCCAAATATGAAAACCTTTGCTGGTCACTGATAATTGTAAACAGAGATATGATACATTTCATATTCAATTTGGAATACTGATAAACTATTATTTAAATTATTGTAGTGGATAACTATCAGTGAGTTTAAACTTCATCTAATCAATGCCTAAATGGTACTCATAAACAAAGGACTGCATTCAAGATATGAATTTATAAATTTTTGAATAAAACAAAAAAAATTACTGTTTAATATAACTCTGTATGGGAACTTTTCATTCAAATTCTTACTTTACACTTTAATTTCTAATAAAGATACATATATTGATTGATAGGTAATTATTTTTGAGAAAATATATAAGAGTGGTATTATTAAGTTATTATTAAGCGTTAAAAAAAAATATGTAGGAAAGAATTGTTGTAGTTGATTGTTTTATCTCCTCTCAGTCCAAATATGAAAACTTTTGTTGGCCACTGATAGTTATAAACAGAGATATGACACATTTCATAATCAATTTGGAATACTGGTAAACTATTATTTTAATTATTGTAGAGGATAACTATCAGTGAGTTTAAACTTCAAGATAATTTAATCTTATCAGAATCGGGGGAATTGTGCTTGGCTATGAAGTCACTGTACAATTTGTCTTGATCTATCTGAGATCTAGCTAGAAAAAAAAAAAACATTTCATTAAACTTCAGAGAATCGCTCTTGTTCATAATTTTATTTTTGTGTATATTTGTAATTTACATAATAATGTTGAGTTGAGGCTAACTCTTTTTTTATTGACCTAATCCTTAAGACAAACAAATAAATTCAGTATCATAAATCAAAAGATTTCAAGAAGATGTGTAAGGAATTTATAATTAAAGGGTTTAATATTAGAGTATTTTAGGAAGATTAAACTCTTGAAAAAATAAAAAAAGGAGCTAAGTCTAAACTTGAATAGTTCTCTATCTATTCACTCAGTTGGCTGTTTTTCAACCTCATATTAAACCTCAAGTCAATATTAAATTTATTTATTGTATAAAGTTAGAACTTTAGAATTCAATACAACAATCTTAACGGAATCTTTTGTTCCTCAAAATGAAGAATGATTGACTTGCCTCAGTTTTTCTTATAGTCTTACCATTTCAATAATTTCATTATTCTTGTATTATTATTATTATTGCTCTTTTTAGACCTAAAACTATGAACTATGAAACTATGAAACTATGTACCATTAAACAACTTTTCTATTTCATTCTAATTTCAATCAGTGCCATAACCATCTTGTAGAGTTGGTCTTATAGTCAATTATTATATACATAATAAATTTAAAAAGTTTATACAAATTCAACAATAATAAAATCTCACAAGTAACAGCCTTCATATATTTTGACAGTTGTGGTAATCATTTCAAAGCTATGGTTATTCCATTCATTAGCGGCATTCATTTAATTGAAAAATGAATTGTATTAAGCAATTAATTTTGATTTATACTTTTTAATTATATTATAAGCCGAGCAGGCTAAGGTACTTTCAACTAGTAACAAAAGCTAACCAACGTCGGTCACGGTAGGTACTTCGATGGGAGGCCGCCCCAATAATAACTATCTTGTCAGTTACATGCTGTTTATACTTTACTTTATTACAATATTTAAAGTATTATAATACTTTACACAACTAGTACTTGCCACTTGATATCAGTGGCATGGTAAGGTTGAGTGAGTATGTGCAAGCGTTTTCCTGTGCGACAAAATATTATATTTTATATAGGCATAAGTGCGACTTATGGAAATTATTAGGTGAGCCAAACTATAGGATGATGGGGTAGAGCCTGGAACGGTAAGGATTTCGTTTGGAATATATCCTATATGAAATATATAACAAATGCCTATATGAAAAATTATTATCTTGGGCAGGTATAAAGTTGTTCATTCCTGATAACAAAAAAGTGTTGTCACACTTTAACCTAAAACAGTACAGTATTTTAACAAATGATTCCCTTTACAGTTTAGGTGAGTTTATTTATCCAAAATAGGACACGGTTAAATAAATTCCACTATAACTGCTAGTAGATATATAAAATAGTTTATAGTGAATGGTGCATGATGAATATTTTCATTAAGTTCATATTATAGCAATTTGCTAAGAGGGCTGAGCCCGCAGTCCGGTAGCATTGTTGGGCTCAAGCTGAAGGGAGCACCTAGTAGTGGTCGCCTGTGTACAATATATAGCTATAGAACATTACAAAATACACTTGTTATCTGTCTATATAGCGCTTTAAAGTTAAGAGAAGTTCATCCTCAAAATGTTTTCAAGTTAACAGCTTGCAGTAGGTTTAACCGAGCTAATATTGTATGATATCAAACAACTTATCTTATAATTATTTCACGTGACAAAACGTGTCTTAATTATACGTTCACCGCAAATATATATGAGTGACTTAATATCACTGACAGATCTCTGTCACTTTTAAAAAGTTGAGAAAAAGCCAATTTTCTGTAACATAGCTCCAATTTAAACCCATTCTAATGATTTTTTTTATGATTCAACTTGAACATTATTAATTAAAATCATCAGAAACAGTTCTATTTGAACTTTAAAAAAACTTCTTTGGGGAGGGGCTTTTTTTGGGGGGCTTTCTGAAAATGACTGATGTCCGTCCTTGATATGAAGCCACTCGAACGTAATTTTTTAATTTTTCTGTTCCGTTGGTCGAAATGTTTTAGAGAAAGCCGTTAATGCTTTGCACCCCAAAGGCTCGGCGGTAGCTACACCGCTACTCGGTGTTCTATTGCTAACAACCAGGAGAGCAAAATGTGCGAAGGCGTTCCTGGTTTGGATATCACTCCGACGGCTGAACAGCCATAGCTGCAGAACTCCTTTTATAACTCCTTACCGTTCTTTGGGGTGAAAGACAGTCACTGCGGTCAACCAATAAAAATATATTTCTTTTATTAATCTGTAAAGTTTACAGCTTTATTAAAATAAAAACACAACTATCAAATCTGTAGCATGGAAGTAAAGAACACAATGTCCATTTTTTTATTTGTTTAGGGGAGCCGATGTTCCATAGCTTTGAGCAATTAATATTTGTTTCTTAGTTACTAAATTATTTAATAAAAAAATGGACCTGGCATCCACCGGCTTACCACCGGGGAACAGTAGTATAATGACGTGCGAAGTTCTTCAATTGGAGAAATATAATGTCACTGCGAATTCACTGTTGTTATGTTGCATTAGAATACAAAGTATATTATTGTCTCAGTTTATATTATAATATAATCTTAATTAATACTAAGTTGAATTGATTTTTAATTAAATATAAGTACCCAGAAATAGCAATTATAACAAAAAAAAAATATTAGTTGGCCTCAAGGATGTTGGTCAGTGAACAAACGATGAAGGAAATCGAACAAAAGATGCAGGAATAATTTCCTATTTTTTAGGTAATTGTAATCGACCAAGGAGATGGAATTATTATAAAACTTAATTCGTGCTTTTAATCAAAATGTTTACGCATCTCAGCTAATAGTGGTCCTAATTCGATTTTGTTTGTTTCTTTTTTGTTTTGAAGAGAATTTAGTAATCTTTCAAATAATCATGGCACAACTTAGAAGACAAATTATACTTTTTGAGTTATTTTAAATAAAGTTTCTTTTTTGCCTTCATCACTTTTTGTCCAGAAATTTCGAGGGGACTATTCTTCCATCGGAAGGAGGTCTTCAAAATGAGGACTCAATCATTGGATTTGATATAAAATTTATGATGACAGCGACAAAAAGTAGCTTTGAGATATAATATATGATATATAAAGATATGTTTCATTCAATCAGTTTTTCTTTTCACTTACCTAAATATTAACTTTTGCAGTTAGAGAAAGAAACTATGGCGATCGTAAAAAAAAAGTCTGTTAAGTAAGGTCAGTATATCTTCCTGACCGTTTTCATTGAATAAACAATATCTATATTTCAAGGTTTATAATGTTTCGTATGAGAAAATTTCCGGAAGAAGCTATTTTCGAAAATACAACAATCTCTCAATAATCACGGGTTTGTTATCAACAAATTTTGTTCAACATCGAATATTAAGATAGGGAAGAGTTCCAAATTTTCAAATTGGGAATTTGATGATTCGTGGTTAAACAAAAATCCCAGTAGATACTGAACATGCATGTCGCTGATGTTAGTCAATCAGGTCGCATGTAGATATTGATTGCTTTACGGGAGAGTATAAAACTAATTATTTCTCTATAATTAATTGCTATAATTTCATATTTTATTTTTCTCTGTCATATTACTTTAAAACAGACTACCTATATGAGTTGCAGACTACAAAATGTCAATTTTAGCAAAAATAGAATATCAATGGTAAAATTTTATATACGACAGTTTGCACCAATAGTAGCGTTATATATTTAATATGGTATGTTTCCACTCCTAAAGTTGATAGAACGAAAAATCCTTGGCAAAAATTCAATTTTTTCTTTGTTCGGAGTTGAGAGGACCAATACTTTTCTTCAGTCAGAACAAATCTAATTAAGCTGGAATATAAAAATATGCGTGAAGTTCATACAACTTTGTTATTTAATGAGGAAATCGAGACCACGACGAGCTTGTTGTACTTCAATAGAAATAAACACAATCACAAATAAGACTTTTTTTTTTACAAACTCAGAGTAAAAATTAATTTAAAATTCCTGAAAATTACTCGAAATTTAAATAACAGCAGTAAGTGGTACGCCAGGAACGTTTGGAATCGACCAGACAATAAAGTATAAATTTATTCTTTGAATAAACCCTAAAAAATTATAAGCCCATAAATATATTGTCTTAAGCTAACTGCCACTCCACATGATCAATGCCTTCCACATTTCACAGTCATCATATTGTTAACAATTATTTATATTAATATTAATTATTAAATGGAATTCAATGAAATTGATACTTTTATTTCTAGGCAATTTCTTCTATACTATTCTCTATCAATCCCCAACTTCCCACCAAATTTGAGCCAAATCGAGTGTGAGGTTTTGGAAATATAGATTTATCACGAAAAACACGTTTGCACACATATAAGAGAAAGTAATGGACAGAATTAAATAAAATTGACGCTACATTTATTTTTCACCAATATTTACCTTTTATACAACATTGAACTAATTGAATGAGCCGTTTTTGAAATCTTGCTATATCTACAAAAGTGTGTTTGCCCGTACGTAAGCGGAAGTGCTGGAGGACTTTGATATGGGGCAATCTAGAGAACAGCATGCACAATCCTTGACACTTCCATGAAAATCGGATAAAGGGTAGTAGGTGATGTGCAGGTTACGAACATACAGACATCGAACCAAATTCTGTAATTAATGTGAGGGGTGCTCATCCCTGCCTAGGTCGATGGTGCAAGAATCAAATACCCTATTCCTCTCAAGATATTTTATTAGTCACCTTTTTCTAAAAACAAAGCATGCTAAGGTAGAATTAGAAAAATTGTAGATGATTTACAATTACTTTTACTGCGGTCTGTGTCATGTTTACCCTTGTACCTTAGTCCGAAAATTCATAACACCGTCCAAATTTGCCCCTCTCAAAAATTCAAAAAAACCCGTCAAAATATGCCCCCCTCAAAATTTTGCGCCATGAAACCCTCTGGTTGGACAGTACCGCTGTAATACTGTACCACGTACTACCGCTGTTGTATAGTATTGTAGCTGATCAGTTCTGTTCGGTAATAGGGACAAGTGCGATTTCGTAACGTTGGCAAAAGTAATCATATCTTATCTATTCTAATAGGTATCGGGCTCATACAGGATTATTACAAAATATTTCACGACAAGTGACTAACTGATTTCAAGAGATTTAAATTGGATTCGCAGTTAAATACTTGTTAAACCTGTTTGGTAAGAGGATTGTTCAACCAATATAATTTTATCCGTGGTTTATTCTGATTGAGGATTAACCGTGGTGGGAGCATTAGTTTAGTTTGTCTTTTTTATTGTCCACTAAGCCAAAAGTATTTAAGGTTCCAAAGGACAGATGAAGCAGACACATCGTAGAGTCCTAGGTGGACGTGATGGTCATGGCTAACGAATGTTTGTCTTTTTGGATTATGCCGTCGTAGTTATTACAGTTATAAACTTCTCCGTTGGACATTTAGAATCTCTGGGTCTCCTTTTTCTATTTAGCACTTAAAATTGAAAATATTCACTTTTGTAGGTAAAATCTCCATTTAAAATAAACACCTTCTTGCACTAGTGATGGATACCCCCAACTTCAATTGTTCTAGTAATGTACAGTGGGCTGGTATCAATAATGGACATACCTCAGAAAAATTCTAAATTTGATTTTACTAAGATAACGATAACATAAATGTTCGACTTACACTTAGGAAAACTGTCAGTAGAAAAGTTATGAAACACACTGATCTCAAGAGCACTACAGAAATAATAATAACAATTGCCTTCTATAATTTTCTTTGGGAACTTTGTTCCTGCAGTTGCCAATGGGGGTCCAGTTTCTTTGGGAACTTTGTTCCTACAGTTGCCAATGGGGGTCCAGTTTGTTCCTGCAGTAGCCAATGGGGGTCCAGTTTGTTCCTGCAGTTGCCAATGGGGGTCCAGTTTGTTCCTGCAGTTACCAATGGGGATCCAGTTTTTGCTTGATTGAAGAACAATAATCAAGCAAAAACTGGAACTTTTCAATCAACTTGGAAACTTATTATTTACGTTTAAATTGCAACCTGTCCATCAATGGGCCCCCTGTCCATAACTGGGTACGTTCACCCTAATTTTGGTTTAATAATTTTTGATAATTGAATAAATAGCTTATTAAAAAGATATATTGATATATAAATATTTTTTAAACGTCCTAATCTTAGCGTACATATTGTAATACATATTGAACTTATAACTATTTGAGTATAATAACTCATTGAAGTAATAATCTGCAAAACTTTTATTTCTCTACGTTACACCAATGAAACAATTTAATCCTGTTTTATTTTTAAAAAAACTTAAAATATGAGGAAAATAGAACCTTAGTGACAAAGTTCTGCTGCTCACGCCTTTTCGTTTGGTAATTTTAATATTTTATTTTATTTTTGTAACGATAATAATAAAAAGGCTAAGCGAACCAGAAGATTCGATGCTAACATCATTAATCTCTGTCTACTTAACAATCCCACCAAATTCCCAAATTCAAACCAATCGTGCACCAGGTCCTCGGTAGTATAGTGGTAAGTATCCCCGCCTGTCACGCGGGAGACCGGGGTTCGATTCCCCGCCGGGGAGGTTCTTTTTTAAATAAGCAAATATGTAGTTGTTGTTATTAAAATCTTTTTCTTAAGATTAAAAACACATAGACCAAACAAATTATCTTTTTATTCATATGTTTGAGAATTATAATAGTGAATTGATGGTTAACTGTAGTGAATTGTTGAAGAGAAGTTCGTTGGAGTGTTAAGTAAAAAAAAAAATCAGAAATAAATAAATGTTATTTATTTTTATTGAAAACTTAATAGTTGACCGTTGTATTATTAAGGAAGGAGATGGTCCGAAGTGGCGGTCATAAATATACTAAATAGTGGCAAAACTATTTTATTAAAAACCAACGTTTCGGCCCGACTTTGCAGTTCTTCTTCAGGGAGATGTGTTCAGCAAGGAGTTTCACCTAGAATTGTAAGTGAAACTCCTTGCTGAACATACCTCCCTGAAGAAGACATGTAGTCGGGTCGAAACGTTGGCTTTTAATAAAATAGTTTTGTCACTATTTAGTATATTTATGACCGCCACCTCGGACCATCGCCTTCCTTATTTATTTTTACATTTGCCGAAGTTTCGGCCCCAAGTTCAGGTCTTGCATGACAGTTTCCAGGTTTTCTTAGCCCTGACGAAGGCCTTAACTTTGGGCCGAAACGTCGGCAAATAAATATAAGTATACATATCATCTATTTATTTATTATAATTTTTTTTTTTATTGAACACCCCAACCAACTTCTCCTCAATTTGAGAATCCTATTAAGATAACTATATTTTATTAGTTTTAAACCAGATTAGTGAGTAATATAACATTCTTTCATATGGACAATGGTTATAATGGGGAAATCGTACATTCAA
The DNA here is from genome assembly GCA_928085145.1 of Nezara viridula. Lineage (NCBI taxonomy): Eukaryota > Metazoa > Arthropoda > Insecta > Hemiptera > Pentatomidae > Nezara > Nezara viridula. The sequence goes on from OV725082.1 coordinate 141,065,087, forward strand.
ACCAAATCTACAGAAAATATGAATAAATAAATTATAACAGAAGCAAACAAACAATTAAATAATAATAAAAAAGAATTGGTCGGTTTATCACATAAGGTAATTAAATGACATTTGTTAGCCTCAAACAACTAGGAACTTAGATGAATTTTCTCTTTATGAAATCAAAAAATTGCTCACTTACTTTTAAGTAGGGAAACTATATATGAGTGGCTTGTTACTAAAGCCGGGCATCTTTCATTTTCAGCAAGTGGATAAAAAGTCAATTTTGGTTTTAGAGATTCAATTAAAACTGTTTCTGATGATTTTATTTAAGAATGTTCAAGTTTAATTACGGAAAAATACCACTAGAATATGTTTAAATTGAAACTATGTAAACAAATTTTTTTTTTAAACATTTTTAAAAATGATAGATGTCAGTCTTTGATACGTGTCCACTCATATGATAATTAATTAGTTTGGCGCCATTTTCAAGCACTTACTTTTTTGCTTCGTCAGTACCAAATGTAGGGAAGCATTGTATTCATGCGAGAGGTTAAAATAAAATTTGTGCTCAGAATCGAAAATTTTCAATCGCAGTTTTACGTTTCAGACACCAAGGATCGAATTTGGTTCGGTGTCTGTCTGTAGTCAAATCGATGTAACGAACATATCACCTACTACAGTTCATCCGATTTTCATGAAAATTTCAAGAATTGTGCATGTTGGTATTTAGATGGTCCTACATAAATTTTACTAAATTCTAACCAACACTTCCGCTTACGCTTGCGCAAACACATTTTTGTAGATATACCAATATTTCAGGAACTGCTCGTTCGATTTGGTACAAAGTTGGATTAAAGGTAGGTAATTGTGAAAAAACAATGTAGGGCCAATTTCATTGAATTCCGTCCAATGCTTTCTCTTCTATATGAGCAAACGTGATTTCCTTGACACGTCTATATCTCTAAAACAGCAAGGTCGTCTTGGCTCAAATTTGGAGAGAATTTAGGGATTAGTAAACGTAAAATGAAATAGGCGCCAATTTTATCAAATTCTATCTACTACTAAAAAAAAAAAGAAAAAAATACTTAGATGAGGAAATGTGTTATTTGATATGCCTTTAGTTTCAAAACGGAGCATTCGATTTTACTCCAACTTGTGTTTATTTCCATTGGAGTTCAATCAGTTCGTCTTGGTCTTGATTTCCTTCTTTAAATATCGAAGTTGTGTGAACTTCAGCCATATTTTTATAATCAAGAGTGATTAGTTTTGACTGAAGAAAAGTATTGGTCTCGTTAACTCCAAACAAACAAGTTGAATTTTTCCTATTGATTTTCTAGTTCCATCCATTTTACTACCTGAAAACGTACCTATTAAGTATCTATCACTACTATTAGTGCAAAAGGTCGTATGTAAAAATTAATAAACGAAATTCATTGATATCAAACTTACTGTATTTCCGAGTCGACTTCTCCCATAGGTTTTATTCTTATACGAAAAATTGTATACCTTGTAATACAGGTATATTTTAGCCCTTGAAAACGATGAGGTAGCTATACTGACCTTAGTTGGCTGAATTTCTTTTTTGTTTAGATAAAAACGAATTCGAAAGTTAACCTATTACAAAAATGAACCGATTTTTCTTATGAACCGTCGATATGTAATAATAAAAATAAAATAATTTAAAGATAAATTTATGGCAATATAAACTAAACTAGGCTAGGGAACTATGGACCAGGCTGCCCACCCACCTATTAGTGTTGTCCAAATGCGAGACTGAGACGAGTCTTGGTCTTACAAACTCAGTCTTGGTCTTACAAACTCAGTCTTGGCCATGATCTTGGTCTTGCGCAAGAGTCTCGCAACAGTCTTGCAGTAACTTATTAGCTTATTACTATAGAGAAATTACTGTAATAATTTAGATAGGAGAAACCTAACTAAGTCCAAATGAAAAATTAGAAGAGTTAAATGCAAAAGTATTGGTTATACCAATTATCAACATATAGTAACTAAAATTGTCGAGTATTAGTCACTATTTTGCCTTAATTTTTATTTAAAAAATCGATTTTTTACCAGTCTTGGTCTTGCAGCAGTCAGGCGGTCTTGGTCTTACTGGAGGGAAAAGCGGGATTCCAGGAAATTCCCTTCGCAACTCTCACAACCGCATCATGTACTGGTCACACAGTGCGAGCTGGCCTGGTCAGTTACTGCATTGCAGCTACTCGCACCGTGTGACCGCATCGTACGAGTAACTTTCATGTGCGAGTAGGTCAGTAGTATCCGACTACTAGCAACCAGCATAATTTATAGTACTACGTGAGTACTTACTACGTACATAATTAGGAGTACTAGTAACTAGGACCCGAGTCACTACGAAGTTGTTGTTTTTTACTTGCCACTCACCACCTACTACCGCCCCGCAAGCAGCCCCTCGCTTGCGACTCGGAGGTCAACTTGCATCTAATTGCGAAATGACAGCTCCCTCGTGCGCCTTGGACCACGCCAGTGCAGAATTAATAATATTTTTAAGCCGATAATATTCTTAGAATTATGGAGATTTGAACTTTTGTGAAATTTAAACTTGGGAAAATATTTTGAATTCAAAACAAACGTAGTGTACCTGTTCGGATTTTCTATCCAAATATTTAAAGAACTAAAACTTTAATAATGTCAAATATTTAATGCAGATATCGTAAGTTTTAGTATCATAATTTTTTGTCAAGTATACGGCAATTCTTAAACATAAATTTTCAAAGTTGTGATAAAAATAACGAAAGCTACATGTAGCTAAAATCTCTCTTCAAATATCGCAATAAACCCATACATTAATGAAAATAGCATAAAATTCTCTGCCAAATGAAAAAAAATAATATTAGTGGGCTTTTGATTTTAGAGGATTATATTATAGTTAAATCCTAATATAGTGAATTTAAATTTACCAGTTATAAATAAGTAAAAATTGCATATATATCTCTTTAAATATCCTAATACAACCAGATATTAGTGAAAAAAAAAACATGAAATACTCTCTCATATTTAAAATGATATCTTTGGACTTTTGAGATTTAAGAGATTTATTATAATGTATTTTTTTTTTTTTAAACTTTTATTATATTTACCTCTGTATTAGTATGAATGCATCTAGTAAATTTGTACAGAGAAATATTATTACATGAAACACGCTTGTTGAGAAACTACCCACTGGAAGCACTCTAATAATGTAAATTAAATAATGTTTTGCGTGATGCTGAAATGGTGTTCTAATCGTCATCGAAAACTTGTAGCTAAAATCTTTCTGCAAGTACCCCAATACAACCATATAATAATGTTATTTTATCATTTTAAATGGCAATGTATGCCATAGGCGCTAACTTTACATTTTGATTTGGAGGAGGGCGATATAAATAAAAAAAATCGTGGTAGTTCATATTTTGTATAAAAAAACCAACATAATTATTGTGAAACAAATATAATATTGAATATTTAAAAATCAATTATTTCTGTATTTGGACAGTTGTAGGATTTTTTTATGTGCTTACGGATATACTTGAAAATATATTTTTGTATACATTAAACATGGTAGAAGGGGGACACTGCCTCCACAACATTGGCACATTTCTAGAATTGAAATCTTAAAAACTGAAAATTACTTTTGGATTCTTGTTTTGTACATCCGCCAAATAATATGTTTTCACAATCTGAATAAAAATTTCTATCAATACATTCTCTATGAAATATATTTATACTTGTACTTATTAAATTTATAATTTCCAACTTTATTACAGACAATTTCTGAGAAAACTTGAAATAGAGATGTTTATATGAAAGGTGAATGAATCATAATATCCAAATATATTTTTATGTGTTGTCACTAAATATAAATAAAAATTTAAATAATAGGAATATTTAGGTTGTAATAAAATAGTTACAACCTACTTATAGGTCTTAGCTTAGCCTAGCTAGTCGACTTTTCTTAAGCGATTTCTGTTTACATCTTTTATTCATTAATTTTGTTTATCTGTTGTCAATTTTTATTTTTTTACTTCAAATTATTGGGGTGGAGGGGAGGGTAGGGAGACGATCGTCTCCCTCCGAAGTGATAACTATACTATACTATAGCTATAACTATACTATACTACAGCTGTAACTATACTACAGGTATAACTATATTATAGCTATAACTATACTATACTACAGCTGTAACTATACCATTGCTATAACTATATTAAAGCTATAACTATAATATAGCTGGAGACGAGGTGGCCTGACGCGCAGACGCCGCCGCGCAGGAACCTCTCGACCAAGTTGGCCTCAGTGAGGTGCCTACCTTCCAGGTGTTCGGTGTCGCTCTCTTTCTTTAAGTTTAATTTAACTTTACGTGTCGGGTTCTCTGGTTCAGTTAGTGTGCACTGTTATTGTATATACGCTGCTTTTAAGGATTCTCTTCATATATCAGGTAATTTAGTCAAGTTATATCAAAATACAAAACCTTTAATACTATAATATCCTCCAGCTGTAGTTTGAATTATCAGTCCAATGGCACCTTTATGATAATAAATAATATGATCTAGATAATAAATACCTAAAATATATAAAGGGTTGTCAATAAAGGAACAGTTGAGTTCTAGCAGATAACTTCAATGTACAAGTGTTTAAGTAGGGCAGAATTAGGCACGAACCTTTTTCTACCATACTAAAGGATATTTTATTCATCCATGCTTTATTTATTTAATATTATCTATTTATTTTGTAATGCTCAGAGTAATATTATTATTGTTGTAATTACCTGTCAGAGGTTCCTGCTAAATGATATGTATCAGTTTATACTATAGTATTATATATAGTAAAGTATTAGTTTATAGTCTTAACTTCTCTTCGTTAATTGTTGACTCCTCACGTCTTGTTCATAATTCTAATTTAAAAAATAAAAGCTAGTAATTTATTAATCGGAATACTGAAGAGTTGAACAAAGTATTCCCTAAAACTTCCAAATAACAATGATAAAGAGAAATATAAATTACCTGCATTTATTTGTTAAATTAAAGCTATGGGCAAGAAATGTGGAGAAAATAAAGTATATTCTAATAGTCACTTCTGTTATGTTAATATTTCAATATAAATCGATTCTTATCTTCATTATCCTATGTTACAAGATTTACTATGTAATTTGGGCTTTGACAACTAACAATAGCATTTACTTAAATAGCATTAAACTAATTTAGTCTTAAATATGAATCATGCTACTTTGCTATAAAATATTTGTGGCACTTGACTTTATTTTTGTTCAGTTATTAATTTGATGAAAAAACGTTTTGTGAACAATTACTCATTTAATGGACCCTCGAATACTGAAGAGTTAATAGTCTTAAGTGTTTAATTTTGAATGTATCATAGCGCTATTTATAATATGTTAACATTGCGACGTTAGTCTTTGGGGAGGTAGAAATAACTGCCATCAGATGACAATAACAATGAATTGATTTAATGATTTATGAATGAACTCAAAGAATGAAGCGTCAAAAACAAATATTTTTCACTTAAAATATGACTAAAATTTCTCAGAGTCCTCTCGCTACTTTCGGTACACTGCTTCATTTTCGTGTGTTTAATTGATAATATGTTATGTTTGCAAAATAACGATTTCAGGAAAATATTTTACTTATCCAACTTCAATTCGTTTATTATATATTAAACGTTTTTACCTTCCTGTTCGTTATGGACGATGAACGTTCGATTTTGATGGAGGGGCGATGGACCTAAAAAAAAATAGGTCTGGAGTTTTTATTAGGTAAACGTTATTTTGAAATATTTAATAAGCCAATGTTTGAAACCAATATAATATTTAAAATTTATTTGATTATATGTTTGTATAACTGTAACGTAGTTTTTATTTCTTTGCTTATTTATTATATATAACGTATTTATTCAATTTAAACCAAGCGAAAAGGGAGAAGAAATCCTTCGTAGCATTCAACTTTGTCGCGAAAAATGTGATAAGAATATCAGGTGAAAATTGAGAGGTGATTGAATCGTAAAATCGGAGGGTATTTTGATATATATTATTATCTTTGGATATAAATTACAATTTAAACGAAGGTAACATTTAGGTATCAAGAAAATAGTGACATAGCTACTGCTAGGGCCTTGCCCAGACAGCTGGTCTGTTTTAGTTTACACATGTTATTAATTCATTTGGCTTATTTATTATTGATTTTTATTATTTTTACCTCCAATTATTGGGGGAGGGGAGAGACGATATTGTCGGCTCCTTAACATTGGGCGGATGGGGAGGGGCGATTCCCCCTCCCCATGTCTGTACCTCTGTTCCTGTCTACTTTCGAGTCTAATCTGCCTAACCTCTTTGTTAAATTTATCTAATCCCTAATCATGGTCAAATTTATATCACACCAACAAGATATGTATTGTGCCATTGTCCTGTTGTATTGTGGTTTAAGTAACCGAACTCAGTTCTACTCAGAATTTATCCATTTCATAATCAGATGAAATACATATTTTCTTGTTACCTGGTGATATATGCTTGCCTCCCTTATTCCTCTTTTCGTCCTTGCTCTTCGATTTAACTATCCGACTGTCTATGTATTAATTTAGATAGATAGATAGATAGTTTATTTTATTTGTCTAAGGAAATTCCTGTACAAATAAGTATAATGGTATGATTAACAATGTTAGATCTTGAGTCTAGTACTGCTTTCAAACATAACATTAACAATGCCCACAGCATTAAATATGACTAATATAATAACAGATTAGTAAACGATATATGTACATATATACATAACAATTAGTAAAACCTTTTTTTTTTTTTAAATATTCGAGAGGTATAAGACAAATGACAATATAAATAGGCATTAATATATGTTATATGATTAACTATACCACTTAACAGTTCAATGAACAGCCCTGTATGAAATAATACAGTTGGTTTATTGTTTTCGTAGTGTCTATTTTCAGTATCTCCTCCACACTAGCATCTTCTCTGGATTCAGTGATAAATGCGTTCAAGTACTTATTTCTTGGTTCGTTGAACTTGATACATTGGATCAGAAAATGAGTTACCGGGTCAGTTACAAGGCAGTTGCATGCACCACATACCTCACTGGATTTAATAGTCAAAGTAGCATATTTTAAGTATATTTTCATAAAATCTTTACTTGCTACTCTGAGACGACTAACGGCTCTTAATTTGTTTAAATTCAGAGCCCTGATCTGAAGATAATCCTCTGGTCTGGTAACATTAAAGGAGCAGATTTTTCTATATCTTGAGTTTGATTTAGAGTTTAACAGTCTGTCGATGTCCTTGGATGCGTGATGGTTTCTTATTTTTTCCATGATTTCATCTTTAAACCTCATCAGACCTTGAGAGAAAACACAAGAAAACATCCCCTGACATCCCAGTTCCGCCACAATCATCTTTACTTGGGTAACCCAGTTATAAGTTGGATCAGGTTTTCCAATGGATGAGTCTAGAGCTCTAAGCCTATTAAAGCATTGTCTAGGTAGTCTTTCGTCACTCATTAAGCTTAGCTTTGTCCAATAGTTGATCAGTTTTTTCAACACTTCAACACTTAATGGAGATCTCCCACGTCCCCCTGAAGCAGGCCCAGACCGATACCAATCTCTTCTGAGAGCTCATGTTTCAACTTTATCCGCATCGATGAAGCATCATATAGTTTCTTGAGAAGCCTAATTAGTTTCCCCCCCCCCCATTCCAAGAGAAAAAAGCCTTTCCCACAACAAATTTTGGTTGATAGAGTCGAAGGCCTTCCTAAGTTCGACAAACACTGCGTAAACATAGCTGCCCTTTGACCTCAAATTAATGTTGACAACTGACATCAATGTGAATATGTGATCAATGCATCCCCTACCCGTTCTAAAACCAGCCTGTTCCTCCGGTATTAATTTTTCTAATTCAGCCGATTTCATGATTCTGTTCCTTAGAATGCTAGTGAATAACTTTGCTAGAGTATTAAGGAAGGATATACCTGTGTAGTTGTTGGTCGTCTTGAAAGTTATTTGGTTTTAGAATAAAATTGTATAAAAAAGCAAAAAAAAAGCATAATTTGGCTAATTTCGTACTTGTGAATAAATTATTATTCATTAGTTAGAGGGATAATGGATTTATTACCATTGCTGCCAGAGACGACTCAATATTGCTCTCAAGTCCTGTGGCCATCCAGATACCCAAATCCTCTGCTGCCTCCAGATGCCGACCGTGAACCAGACAGAGATAACAGATTAGACGGGAATTGTGGCATTGCCCAGGAAACACCGGAGGTCGGTCGGAGCTGTGTTAACGCCACTGTCACGAATTGTTTACCGACCTGGCCTCGTCTCTTACCAGCTCACTCTTTAATAACTTTCAATTCTAAAACATTTCCTTATTCTTCATCTAGTTCTGTCCGTAATTTTATTATTTTACATCTATAAAATGTCTTGTCTCTTTATCTATCCAGGATGATAATTATGATGAAAAATTATTTTTTTAGGATTTTTAGATAGGATAGTCTTTTATTTTACTGAAACTATTTGTCTGTGAATTGAATATAAAGAATATTTCTTATTTTCAGTTTCTCATTTCTCTTATTTTTTTTTGCGGTGGTTCCATGATTTATTTATTTATTGATTATACAATCTTCTGTCACTTGGTCATTTGTTATAGGGAGGTAAGATCACATTCACTCAATAAGCACAGAAAAAACTTCACTGCTACTAAAGCCAGTGGAGATTGGTCGAAAGCGTTTTAGCCAAATACACTCATTTCTTCAATGGAGAATCTGACCATGGCCAGGACTCCAATATATACAAACTAAAAAAGATCGCGGGGCCACTGCCGTTTTAACCTTCTTGGATGATTGTAGGTATGGGTGGTGCTTGATAAGGATTGTGCAAGAGGATTTGGATGATAAGTAAGGTTCTGGTGAGATTTGGAGAACTTTTCTGGGGTAAGGTCTAGGACAAATGGGATGTTGAGGTGATGGTGTAGGGTTTTGTTGTTTTCGTAGAAATGAGCTTCCTCTATTTTTCTAAGGATTTTGAGTTATAAGGATTTTGTTTAAAAAATTACTGTCCCCGACAGTTCTAATCCCTAAGTCCAAATAGGTATCATTATTGTTTTGTAGATCAGTAACTTATGATTCCATAAATTACAAAATAAAGACGCTGCAAATTATTTGACAATGGTTTATTATTTCCAAACAACTATACATCTAAAGCAACATTACAAAGTTGCAAGTTGCTAGTTACAAAGAAAAATAAATAAAAGGTGATTCCAATTATTGGACTAAACTTTTTTTTTTTAATCATTAGTAATATGCTAAAAAAAAAATATTTAACATGCAAAATTTAAAAATCAAACAAAGGATGTAACATTTGGAGTAGAACATCTAAAAAAAAAACTGGAGTCCATATCTTTGCTCCTAATTATCCGATTTTAACGATTTTTTTTTTTTTTTTAGGAAATTCCGTAAACTTTTAAAAAACCATATACGATATCAACAAAAAGGTGTTAACTTTTTGAGTTATTCGGAATTAAATTTTACCATCCCTCGTGTAACTTTTTTTCCAGCTTCTTTTCGTTGAAGTATGTTACATAGATAAATTTAAAGGGCGTCGATAGAATGACTTTAGCGAAGTTTCATTGAAATCGGTACATTCTGAAACGTGAAACCTCAAATTTTGAGAGAGGGAAAGTTTTTGAATTTTTTGGTGGATCACAATGGTTGATTTTTAAAAATAATAAACCAAAATTGTACGTTTCCAAGAGGGTTGCATAAATATGATATATCATATAATACTTTGTACTTTATATCTATATCTATATTCTATATCTATATCTATATTATATTTGTACTAATTTTGTACTTTATTCGTCCCAGAATGAAATTATTTTCTATTCTATTCTATTAGGCTTAGCGAACCCGAAGGTTCAATGCCGACACTACCAATCGATTTTTACCCTCCTCCCTTCACCGATCGCCGTCCAAACCCAGCTCCGCCAGATAATCGGTAACGCAATCCTCTCACTTTCGCCTCGGTTTATTCCACGAACGTTTAATTTCTTTTTTAATTCTCATATTTATTTATTTATTTTTTCCTTCAAAGATCACTTAAACATAATATATTCCTAACGGTGGTTTCTTTATTTTCCTCCCATAATAAATACCTACAAGAACTCTCCAAAATTAAATCCTGGCACCATTCCGCCTCTGGCCTTACGAAGCGCCCAGTCCCCCTCCGTGGAAGGCTCCTGGTTAGTGAAGGACATGAAACCGAAGCCATCTATCAAAGCATGTTTTTTCCTATTGATTGGCTCACTTGTTATTCACTTAACCAGCCGTCGTTCATCATGGAGGAACCCTTAACTTGTATCTAAAACAGATTTATAGTCCAAATTTATGGTTGATGAAATCGCATGCCACAGCTACTTTTATTTTTCAATTAATTATCCTTAATGAGTTGACGTTATTATCCTTAACGAGTCCTTTGTCCTTATTTCTCCGAGTTATATAATATGATCCTGGAGGTAAGATATCACAGGAGCCGACCCAACTTATGTAATTCGCTGGCATTGGCGAAATGCAAATGAAGCAATACAGGCTGTAAACAGCCTCATTTATATCGTACAATAAAATCTTCATGGCTCTTCGTATCTCTTAACAACTGTTCTTAGCTTGTATAATGGCCACGCTTCTATGAGGTAAGTAGTGACAACTGGCTAAATTGTATTTAGGAAGATTTTTTTATTGTTAACTAAGAGTAACTGTAATCTTATAATATAGGTAATTTAAAGCCAAAGTGTACCCTAATCGATTTTTTAGGAAATCGAGATAAAAACAAGTGGAATTTTTTTTTTGCTTTAATGGGTCTTGGTATAAGACCATGATGGGTCTTGGTTTCAGTTCCTTTGTAAGGAATACTGTTTCAGTATTTTGTAAAGAGTACTGTTTCAGTATTTTGTAAGGAGTACTGTTTCACGGTTAACGATTGTGCGGGAAGATGACGGGCCAGGATCACGCTCAACCGACAGGTATTTCTTGTCGTTTAATTATTTTAATCAAGAGAATCCACTTTATTGAATCTGCATATACCCCAGGATCGATGCACGGCTGATGAATAATTATTTGTCAACAGCCGGATTCGAACTTGGAACCTCGAGCTTTATAATTTAGGGCATACCCACTGAGCTACCCCGCTCCCCATTTTTGTTTTTCATAAATGAACCTAAATATTAAAAACAGTTCTATGAAAATAAGTTTATTTCCATAACGGCATTTTTTGTTTCTCCAAGTAATCTAAAGTTCCATTTCTTAAAACAAAATCATCAAAAACTATTAAACTGTTTTATTCAAATGAAAGTTAAAAACAAATTAATTGTATTGCATCATTGCTTTTACTTTTTTCTCTCCAAATCACACACCATTTTGTATGAGTTCAATTAAAAATTTTGTGAACCAAGTTGTTTTTAAATGACTACTGAAATAGTTAGTGATTTGCGAAATAATGTGTTTTAAATAAAGAATTTCTTAAGTTATTTTTTAAAAAATATCAAATTAAATAGAAAATATAGATTTTCGGATTTTATGAAAAATTGTCATTACTGATTGTGGTTGATTTGGCAAGCAAACGACTGACAATGAGATATAAGATTCCTCATCTTTTAGTTCAACTTTCTTCCCCTATCTCATCTTGGATTTATTTATTTTTCTTTCCCGGTGATGCCTGAATTTTCCAATTATAATCTTAACATTGTTATATGGCAATTATAATCTTGCATAATGTTAACAAAATTATGTATAAATAACGTAATCTATAAGAATGACAAAAATAAACAAAACATTCTTGGAAATGCTCCACTTCTAAGTGAAATGTTATCAATGCGATTAATGTATTAGTGGAATTCAGTGAGCTGTAGTTTGCTCCATAAGATTTTAATAGTTCTTATCTAATATAAAACAGCTGATGTCATCATTTGCGTTGCGACATTCTTCAACCAAATCTTGATGAGGTGAGGGCGGGGTATTAATGTCAGAGTTAAAACACCACCAGGCACAGGGACGCGAACTCGTAATTATTTTGTTATATTCAACTTAGATGATCAGGTTGCCAGGTAACGCGCGGTGCTGTGCACACACGTTAGGCCGCTCGGCTACCCCTCCCCTATTATCTCTTGATGAACTCATTATTCAAAATAAATAAATGAAAAACAAGGCATTATTTGCCAAAACCTCTTACATGTGACATTGTGTACAGTAGTGGACACCCTATTCAATGTGATTACAAAAGGACTTAGACAACCCAAAACTGAGTACTTCAAACCAATACCCTGATGATGACCTAAGTGTGCGTAGAAACCTCGGCAGACTCAATAAACACAATTTGTTGACTGCAGATGCTTACCATTTTTCATCACCAGAAATGCAACATGTTTCTATGCTAGCCATCTCCAAAGAGTTGCATATTTTGAACTTTAAAAAGTTCCTTTTCGAAGAATGGTGTTCTTAGAACGCGGACATCTGCTGAGGTATCTATTTTTTAATTATGTTTTTCTTTTTGGAATGGAGGGGGGTAGGGAGGGCGTTGAGTATTATTGTATTGGGTATGGGCCATTAGAATACAAAATTATTTAATTTTAAAGGAACAAAAATGTGACCTTTTAGTTGGTGATTATTCTGTCGCCCGCTTACATCCTGGCAGCTGTTATATCATTAGTACAACAGAAATTGCATGTGTATGCATTCTGCCCACGTCGAAGTAATTTGGACACTGTTACAATTTGTATATCTTTATACAATTTTCTCTTTATGTTGTTAGCAACACCGAAGATTAAATTCAGGAGAACTCATAGATATTAGTTTTTTTTTTGGCCATTGTAGACTACGTTTCTAACTATAAACTATCCTCATTCGTAAAACTTAAAATCCTCAAAAAATACTAACCGTTAATTTTAGTTTGTAAGCTCTAGAATAAAGATATAATAATTTAGAGAGAAAATAAATTTTTAAGGAACAATAAACAGAAAACTGCTTGTCCATAGAATACAACATTCCAGCCCCACTGCGCGCCATCCACTTTTTTTTTCTCTGTGACAACCTGCCTGATTTTTTATTTTTATTTATGGCACCAATATCGCTGGTTAATCCGTAGAACTCAATATTACCCAAAATAATAAATTCATAGAGTTAATTTTCAAAAAAAGTTATTTTTTATTTATAATCATCACAGTTTGACTAATCGCTAGGTGATAGGTGCTGAACAGCCTAGTCATACAGCTCATAACTGTTGTGGCCTTCACCGGACCCACTCCATGAATAGCTATTTGTCGGCTTCATAAGGTGAGGGCTATCGAATGGGGTATTATAAGGCGGCAAGGCGGCTGTCCCCTGAGCGTTGGGGTTCGTGCGCGAGGGATCTGAGCGACCTGAGGACGAGAACTGTAGTTATTGATTTGGTACTAAAACAGACAAGAAGCGGAGAAATGTAGTTATTGATTTGGTACTAAAACAGACAAGAAATGGAGAAATGTAGTTGTTGTTTTGGTACTAACAGATATAAGAAGCGGAGAACTGTAGTTGTTGTTTTGGTACTAACACAGACAAGAAGCGGAGAAATGTAGTTGTTGTTTTGGTACTAACACAGACAAGAAGCGGAGAAATGTAGTTGTTGTTTTGGTACTAACACAGACAAGAAGCGGAGAATTGTAGTTGTTGAGTTGTTACTAACACAGATAAGAAGCGGACAACTGCAGTTGTTGAGTTGTTACTAACACAGATAAGAAGCGGAGAACCGTAGTCCAATCAAATCAGCACAAAAAAAAGAGTCTAGCTTGCAAAACGTTGGCTAATTTGGATTTCTTTCTTATATTATTAAGTACCTATGAAAATAAAAAATCCAAGTTTTCGCCCTTGAATGGCTTGTGTGTTCGCTGCTGAGCAATTAAAAATTTCGAACTTTATGTTGTTTACGTTAAATATCTCCTTTTTTAAGTAGCACAGTTAAAAGACGGTTATATTCAATCTTAAATAGGTTAAAATTATCTAAAAATTTTGTACATAACATTTTTTTCTAAACCCAGGAAGTGAACTATCGAGCTTTCAAAAAGAAGTGAAGCTTGGAAATTCTCAAAAACATGCATACTCGTAGGTCAACTTTTTAAATTAAATATTAAATCGCAAACAATTTAATTTAGTTTTTATTGGAAACAAATTTCTCTAAAGGTAACCACTTCAATGCGGATCGCTAAAAAGAGGTTAATGTTTTGAAATTCCAGAAAAGCCTTATAATCTTATTTTTACTGTTTTCCTTTTTTCTTATTTAAATTAAATTTGTCATAAAAAATTACTGTTGTTCTTGTTACTTTAAATGGATGTTATTCCAACACATTTTTTAATAATTAATATTATCCAAATTGCTTGCCGTTGTGCTCTTACGGGTTGTCACTTTTGAAGACTGTTATTGATATTGATTCAAAATTATTGTATTGATATTTGTTTGTTATAAATATGTCAAATGTACTGAAAACGTTATTATAAAATCTATTACTATGCCATTCAAGTACTGAATGATGTGGTATTTTGTATCTGACCGCTTTAAATAGTTTAAAAGGTAGTCAGTGTTTTAGAAAGAGAAGTGTATTCCCAAGACGTTTTATTTGGGTCCGTTTTTCGTTATTGTTGTCTGTTTATTTACAGAGGTCGCTTTATTTTCAACTTCAGTTTGAACGACTTGAAAAAGGTAACATGTCTAATATCTGTTTGGGCTACTGGCCTATGTCACTTAAAATGGGGACTTTGACCATTATTTCGGATGTATATGTTTGTGTTGGTTTTCTGATTACGTTTTCTATTGTTACCTTTAAAAATTTAATTTATTTATAAATGTATTAATTTATATAGTAATGGTTCAGGTCTCGTCTAGAGTATAAATAATTATAGAAATAATTGGTTAGGGCTGGTGGTTAATAACAAAGAAACAATTAATTAAAGAAACAATTTAGGTTGTGTTCTTTTTCACCGTATATTATTTAAAGATTTTTGTTTACATGGCAACGCTTCGACAGTTGAGCCATTCTACGGTCAATCTCAATAGAAAAACAAAATTTTTCTTTTAAAAAACAATTTTAATCCATTGTTAACTGGTGCATTATTCGAAAAACGCTTCAATATTAACTGAGAGTTTTAACATGTGGATAATGAATTCATTTTTGTTTTATTAATTGATTCGTTTGATTACAATTACTCCATTTATGCTTGTCTGATTTGGTATATTTTCCTTTTTTTGCAGCATTCACAATTTTATTAACTATTAAATAACAATGACTAAAAAAAAACTAAAATTTTAATCCAATCGTTCCCGTTGTGTTGTAGATTTGCAATAATGCTCGAAAAAACGGATAAAAACTCCTAAATATAAACGTTGTTCTTCGAATAAGTCGAAAACTATACTACAAGGAAAGCATGTAATAACTATATTTAAAAGGACCAAATGAAGTGTTACATACATGTTTTATACTTTTGTGTTATTATTTTTTTGTATTGTTATTTAACCATTGCTGTTTTCTTTTGCATTTTTAAAAAGTTTCTTTAGAGTCTTCGATTGTTTTTGCTTGCCCAGCAAAATAAAATAAATACAGAAGAGGGAGGTGGTTAGTGAAACTTTAGTTTAGCGATGCTTTAATATAATACGAAATTTATTTGAATTTGAAACACTCTCGATATTTGTCCCGACGACCCTGAAGGCCACTCCCGGAGAAGCTGGGAGCTGTCCTCCCGAGGTCCTGATCGAGGTCGACCCAGATTTGGGACAACCGCTCACGTGAAGTGCTCAGGGTGATTCCATCAGTATCCAGGCAGGCTACACATGTTCTTACTCATTTTTTTCTCCGCTGTTCCTCATTATTCCTAACTCCGAAGAGTGTGAAAGGAGGGGATGAACTTCCGGCCAAGCACGGAATTGTGTGACTTCGCCGGGTGCACATTTGTAAGTTTGATGTGTCTCAAACGCGAATATTCTTGTGTTGGTCTAATTCAGTCATCGTGTATTGATTAATCTTAAATAAGTATTTTATGTTTTTTTTTTTATTCATATTTTAGAAACGATTGTTTTTTTCTTCTTCACTACCGAAGACAATGAACCTTTGTATTCCTGTGTGAGGATAAAAACATTTTATGTTCAGAATAGAAAATTTCCACTTATGCTTTTGGGTTTTAGACAGCTCGAACAGTTTGTACCATGATGTATCTGTACCAATTCCATTTTATTTCGAATAGTCTCATACTATTTGGCTGAAAGCTAGAAAAATTTGAAAATTATTGCACAATTTATTTCATAATTTACTTTATGAAATTTCCACCAATTCTTCTTCTTTCATACCGTAACATTCGGGGCTGGATTGGTACCTTTGGGACAGTGGATACAATTCAGTTTGCGGCTCTCCCGCGGTGGACGGCGGACACTGGGCTGGTCCTGCCTCTCGAAACGTGCTTTCTGTTAGGTCTGTACTGCAATTACTACCTCGCGGCATTTAGAGAACACTTGTTCACGACACATGTGGTGGAAATAGATTTTATTTATT
Source organism: Nezara viridula (assembly GCA_928085145.1). NCBI lineage: Eukaryota > Metazoa > Arthropoda > Insecta > Hemiptera > Pentatomidae > Nezara > Nezara viridula. The sequence continues at coordinate 141,081,657 of OV725082.1, forward strand.
TCCATTGCTATTTTCAAATTCTTGTTATGAAAATTTCGCTTGTACCTCAAGACTGGTGTGCCGCAAGGTAGTAGCGCTGTACATACCACCACGGAATCACCACAAACTAAACTTTATCCGTTGTCCCAAAGTTACCCCATCCTATGGTGCAAGGATGCCCAGAAGAGTGTTTCCATTAAAATGTTTTAGAGCGCATATTTTGACGGATTTTTGAATTTTGGAAGTGCGCAAATTTCGACAGAGTTATGAATTTTCGGACTAAGGGACTTGGGGAAAGAGCTGGAACATACCGCAAGTTCAATTTTATATGATCTACGATTTTTCTAATTATGGCGCCACCGACCATGGGGGGAGAGGGATGGGCACCCCTTGCTATGGTATACGTAAACGTAGTTTTATGATACACAGATATTTCAAACACAATTCCATTTATTACTGTCTCTTATTTTTCCATTACCAGAAAATTTTATCTCATTTTCAAACAACAAATCCTGAAACCAGAAATCTTCCCTATATCCTAGAACTACTTGCTAGGTTTCCCAATCCAATCTCTTACACACTACCAGACCTCAACCTACAGCTCTTATATATCTTCTCCCATGAAACTATTTTCTTCAGAGAATCCTTCGTCATTCGTGCCACTCCCTTTTGGAACTCTTCACCTACTTCAAAACGCCAACCATCTACTCAATGATATATTCAAACTTTCGCAAACATGTAAAATTTACTACATAATTTGCTATATAACTGTACAATTGAAATTTTAATTAACAATAATTTATCATAATTTTGTATTCTATAAGCTAATCTTGATAATTATGGAATTCTCTCATTATTCTTAAAGGATTGTAGACCCAGAATATATATATATATATATATATATATATATATATATATATATATATATATATATATATATATATATATTTAATCTCAAATGGTTGACTGTCAAATAAAGATTATTACATACCAAATAAAACAAGGGAAAAAGCTATGATGTTCTTACTTAGCGAATCTTATACTGTATCTTATTTATTAACCGAAATCTTCTTTATGTATTAGATTCAACTCAAACTATTCTATGCCTTCTAAAGTTTGCTGTAATATTTATAGTTTTCAATGTTTATTGAAGTTATTAATACGTAACTATATATATATATATATATATATATATATATATATATATATATATATATTGGTTGAAGGGCTTTTACACCCGTGACCTCAGATGCTGGCGGTGTCCTGATGTAGCGTTAATTCGGAAAGATGACGAGCCTTGAGGATCGAGGCGAGGACCACTCCCTTTCTGTGAAACCCGCCAGGGTCGAACATGACCTCGAAGCTGGAGTTAGTTAGCTGGCTGTAGTGTAGCTGGCTGTAGTGTAGCTGGCTGTAGTGTAGCTGGTTGTAGTGTAGAGCTCCTGTTGAAAAAATAGTCTCTTATCTTTTAAGGATCATTAGGGATGAAACAGAAATTTGTACGAGTTTAGAAACAAGAGGTAAATTTTATCAACCGTGGCTTACTGAACGAAATAACTGCCCTTTCGGTAAATTCAACACAAAGTACTCCAGTGTTAAATAAACAGTCAAACTGCGTCTTAACATTAAAAAAGTTGAACGAACTTACATAAACAGTAACTTAATATTATTTAAGGCAGGAATATTTATAACTTGATTTTATAATATTCCTGAAGGTAGAACTCCGAAGGTTGAATCTGTAAGCAAACAACATAAAAAAAAAATAATAAATACAATTTTATCCCTGGAGGACAAATTGTATAAAGACATGCCTTCATGAAACTATATAAAAAATCCATCGTATTCAGTGTAATTTATCAAAATAAAATTTTAAGATTTCTTTTTACCGGATGGCCCGTGCGGATAGTTCGCATTGTATATCGTAAGTGAACATCTTACAATATAATATACTAATAAATAAATGTAATGTTTTAGGAGAGGGAGAAATTATGTCGTTCGAAATAATAAATCTTTTTTTTTTTATTTAACGCCTCTGCCGTTGGCTATTAGGCCATTCGGCTTCGAAATAATAAACCAAAACATGTATACATTTCAATTACAAAATACAATATTGCTAAAAATAGTCCGATATTAGTTTTTCATTTAAGGGATATGTATACTAGATTTATTTTATAAATGAATTACATCGTTGTAATTTATTTAAAAAGTTGTATTCTATTTAATTATGAGCAAATACAATTTTCTTGATAACTTTCTCCAGACAATTTTCAAGTTGTACTTATGTTTCACATTTGAAGAAGATATTCTTCAAAATAAATAAAGAAGAAGATATTCGTTGGAGGAGGGGGCAAGCTTTGTGGCTTCAGGACCCAAAATAGATTTTTTTTTTCTGGTCCATATTTGTGACTGAGGGATCTGAGCGGAACAATTAATATATCTTCTCTTTTAAAATTATAGTATGTTCGTGACAAGAAATAAGTATCAACAAGTTATCTATGTAAGCATTCTTGTTCATTTAACTAGATTTTTTTTTTTAAATCTCCTTAAAGGACCATTCAGCATCGTTTCGCATGAGTATTTTTTTTCTTCAAGAGTAATTAGTGATGACAAAATAAATAAATCCTGGCTATGCTACTGCTCTTAAATAATGTTACATAACTGAGTTATAGATTTGGAATCTCTGTGTAGATGTTTGGAGAGTTTGATAGATGAAATCTTTAGGATTAACAAACATCGAATGGTGCAATCTCTGTGTAGATGTTTGGAGAGTTTATTAGATGAAATCTTTAAGATTAACAAACATCGAATGGTGCAATCTCTGTGTAGATGTTTGGAGAGTTTATTAGATGAAATCTTTAAGATTAACAAACATCGAATGGTACAATTCTCAATGAGGATAGTGAGTGTGGTCCAGTTCTCATGAAAAAGTTGCTCTTTTGTTTGTACAAGTGACCTAGTGAAGTATTGTGAAATATATCTATATCTTAGCATGCTACATATAGATATACTATATGTATATCCAACATCTATGTATATAGCCCAACTATTAGCCGTGGCTGGTAGCAAAAAATATATCACCTCTAACGGATCCCGAATTTAATTTTGTTTGGGGAGAGTCCGAAATTTTTTTTTTTTTTATGTATATGGCAATTATTACTTTCAAAGAACAAGAAAGAAACTAACTAACTATATAAAATGATGCTTAAGTGATTCTTGAAGTCCTATTAAATGCAATTACACGATGATTAGATAGATGATTAGATTTTACCATTTTGGGGGAGGGGGCTTCAGCCCAAAAGCCCCTCCTCCTCTCCCGTAGATCTCCCTGTATCTATCTATCACTGACCGAGCTATGTTAAATCGTGACCACCAATAAAAGTAGTGAGTGATTTAAGTGTTGCCGGTATGTTAAGACCTAATTCGCGTTTAGAGTTAATTATAATCATTTTATGTTATCTTGCAGACACTATGTGCGATTTTATTCATTTTGTTCAATATTTCACTATTTTATGAAATTTTCTTTATATGTTTACTATTTATTACATCTGTATTTATTTAATAATATAACATTCTATCACCTAAACATTGGTTATATAGCGATAAGATCACATTCACACACTATGTACAAAAAATATATAAAATAAACAGAAGCCAAATAACTAAATAATAATAAAAAAGTATATACAATAAATTAAATAAAATAACAATTGATTACAAAAAATTTCTATTTTTGAAATTTTGTTATAGAAGTATGAAAGAATTAGAAATACTATTAATATTAACAGAAACAATTGTTGAAGAATGGTCAGAAGCCAATTTAGTATGTCGAAGACTAGGAGGTGAAACTTCGCAAAATGACGGTTTCACAGTTCAGATATATAAAAAAAAATTAAAACGCAATTAAATATGTTGATGCACTAGTGTTGATAATATTGTCGGCACCATGCTAAAGTAACCAATATGAGCTTATGTACAGGTTGTATATATATATATATATATATATATATATATATATATATAATATACTGTTATATATGTTATAACAGTACAAATTCGTTACTTTAACATGGTGGCGGAAATTTAATTCTTATGTACAGGTTGTATATATATATATATATATATATATATATATATATATATATATATATATATGTTATAACAGTGCAAATCCGTTACTTTAACATGGTGGCGGAAATTTAATTCTTATGTACAGGTTGTATATATACATATCTTATAACAGTGCAAATTCGTTACTTTAACATGGTGGCGGAAATTTAATTCTTACCCAATTTTTTCTTCAATTCTTATTTATGTTCCTAAATAATCTATCCATATAAAACAATATCTTTTTTCAATGAAGAATAGAATAGTTGGGGTGATCAGACAGAAATATTTCTTCCCCCAACTATTCTTCTCTTCATTATTCACGACAGTCAACCATTTACCCACAATTAAAAATATTTTCGTTTTATACAGTTTTCGCTGGTTATTTTAATTTTATTTAAATTTAGCAAGACAAATATAAAAAAATCTATTTTCAGTTTTGCTATTATTGAGATAGATTATATGTTCGCAGAACAAAATTATTTTTGATATAATTTAATTTAAAGAGTTTAGGGCGCTATTGTATATATATATATATATATATATATATATATATATATATATATGTATGTATTACTCCGCCTTGCAGCTTTGAGTTGGAAGGCCATTGGTTCTGGAGTTGCCTTGGCAGCGCCCATGAACTTTAACGAGCATTAAACATCAGCAGTTCAGTGGAGGCCTTATAGTCGATCACGACACTGCTACGGGCTGGTAGCAGTTATCGATAGTGGTAGTTATCGATTTTGAGGTCGAATCGATCGGCTCGGATAGCCAATAAGCGGGCCTTCGAGTGTGCTCACGTTTCGAGGGCTTCTGTTACTTTCGGTATTGATTGTTCTGATTCTTAAACTATTAAAAAAATAAAAATAAAAATAAATATCGGTATGTTTTTTATTTCCTTTTATTTACATGTATACAATTTAAATAACATAAGTAATTTCAAACATTTGCTTCTATAACTTGTAATTTAACATTTTATTTATACAAAGAATATTACACTTGTACGTGTTGTGGGGAGCCAATGTGCCGTAACTTTGTGCTATTAAAACTTGTTTCTTAATTATTAAATTATTTAATAAAAAAATGAAATGGTGTCTTTCAACTCCGAAGCCCAAATTTTTAAAAGTTGGTTTTTAAAAGTTTATGGAATTTCATAAAAAAAAAAATTTCTCTGAAGAGGTGAAAATTTGTATAAATTTAAAATATACTTTTTTAATTGTTGAGACTAAAAAAAAACCTTTCTACAAATATTTAATAAAGTATCTTTACTAAGAACGTTTTTCATAAGAAATAAGCACCTAAATTTATACCTTTATTCTCAGTTCTATATTTCAACACTGCTATCACCACCTCCGGAATCAACTTACTCACTGTCTGCATAGATAACTTTTTCAACTAAAAATATCACTAAAATGACATTACTTAAAAATATTGAAATTTTAGTTAGTCATTCTGAAGTTTATAAAAGCAAAGAAAGTTGTGTAGTTTATAAAAGCAGATAGAGTGAATAGATTTTTATTGCCTGTCGTCGATATATTGAATAACATTTTGTAATTAATTTGTAGTTTTAATGACTTGTTTCTGTAGGTTTAGTCCCGTTTAAAATGTACTTCCAAAAATTTTATAATAGTCCAGTATTGCCAGAAAATAATTTCTATTCAAAGTAGATCGGTAAGTGAAAGTTGTGTGTTGCGCGCACCAGATTTTTCTATCTGCATTTATGTGATCTTGATTTTTCTGCCCTGAATTGGCGAAATGTTGGCAAGTTAACAATTATTCACTTGCATGTTAAGAGACTCGTGGCTTTATTGTTTCGATTTTTCAATTTATAACATAATAATTATTTTAATTGTTACACCTTTAAATTGGTTATTAATTTGTTTAAGTGGATATCTTATTGTATATAATATAAAAGTGGGATGCAATATGCAAATCTATGACCAGTTAATTAAGATATCTTTGGACTCATTTCGTATCCTAAAATACATATATATTTCTTTATCAATATAAAATAACTTTTATTTAGTTGTTATAGTGATTGTTATGTTTTAGTGGTAAAATGAAAGTTTGTTCGATATTGATAAAGACGTGTATTTTGGGATGACAATTAGATGCAAACATTTGTTAATTAAGTGATCATAGATTATATTATTGTGATTATAGATAATTATATTTATACCATATAGTTGCTTACGTGTTTTTTATTTTATGTATTTGTCTTGCTATCTTAAGGTTTCTTATGTTTAGCTTAAGGAGTTATATATTTACCACCCTTCTATAATATATTATGCCCATCTCTTTCGGGATGAGCGCTCTTTACCTTGGTCTTAAAGGTAGGTCTTGTAGGAGACAGTAAAAAAGAGAAGGGTCAGGTAGGAGACCGAACAGATCGGCCCTCGTGAGGGCCTAACTAACCACAAGTTAGGTCACCTCAAGGGCCGGGCTCTATCTAACAACAACCTAAAGCCCAACATCCAACTTGTTGTTCGCTCTTTCTTATTTCTAATCCCTTCGCCTGCCTCACTACCTTACAATTTATTCTACCGATATATAAACATATACTCTCCGAACAAATCCAGTACCCAGAATTCCACCTTCTGAGAATTCGCCTGCAAGACGGTCCCGACTTCTTCGACACTTGCTAGCTTCGTGTTGATTTCAAAAGGTTCGTTTACTGGACTTTGATAATGCCTCAATGGAGTTGATGTTCGGAGCTCCAACACACCTTCCAATTAGTCTCTTATCCAATATGTCATTAATGTACTGTGTCTCAGTTCTTAATGATCACTCTCTGGGGGATGATTCTAGACGCAATTTCCAACAAAAAAGTTCATTTAATGTGAAGATGGTCACATGTTTTATTGAATAAGAAGAATTGCTCAAAAACTGGTCAACATTATTAAGTTTTAAGTACACCGTTGTGAAGAAGACAACATTTCTTTGATAAAGCAGTTCATCACACAGAGATATGCTGATCGGTAAGGGTGCTGTAACATCAGCAGTGAGTGCAGCGTCTTTGAAGTCTCCTTATCACTGATTTCTAAAAAAAGTCTGTCTTCTTTACGACGGTTTACATAAAGTTTAATAATCTTGAACAGCTTTTGAGCAATTTATCTCATTTAATAAAAAAACGTGACCATTTTAAAAAAAACACAAAGCTGAACTTAATTCATTTTCCGTTCGGAATTGGCCCAAGCTTAAAATGAACATTTTTGTAGTAAATTTTGTCCAGATTCACCCCTCCCCCTTCCTCCAGACTTTGTCCATTAAGAACTGAGATACTTCGTATATTTAAATACAAAAAAATAAATAATAGATAAATATATTTTTTTTTTCTGTTTGGATTCCAGACCTTGTAGATAGTTTTCTGCCTTCCTCCTTATCCTTATCCTATTCCTTTCCAGTTATCTGCATGCGGCTATATTAAATATTTGTTGATTCAAGCTGTCCGCCTGCTTTTTGGCCTTCCACGTGGTCTTTTGCCTTCTATTGGGACATTCATTGTCGCGTAGAGGTGTCCAGGTGGATTGCTCCGAGCCACATAATCCGCCCATCTTAACCTCCGTGCCTTCATTTCATGAGATATTAAATGAGCAATTTCTCTAATACGCTCATAGAAATAGGAATAGAATTGATATAAATATTGTTTCTTACTTATGAACATTTATACAAAAAAATAATTAATTCATTTTATCAGCAATGACGTAATATAAGTAAATATAAGATATTTTTATATTTAAAAAAGTAAAATAAAAAAATAATTGAGTCAATGCATTGGTATTGCTCATAATGTATACAGTTACATATTCGTATTACCTGTCGAGGCCATAACTTGTGTATACATTTCCAAATGTTTAATTCATACAGTTTGCCCTGCGAGTTATTTGACCTTGGGTTATGTGGATTTTAATTTAGCAGGAGCAGCTGTTTATCTCGTCACAAACGGTTTGCTAACGACCAAGAAAGTAAGAGCGGTTTTGGCCAAGATATCGCACTCTCTCTCGATGTGACGAATAGCATTAATGGCATTTAGGCAAGTTCACAATAGCGTTGTATTTACCTGTACCGGGCGCTAGCGAGCCCCGACACTAGGCTGAGGCTTACACCGTAATTACAAATAAAAATAAACAGTAAACCAACAGCACCAATTCCCCACCCCCACTTAAAAATCACTTTGTGCAGTAAAAGAGGTCCGCCGTGTTTAATCCTCGCCCTAGCCCCTCTTCTCAACACCGCATGTCATGGGGTTGAGAAAAAAATATTATCTTAGTGTATATTTTCGTTAACGTGCTCACTAGAAGGCCGTGTTTATATCTTTGCTAATTTTAGTTTTTTCATATTAGGAACATCTTGGTGTGCCCATTCCTTCTCCCTCCACCGCCAAGATATTTTATTGCTCTCATCTTTTCAAAAACAGTGCAAGCGAAAGTTGAATTCAAAAATTCCTAGATCATGCGCAATGCAATTACACATCCAGGCCGTAGGGTCCTGCGGGGTCTGTTCCGTGGTCCCACTTTTCTTTTCATTTGAAACTTTTCGATTAGAAAATTCACAACTCCTTCGAAATATGCGCCCCTAAAAACCAAACTCGTCAAGATATTGCCCTTCAAAAAGATGGTTCTGCGCCATCAACTCCCTTCTGGAACCCCTGGAAAGATCTGCCAAGTAGGCTCCAGATTGCTCCCCGCTATTTCGATTCGTTACATAATTAGTTACATTTACAACGTCTATACAATTCATTGAGATGGAACTGAATCCACAGCAGTAGGTGTTATGTTCGTCAGTTCTGTTTCTCTTCAGAGAGACTTTCGGTACAAAAACTTATTAACTATCTTTGTATTTGTTCACTCATCACCAATTTTTACAGCCATTTTATTATTAAGTGTAGGTTCCTCGCCATTTCCATTGGTTACAAATAATTTAACTTTTGAAGATGTTTTAACAACAAAATGATTTCCTCTTGTTTCATATAAAATATTTAGAAATTTAGTTACAACTTATTTTAAAATTAAAAAATACAAATACATACAGGAGAATCAGAAACATGAATAATTTTACTTTAGCACTTAGGTATATATTTACCAGTGGTTGACAGGTATAATAGTTAGGCACTACCGCACTAACTTATCGAATGTTGGTTCCGAGATTATAACCTCATTAAAATACGTATAAATATAACCTTCTCTTCCCTATATTCACGGCCCGCCATATTTACAACCATTTCAACCACTAGGTACATCGATTTCAATTGTGGAATGGACTTTATGAAATCGAGTGATGATATACCACTCGAACAATACTCCCCAAATTTCCTCGAATGTGATTAAAAATATAATATGTCAGATCCATCATGAAAAATAAAGTCGGGAATCCATATGCAATATATAAATATTGTAAGGTTGCATTTGATGAAATTGATACATTATCATTTCTTCATCATATTTTCTATCGGTTACAAGTAATTTGACTTTTAAAAATAGTTTAATAACAATTTTTCTCTAATTTTATATCAAATAGTTCTAAATGAAGTTAAAACATTGCCAAAGACAAAATGAGTAAAAGTGAAATCGTTTAACGACATTTTAAAATAAAAACAACAAATATATGCGATCTTAAATGAGATTCACAACTTCAAATAAACTCATTTGAATTTGGACAACGTTACTTTTTAAAATGAACTCTCATTTTGTTTCTCTGGTTTTGAGCTGTTTTTTTAATGTTTGACAACCAACAAAATCGGTATATTTAAATATATTTTTTGATATATGCTTTCGATTCCCTGGAAAATAATGTTGTCTTATAATTATATCCTCTGTTTTGGATTAATTTACTGGAATAATATTTAAATTATAATATAGCACTCCGGTCGTAAATCGCTAACGAAAGTTGGTTATTAAGCTTAGTAAATTAGAATCATTTGGCCCATTAGTGTGCTCCGAATTTCATCACATTAATTTCGGCAGTTCGAAGATGCCTGTCGAAATTCCATAAATCTTGGTTTTCAGGTGTCGATCGGATTTGTGAAAGTTTGCCGAAACTGGTTTTCGAGTCGCGAATTACGCAAATGAGACGAAGAAATTCGCTACGAAAGGTTCCATAAAAGAAAAATACTTTCGATTATCTTCATTTCAACACAGTTAACCAAATTCTTAGCACAATATATCTTTGAAATTGTTGTAGGATTGTTATCTAAAATCAGGCTCACAACAATAGATTAGGTCAAATAAGGTGTTACATTAGCAATAATTTCTTGGAAAAGTGTGTGATGTTTTGGACCATGTAGGTTTTTTCATGAGTGTCTGATCCAAATATTCAAACAATCAAAATACACATCAAGAATAAATAAAATTTACATCCTTAAAAGAACTATTGATACTGCAATTACCGTTATTTTTTTTTTCATATTTTGGAAGGCGTATTTATACAATTTGCCTAGGGCTATATCTGTTGAATAAATATAAATAATTTAAAAATAAATAAAATTAAAATAATATAATTCCGTTCCACTGCATTCTGGAATTCCATCCCACTAAAAATCCGCCATGCATCATCCTTATCCACCTTTAAAACCCTCTTATTCCAATTCCTCTTCACAATCCAATCAGACGCTGGTTAAATACATACTATGTTATAAGGATTTAATTTTCTTTAGACATTATTTTTTTTTCTCTTATTTTTTATTGTTTTATTCTGTGTTGAACGTGAATTTTCATCACCACTCACTAAGCATTGTGAGTAGATAAAATTTGTTTTCCTTAAGTTCTAAGTTGTTATTCATGGAAGGTATTTCAGTGAAATGTATTTTATTTCTAATTATCTTCAACATACTTCTCGCTATGTGTATATATATACTTTATTTTATTTTCTCTTCTCCTAATCTTTACGCATAATCACTTAAATATCTTAGGGAACATATGTATATCATTATTTGTTTTTTTTATATATTCTTTTTGTTTTAGTTTTTACGATTTCTTTCCCTACATATTAACAGTTATTATTATTTTTTTTAATTTTTATATTCCATCACTACAATGCTTTACCTATAAAATAGATTTTACTTTCCTTATAATTTCATTCAGTGATTATTATGCAATTATTTAGCTCCAATATTGTAGTACTGAACCCCTATTACCTAACTGTCCTCGTTAATTTATCCTAAGAGCTTAATTAATACTTAATGTATTACATGTATTTTGTCATTATTCATTGTAATAAGTCTTTTGACCAGATTTGTAGTTAATATATATGAACAATACTGTTATTCTAAAGGAACCTAGTCCCAGAATAAAGATGATTTTTATATTTCTATTTCTATAATATGATTCGAATTTGAGTAAAAATAAAATGTCTTATAAAAACACGGTCATTTCTATGTACAATATATCTCAATCAAGTTAAGAAAACTGTAAAGCAGCCTTGCCTCTCTGACTGAGGAGATCCCTGCTCACTCAACGGAGCCAGAGGTTCTAAAAGCCAGTGAAGATTGAGTGAGAGCGCTGTAGCCAGATATATCTTGTCTTGAGCACGGGCGGATCTACGGGGAGGGGGGGTTTCGGGCTGAAACCCCCCCAAAATGGTAAAATATAACCATGTTTTATCGAAAAAAATATTTAAAAAGTATCTCTTAAAGTATTATTGTTCGTGTAATTACATTTAAAAGGGCTTTAGGAATCACTTAAACACCATTTCATACAGGTAGTTAGTTTCTTTCTTTTTTTAAAAAGTAATTGTCGTTATTTTTATGAAAAAAAAACTTTCGGGCTGAAGCCCACCTCCCAAAATCAAATCCTGGATCCGCTAGTGGTCTTGAGTAAGCATCTCTATTAGGAAAAAGTCTGCCACGTGAGGCGAGTGTAGTGGTGTAGCTTCCTCACCGTTCTCATTGGCTCCTCGCTCACCTGTGTCTCGAAGTCTGCTACTACCTAAGCTACTTTTCCTAACTCTCACCTCGCTTCTAGCTTTGAGCCAAATTGATCGAGCCATTTCTGAAATATCGGTATATCTTAAATATATATTTAATCGGAATTACTGTACAGAATTTAATAAAATCGATACACCTTCATTATTTTACCAATAGCTATCTTTCTTTCAACGTTAAGCTTAATCAAACATACTGTTTCCCAAATATTGGTATAATAATAATTATAAAAGGCTTAGCGAACCCGAAGGTTCGATGCCGACACCAACAATCGCCCGTTACACACCTCCCTCCACCGCTCGCCGTCCAAACCCAGTCCCTTCAGATCGGCTTTAATGCAATCTTCCCATCTTCGCTTCGGTCTACCCCTCGGACGCTTACCATTCGGTACAAATATTGGTATACCTAAGAAAATATATTTTCGCGGGAGAAACCGGATAAACTACATGAAATCAATCCGCGCAATCCCTGAAACTTATGGAAATTGGATAAACGGTAGTAGTTGATATGTCCGTTACATCGATTAGACAACAGACAGACAGATACCGAACCGAATTTGATCCTTGATGTCTGAAACGTAAAACGCGAGTGGAAATTTTCGATTTTCATAGTGAGTTAAAAATACTCTGCTACTGGTTAGATGTGCCAAAGATAATTAAGTATTATTTTAATATAAACATTTTACGTTGCTTAGTGATAAGGGTAGGGCAGTGGTACCACATGGTACTACATGGTACCACATGGTACTGGACACAGGCACGCCTGGTCTTGTGGTCTGGCCCGGACGTGACTCCAGCCGATGGTTGCTGTGATGGCTCCAACGACCACCGACCGGGGCATCCTGCTGCGATAGTTCCAGTTGGTTTAGCCAATCGGTCGTGTTCTTCAAATATAGGGAGTTAACATTAAACAATTTGAAAAATGAACTTATATTTTAGGATTTTTTTTCAAAATGTTTACTGAAAGATCCTTCTGCTATGAGACAAACAATCCGTCTCCTAAAATCAGCGGTCCAAAATTTTTCATCCAATTATGTAATTTAAATTGAATAATAAAGCATGTGTAGTTAACAGTAATTAAATTACTACCCGGCTAAACGAAGCGAAACGAGAGTTATGTGTTTGAGTCGCCCTCTAAATGCTATGTATGCTTTTTCTGTAAAGCATAAATTCTTAATGTTGTATGTTTTAATTAATATTTTCTCATTACATTAATTAATTTAATACGTTAATAAAAATTCAATAATACCCGTTTACTTTTAATTTGAATCGTAAGATAATTTGATCATTAAATCGAGAAATAAAGTGGCCTACAAAAATATTTGGTCGTTAGGCCTATATAAATTCGTTATTTATATATTTACACTTTACACTAATTTCAAATGGAAAGTAAATAAGTTTTTAGTATCTGAATAAGTAGAAGAAGTTTACCGATCTCCAGATTTATAATTCTCATTATGGAGAATTTTCGTAAATAAAAAACTTATCTTACGATAAGATTTAGGTTTAGGTAAAGTTTTAGACAGATGTTATTAAGTTAATAAAGAGGCGTTTGTACCCCGGATTAATCTAACAAAGTTAAAATTTTGAAAATTTAAATAACTTATCTTTGGAGCCAAAGAAAAAAAAACTCAATAAAAAGGGTAACGAGGATAAAATGCTCCTACTTGACAATCATTTTTATTTTAACATTGGATTGCCCTAAAAAGAGAAAATTTTCATCAAAATGAAAACCCTGGAACGGACATTATCGAATCGTGACCCAGACTCGATAATACCATCGATAACCATGTGATAAACCCATCGATGTAGCGCTCCCTAGATCCGGCTGTAGGTTTGTTACTGACCTATCGATTACTATTACTATCAATTACTAACCACCCCTAACAGTACAGGAGGACCAGTTGCCCACTAACCGTGCAGCCAGGGCCAAGTTACATTATGTATTTATACAGGGATAAATTATGTATCCAGGCTGCTCAACCGAGATGATTTCCGTTTGTTCTCTAATTTACAACATTAATTAATGCTTAAATGTTCTTCTTCCCCAAACAGTAGACACTCATTACATTCCTCATTTAGACTTTTATTTGTTGAAAAATACCAACTAAAAGAGGCAATATTTAGAGATTATATATTTTGCATTATTGTTATTGTTATTATTGTGGAATTGCTCTTTCTCTAGAGTCTCTAGAATCATCGGAAAATTTTACTAAAATTCGTGAACCACCGAATGAAACGGTTCCTTCAACAGCAGGAGTGGGTTAACCGCAAATTGGTGAAAATGGAATTGAAGGTTAAATATAAACTATCCTACTAACGGGTATGCGGTACCGTAATATTACTTATCTTGTATCTGTGGGTGCATATATATATATATATAATATATATATATATATATATATATCAAAATGCTTGAAATAAAAAAAATATGATGTGTTTTGATGAAAGCCTTAAGTGAGCAAATGATGTTAAGTTTAATTTTGGATCGAATTTATCTTCTATCTATCTATTATCTTGTTGTTAATTGGATTTATATACTTTTAACTAGTTTTATTGAATAATAAAACAATCTGCCAGATTCAAGTGCAAAGATTATTAGTGCTTTTTGTGTTGGTTCACAGAACGTACACTTAATGAAGAGAATAATGTTAAATAAAAAACTAAATCTAAAATTATAAAAATGATAAATATTTGGAAGCCTCTAGACAACAAAGAATGCCGTAATAGAGATCAGATGAAAGGCCGGAAACCAGATGGACATATCGAATCAACTAAGATGAAGGTGGCTGGTTCAGGCGCCCTTGAGAGAAAAAAAAATCGTTATTATTAACAATAATAAAAAATATATCCATAATAATAATCTTAATAATAATAAAACTATATCCATAATAATAATCTTAAGAATAATAAAGTCAACGGTGGCAGCAAGCGGTTCTCTTGGACACAGCCTAAATTACGAGAAAGTTATAACTGAAGGTGGTTGGACTTGTTTGGATTGGACACCTTCATCTTTGAATCCGCAAAAGCGAGAATAATAAAAATAAAAATAATATAAGAGATAAAAAAGATACACTATTTAGAAAAAGTTAAAATTATGGCCATAATAATATCTTGGAATGGTCTAATATTGAAAAATACATATTAATATCTTGGAATGGTCTAATATTGAAAAATACATCAGAGGGTAAAAAAGATCTTGGACTTTCTTTCGGGATGTAGATATTCTAGATGTCTGAAAAATCAGAGCAGACAAATAAATAATAATAATTATCAGAAATAAAATGATATACATAAATATTTCATTCATTGATTATATTTTTGTTTTTTGTTCTCTCTATCTCTGTCTTTAAATCATAATTTTCTTTTAGGTCGGTTTACATTGCTTTAGTTCATCCTAGAAATCTTATCATTCCTCTGACCGGTTTGCAAACGAATTATTCTAATTCAATTTTCCAACAAAATCAACATGTAACATTTGATTAAAATAAAATTAGTGAATGATTTGATGAATTTCCTCTCTGTCGATGCACAACATTATCTAGCCACAAATAGTGTGACTACTGGCTACTTTCGACCTATCGATGGAAGATAACTCCATTTAAGTAATCTTTACAATAGGAAAATAAGTGTTTAATAACTAATAACCATAATCATTTATAGGTAAGACATATATATATATATATATATATATATATATATATATATATATATATATATATATATATATATATATATATATACATACACAGATGTACATTCAAATCTCTATAGGTATATATAGCTCTGAGGCTAGAGTCATCTAGTTTACAAAAACAGATGGATTTACGAGGTTTTCATTGGCTACCGTCGATATAATAAAAAGCGTTGTGTTTTGTTAACGACCTTAATGACTTGTTACAGCTTAGTTGGGAAGTTAAGATTTAGATTACTTAAAAATTCACTTCATCAACTTTGTAATAGCCCAACATTCCCAGAAAATAATTTCTATTCGAAGTGGAGCGGTTGGTGAACGTTGTGTGATGCGCGCTCTAGATGTTTTCTTATTGGACGTATCGTCGACACCATGTTAAAGTAACCAATGTTAACCTGTCCAACGTTATTCATTCCTTCCTTTAACTAGGTGATTTTAAATATTATTTAAAGTTGTATAAATCATTCTAAAAACGGTGTTATCTTTTAATAATGATAATTACAGGAACAATTTTTATATATATATATATATATATATATATATATATATATATATATGTTTTTTTTTTTAAAGTGCTTACATGTATTACTCGTAAATACACGCGTTATAATATAAAAACAAAATATAGTGTAATTGTTTAATTATATGGCAATAACTTTTAGAAAAAAATATGGACCAATAAAAAAAAAGTGGAAATTATTACACAATGGTTTATTATTTCCAAACAAATATGTATCCAAGGTAAGATCACTTTCCTTGCAACATAAGCAAAAAATAAAAAATCTGGTATGTCCACTCACACGACTTCCTACCTATTTTATAGAAAAGTTTTTATATCTTTACATATGTCCATCAAGAAACAAAAAAAAATTCAATTAGATTTATTTTTCTGAAAATTGACCAAATAAAAGATTTGAGTACGATTTATTTGATAAACTAAAGCCATGGAAACCGGCTTAAGGTACATCAGTGTAAAAATATTAAGATCCTCTAATATTGCTGATTAAACTTTTCGCCATAGCCTAATTTTGTTAAACAATAATTTCTGTTAAAAGTAGAGGAAATAGTGAAGCTTGTGTGATGCGGGCAACAGATTTTCTTACTTTCACTTAGTTATATTTTTTATCTCATTCGCTCCTTTCTGACACCAGGATATGAACCCGTAATCTTACATTTTAAATGGAATAGCTGTAACTTCGTTAGTAGTTGTCCAAAATGAACGATTGTTTTTGTTTTGTTTCTAATTTGATTACCTTTCAAAAGTTTTACTATAAATTTTACACATACAGAAAAGTTTCATCAAAATCGTTAGAGCCATTTTCGCGCTAGTCTATAGAACAACATGTTTTTAATTTATTGCGCAGCAAGTATTGCTCACGGAGCACCCAATTCCTGTCACAGGTATCAGTGGTCAAAACACTACAAAATAAAAAAATAAGCATCAAAATCGGTTCAGTGTTTTTCGAACTAAAAAAGTGGTTTTCGGAACCACATTTCGGAAATTTTACCCGATTACTTTCCTTACCTATACTATAACGGATGCTGCCCAAAATATATCCCTTTCGTTCCCTTTCTCTGACATAACCTTCCTTCATTTTCCCTACCGTGCCATCCTCCGTGACTAGATCTTCTTCTTGGGTAACGTTCCTCACGACTAACATGATTTAACATTCACTTCCTGAGTCAATGTTCTGGGCATTCCTACCATTTCCATGCGGGCAATCTAATGGCTTACTGGAGTGTTCTTATCCAGCCAACAGGTGTGTTCTTCCCTTACTTGGTGTGCATTCACAGGTGAACACGACCATTTAGTTACGGACTTAATGATATTTCAAGGACCTTTATCTTGTAGAATTTGTTGACATTAACTGAAGTTTGTTATTTATGTATATGCTGACAGAGGGTATGGCCATCGACAGTCGATATCATCGAATTACCTCCCGATCTTCGATATTTTACTATCGATAGTAACTACTTCGATTTAGATACTTCGTCCTTTCGACATTTTAATTCATAAATTATTATTAAAACTATTTTTTTCGGGAAGCGTTAGGAATTATAAACGAATCTGATCGTTATAAAATATATATATACTCATCTTGCCTGTTTGATATAGAATGTTGGGATATCGATGGGCATTGCTGAATAGAGTTGAATGGGCAGCATGGGACTCTTCTCCCACAGTAAATTCAATATGCCCAAGTTTGTTAGTTGTGACCTTTTCAAACTAAGGCCACGAATTGTCAAAATAATTTATGTAGGGGCAAATAAATTAGCATTTCGCTGAATCCGTCCTATGGGTGAATGGAAGGCATATTTGCTTGAATGAAAATTTCTTGAAAAAAAGTGAGAAAGATGGATAGGAACTATAAAAATTAATTTTACTAAGAAAAGAGTAAGAACTGATTTTTCCATTAATTAATAAAAATGTTTATAATACCGATGAAAATATCGATTATCGATATTTCGAGTTCGATATTTTGGCAGTATCGATAGTTATGTTCCGATATTAATATCAATACGTGGCCTTCGATACCTCACCTCTTGAGTGTGCCTCTTACATTTTTTCTGTACTTTAAATGTCGATGCTCCCTTGATCATAGTGTACCCCGCTGTACGCTGTACTTTAAATGTCCAAGTATTAATTTATACGATACATCAAGTCCCAGTGCGGAAATTAAATCTTATAAAACGCAGAATATGTGATAAATTATATCGTCACGACGTTCAGGTGATGTACCTAAGGCTACTTTTACGAGGAAACCAAAAAAGGAATCGATGTTTAACTATTGACTTCTTCATAACGAATAATTTCTTTATCTCTGTGGTCTTTTTTTTTTTTACTCTCGAATCTTGAGCATATGATAAGAGCATTAGCCTCTAGCACTTAACAAACATTGTAGAACAAACCTTTATTTTTTAAGACGCCATAGATAAACTAATTGCCCAATGAAGCTGTAATTTCATATAATTATTATTCATTCGCTTTATTGTAATTTTCTGTGAGTTATACTTAACTAAAGGGCTGAATTTTCTTACTATCAAGTTGAAAGATTTGCTTATTCATTAGTATTTAGTTTCTAATTAAATTAATTTGTTTAATGAGAAAACGCTCCATTTTTGAGAATTTTCGTAGACAAAAAAGTTGTAGGATACTAGAATCATAATAGGTAGATAAATAGGTGTTAATGATACTAGATAGGTGCTGGTATACTAGATAGGTAGGTACTACCTAGTTGTTAGTAGGAAGCCTTTCACGAAGTTTTAGGCGAATGTTATTAATTTGATCAAAAGTTACTTGTAACACGGAAGAGAAGCACCTCACTTGAATCAGTTTTCTATCCGGATATATTGGGATATCTGTATTTAGTATAATACAAATAAACTTTTTATGGCACACAAATATGTTCTATTCGTCCGTTATTTCTTGAATTGCCTATTATAGTTGGTTGCTTTTATCGATGCTGACCAAACCATATTTCTTACGTTCTCTCTGACATGACCTTTCCGATGGTTACGATA
Organism: Nezara viridula; assembly: GCA_928085145.1. Taxonomy (NCBI): domain Eukaryota; kingdom Metazoa; phylum Arthropoda; class Insecta; order Hemiptera; family Pentatomidae; genus Nezara; species Nezara viridula. The sequence goes on from OV725082.1 coordinate 141,100,873, forward strand.
ACATGGAACTATTCACGATGTTTTATACGGATGTTAATTTGATAAAAAGAGGTCTGTATCGCGGAATATATCCATAAAATCCCGATTTTCTAACTTTAGAAGTATTTTTTTATATAATGTCTGTATGTACTTGTATATGGTTTCTATTTATGTACATGCCTTATGTCATGCCTGTTCTGCTGAACTTGACTGGTGAGCTTCGACTGCTATTGGAGAGTTTTGGAGGTCTTGTAATTATTTCCAAAACGATTTGCCAATATTAGTCTTCTAGTTAAGATTCCATGAGCCTTACCCGCCGCCCTTCAACTGCTGCGACTTGCCATTCTCGGAAGTGGGTTCGGTTCATGGCATTCAGCTCGTCGAGGGACGCAATGACTGCAGGTACAATAATAGCTATTGCGCTAATAGCATTATGTTCCAGTGTATCATTTCCACCGCTATAGGATCCAGGATTTAATTTTGGGGGCTTCAGTCCGAAAGATTTTTTTTTTTGTATATACATATTATGATAATTACTTATAATAATTTATTTATTCTGGTCGTGTCCCTATAGAATAATGTGGGCTAAAGTCACATAAAAAAACATTTAGAGATACGTGAAATAAAATACTGATTAATTAAATAGTCTTAATAAAAATAATATACGGCTTGGTTTCTAGGTGGTCCTGTACAGATTTCTTTAAAATCCACCTACTTTTGCTTACGCAGTCGTATTTTCTCAGGTACGCTTATATTTCAGGAGCAGCAAGTCCGATTAGATCCAAATTTGAATGATAGATAGGTATTGGTCAACAAATAATTAAGTTAGTATGAATTTCATCCACGAAACTCAAAAACTACTTTCGGTTTCGTATGTACAAACGGACTGTTCTTGACAAATCTATATTAAAAAACAGCTTATTTCCTAAGCTAGTGGAAATTTGGAGAATTGTGTACAAATGGCTTAGTATCATTTTTATCTTATTGTTTAGTTTTTTTCCTATTGGTATCACAGACCATGGAGATGTTTTCTTGCCTTAACGAGCCTGCTCCATCTCTGCCTCTCTTGGGATATTTATTTTTACTTATCTACATGCTGCTCTATTGCATCTTTGTTGATTATATCCATCCATCTGCTTGTTGTTCTTCCAGGTGGTCGTTTTCCTTCTATTAAAGCATTAATTGTTGCGTAGAGACTTCCAGATGGATTGCTATGAGCTATATGCTCCACCCATCTTAACCTAAGTGCCTTCATTTCATGGGATATTGATTGACCAGTTTCAGTAAGAAGTTCTTTATTGGTCTTCCTTCTCCATGTGTTAGAAAGACCAATAAAGACCTTCTGCATTTGCATATCTCTCGCTTTATGTCCTTCTGTTTCTCTCCTCTCTATGTAATATCTCCAGTCTGCCAGTTGTCCTCATTGCTTTGCAATATTTCTTTGAGGAATTTCCTTTTTGCCGATCTTATAGATTTGTTTGCCTTTTTCTTGACAGCTGTGTACTTATCTTGAGTAACTTGATCAATTGTAGTTAGGCAAAGGACTTTTATTTTTCTTCTTTCCTTTAGTGCCTTTTCGCATGCTTCTGCGAATCCCATCTTCGTTTCCCCTGAATATTGATTACTTCCTTAGTTGTTTCGTTTAGTCCTTTCTCTATTTCCTCCCAGTGTTTGTCCACCGGTAAGCTATCCGAATCCAAGGGATCCAATTTATTTTTCAGCTCAATTCCGAATTTGGTTTTTACTTCAGGATTTTTCAAATTACGGACTAAGGATATTATGTTTAAAAATTAAAAGTAAATTAATCTGAGAGAAAATAAGAATCGATTCTTCCATCATAATTGGTTGACTGTCGTCTATAATGAAGAGAAGAATAGTTGGGGTGGTCAGTCAAAAATGAAGGCAAAAATAATTTATCTTCGATTCTTCCATCCTCTGTTGCATTGCATCATTTTATTTTCATGCTATTTCATCATTTGTTAACTAATCACTATACTTTTCGAATTATTCGCACGAGGAAGCTAGTTTATATACGATGATAAACGCTATAGATGTAATTATAGTTATAGTTACTGCTCTTAGCTGGACCATGCTGTTTTAGCACTAACCGTGGAGCCTTCTCGACTTGGGCAGTAGACAGAAGAGAGACGAGTATCTATGGTGTAGGGTCCTGGTTCCTGAGAAGACAGGATACAATGACGCAGGACGTTCACCCCCCGCCTCAGGGACACTCCTGCCTGTCTCTGCAATGTCTCTTCTGCATCCTTTGCATCCCTAGGGTGTCCTTAGTAGCCTTTCTCTGTCTTTAGGCCAAAGTATCTTCTGTATAACGAAAGTCCTATCGGTTCTGAAATTATCCTCAACTGTTCTGTCCTCTTACTCGTTTACTAATATAAACTATTTTCATCCCATTCTTTCTTTTTTTTTAATGCGCAGTGATTTTTTCGTTTGTGAATAAATTATTGAGAGTAAAGTGATTGTACCGAGGTCACGGGGAGGCTGGGAGGTTAACCGTCCCCTTGACCCCTTCCCTTGAAGCCTGCGCCTGTGGTGAACGCACATGGTGTATGGGATGGATGAAGTTGATGCTAGGTCATTTTTACACGGCGGCGGGTTGGCCGAGCGGGCTAACGCGTGTGCACGTGCGTTGCCCGGCAACCTGATAATCGAGATTTAGAGATAAACAAATAATTACCAGTTCAAATCGAGGTGCCCAATGGGAGTTATAACTTGGTATAATTCTAGGCCCGGTAAAAACACCGTATAGTCTAAAAGGTAAGGAGGGAATGCAAAAAAAAGTCATTTATACATTAATACCAGTAAATAGATTTAACCAGAAGTAGTTGATAAAATTGATGTAACACCATCCAGATATCAATCCCGTATTATTTCATCAAAATGATATTAACGGTAGTGGATATAATATCCGTCGCATGGATTTGACTAATGACCTAGAAGGAACTGATTTTTTTCCCTTTCACTTGCCTATATACGTAATATATAGTAAGGGAAAATATTGTGTTCGTGAACATTTCGGTTTACAGTTTTCAATAAAAATACACATTTTCAGGTCCCATAAACAAGTCCCACAAAATGGTCTGTGTCTATGTGTGTATGTCTGTATGCCTACTACTAACAGGCTAGCTGAAAAACGAAAAGTCTTATGAAACTGATTAAGCATTTTTTAAATTCCTTTAAAAATACATATTTTTCATTTGGCTATTTTGGTTTCTATAAATGATCTGAGGCAAATAACACTACAATATATGAACATTTAAGAATGTTTCAGTTACTGAATGTAATCACCTTTCAGAGAAAAATATAACAAAAATGACTGAAATATTAATCTAAATCCGCTACTGACTGCGATGTAACTATGCATGGTTTTCCTGCAGCCTGGTCTAGACGTGACAACATGAAGGCTACAATCTGCGCTCAAATCAGCTCCAATTTTTAATCATAGTTTGACCCTGCTCTTTATTTAAATGATATTGAATGAAATATCTATTGAATATTGATGCAAATTCCATAGATTTATTATTTTTTTTACTTGTTTATTGATAAATACCTGTCTCGATTAAGGACACTTACAATAGAGTTCAGAGAGTACATTCTTATCATTTTTACAGAATCATAAATAAACAAGGTAATAACAAATTATTATATAGCAAATACGAACAGTTCGTTTAGACTACGAAGCTCAAAGCGTTCTTCTTTAACAATCTATATAACAATAAAATAATTTTTCAATTTAGATTTTCCGTCAGATAATCTTTAATTCCCTTCCGCCCAGATATATACCTAATAAAAAGTATTATACGTTACTACACGGTTTATGTATATTTTGGTTATAATATTAAAAAGATAGATTAAAATTTGACTCTTTCAGATTTTGATTAATAAAAATTGTTTCCCTTTTTTCTCTCTTCGACTTTGGAATTTTCCTAAAAAGAGAACATTTTCACCTATTGGAAGCCCTGTTCCTGAAATATCCACGTTAAAAGAATGTAAAATTTTATCTATATGGACTGGCGTAATAATGCTGCAATTTATCACCCTAGAGCCGCTGCCCTATCTATATGTACTGAGATGTTTTTAAGGTTATTTCACCTTTTTCTATCAAATCTTGTAAAATATTATTATATTAAAAGTACATCGTGTAGATAGAATATAACTTTGAATTCTGTCATTTATATATATATATATATATATTCACTCTCGTACAGAGATAAGGTAGCTTGGTAGAGAGTGTAGTTTGTAGAGTAGCTTGGTGTGCCGGCGCCTCTGTCACATCGCCAACGGGATGCGTTATAAGCCTGTGTACATATATAGGCCTGTATATATATATAAGCATGTATACATATATAAGCATGTATACATATATAAGCCTGTATATATATATATATATATATATATATATATATATATATATATAAGCATGTATACATATATAAGCCTGTATACATATATAATTAAATTCATATCAAATACATTATATAATTAATAAGTCCGCAGCCAGTATACACATACATATATATATATATAATTAGATGGGCCAGCCCATCTCATCTCAAGAAAGGAATAATCTGTTTGGAGTACTGAAATTTGTATTTACAATAATCTTGAATTATTCATAATATATCATTAAATCACTCTCAAAGAATGTTTGCCGTATAAAAATCACAAAAATTAATTTTTCTAATTCCTAAAATATGGAAATGATATTTGGATCAATTATTGGATAATTTAAGGTATGGCATGTATTGTAAGGGGGTCAATATGGGCTTAGAAAATTGGTTACATAAACTACTACTTCACTAATAAATGATGGATAATGACTGACTTAAAGCTCTAACTGAGAGTAAATATACATGATTCTAGTAGAGGGATAATGCTGAGTGAAGTATGGATGGTATGGTATGGTATGGTGACCCAAACATGTGACACAACATCAGGACTTAAAATTAAAAAAAAAATGTAATAGTCCGTGCTACAGACCTCTTTTTTATCAAATTATTAACATCCGCCTGAAATTTCGTGAATTGCTTCATCTCATCGTAACCTATAAGTGTTTTATTTAGGAAAACTCTTGGAATTGGGTGTTTCCAATTAGAAGATCAGAAAACTTTGTCTATTTAATTAGGTACTAATGACTCGTAAATACACATTTTCCTTCCACTTAGATAATTTTATAACAAAATCTAGAAAAAGGTGGCCTACAAAAATATTAAGCCATTTGGCCTTTATAAATTCGTTATTTTGACATATTGGGGGTGCAGATAACACCAAACGGCTCAATATTTTCGCAGGCCAACTTTTTTCTTGATTTTGTGCTCAATATATGTTACAATTGAAGTGGAAAGCAAATGATTATTTACTTGTTGTTAGTACCAAATTAAATAGATAAAGTGTTCCAATCCTCAGATTGAAAACGTCCCAATTTCAAGAGTTTTCGTAAAGAAAATAGTTGTAGATTAAGATGAGTGGAATCTATTCACAAAGTTTCAGGCGGATGTTATACACTATAATAACAGGAAGTATAAAAAAAAAAAAAAATGACTGTTTTTAACTAAATATTTGCATTATAATTTATTTGATATAAAATACAATTAAAACTCAGTACCAGTGACGCGGTTGAGAGAGTAGCTCAGGGTTCTCCTGGAGTTCCCTCGCCTGATTGTATATAGGTATGCACGTGTTTTTTTTTTTTTGGCTTAGTTTTAATTTTCTTATTTTATAGGTTATTTTATTATATTATCTATTGTATATACTTTTGATTATTATTTTGTTTCTATTTTTTTTTTTTTTTTGTACATATAGTGTGAATGTCATCCTACCTCACTATAACCAATGGCCAAGAGACAGATTGTTGTAATACTCAATTATTAAAAAAAAAATACTCAAAGTATAGTCCATTGTTATCTACCGTCGTTAACCGATTGCTCTATTCCAGTGATACCAATCTTTGGGATGGCTGTCACCTTTTCCTTTATATTTAATAATTTCACGAGTTTCTTCGTCAGATGTGAAATTTTATTTCCACAAATACCTTAAAATTGCGAGAATTTCGTTGGAAACTGTCAAGTTTCTTCTTTGGAACAAATAACTAAACTGAGGCTTCTTTTGAAGAATTCGAATGGGATTAAGCAAGCTTAGAGAATCCTCTAAAGGGATTATTAACTATTGGTAAGTATTACTTGGGATTAAAATCTTTACTGTCTTTTGAAATCTTGAATTTGATAAAACGTTAATTTTTGTATACACCCTAGTATAAATATAATCATTTTTCTGATGTTATTCTTAATTCGTACTATTATCTATATACATTTATTACTGTTATTCTAAACTCGCACTATCTTTTCTATGTACTCTTATTACTATTATTTTTTGCCCTCATACTTTTTTATTTAACATTTTTCTGATTTTAATTTCTATTTTTTTAATTTTTATTCCCAATGATGACCCACATGTTTGGTCAACTTATTAAAGACAGTTTTAGCTGCACATTCTAACAATTTTTTCATCCTTCTATTTTCAACAGTCAACTACATACCCATCTCTTAACAGTGCCGTTTAGTGAAGAAGAAGTAATTTTTTAGAGAGCTAATGGTGTCGAAGGCAAAAGCTTGGATCATCCTCGGATTTCATTCTGTCTGTGATTTTGCTTCCTCGCTACCCAAGGTAGGGAAGCTTTGTGTTCGTGCGAGAGATTAAAAAAAATTGTGTGCTCAGAATCGAAGATTTCCACTCGCGTTTTACGTTTCAGACATCAAGGATCAAATTTGGTTCGGTTTCTGTCTGTCTGTAGTCAAATCGATGTGACTGGCACATCACCTACTACCACTAACGGATCCAGGATTTAATTTTGTGGGGGGCTTCAGCCCGAAATATTTTTTTTTCATATACATATAACAATAATTAATTAGAAAAAAATAAATAAAGAAATTAACTACCTATATTAAATGGTGTTTAAGTGGTTCTTGGAATGGTGTTAAATGTAATTAAACGAACTAGAATACTTTAACAGATAGTTTTTATTATTTTTTTCTGTAAAACATGGTTATATTGTACCATGATTGTGCTTACTTCCGCTCATCCGATTTTCTTAAAATTTTCAGGGATTGCGGTGCCTAGATGGTCCCATATCAATTTTATCAAATTTCATCCAGCACTTCCGCTTACGCATATTTCAGAAAGGGCTTGTTTGATTTGGATCAAAGTCAAATAAAGGTAGGCAATAGTGAAAAATAACGTAATGTCAATTTTATTGAATTCTGTCCACTAATTTCTCATATATATGTGCTAACGTGTTTTCCTTGATACGTCTATAATTCTATATCCGCATATTCGATTTGGCTCAAATTTGGAGGGAAGTTAGAGATTGGCAAACAGATAATCAAGTAGGTATGAATTTCATCAAATTCTATCCACTTCTAAAAAAAATACTTTCGCTTTCGGATCAGCAAACGTATTATTTGGCAAGCCTATTGTTAGAAAACTGCGCGTCAATTTGACTGAAACTTGGAAGAAATTTGGAGAATAGTATAGAAATTTCCTAATGTGAATTTCATTGAATTCCATTTAATAATTAAAATTAATAAAAATAATTGGTAACAGTATAATGGCAGTGAAATGTGAAAGGCACTGATCATATGGACTGATCATATAGACTGATCATATGGACTGATCATATAGACTGATCATATAGACTGATCATATGGACTGATCATATGGACTGATCATATAGACTGATCATATGGACTGATCATATAGACTGATAATACGGAGTGGGAGTAAGGTTATGACAATACTTTTATGGGGTTATACAATTTTAGGTTATTTTCAATGAGTTAATTTATACTGTATTGTTTTGTCGATTCCGAACGTTACTTAGATTTCGTGTAGTTTTCAATAAATTTAAATTAGTTTTTACTTTGAACTTGTAAAAAAGGAAAAGCTTATTTGTGATTATGTTTATTTCTATTGGATTCAATCAGCTCGTCGTGGTATCGAGTTTGTGTAATTTTTACATAGATTTTTATATTCCAGCTTAAATAGTTTTGTTCTGAAGAAAAGTATTGGTCTTGTTAACTCTGAAAAAACAAAAAGCTTAGTTTTTCTTATTTCTCTTATGCAGTTTTTTAAACATCGATTTTACGAGTGAAAACATGCCGATTAAGTACATTTTACTACTGTTAGTGCAAAAAGTCGTAAGCATTCTGCTACGATGAAGTAATAATAGTATTTCTACTAACAGTTTTGCTAAGAATAAGTTGTAACTCTAATTGATTTATCGTTTCGTATTACTTATCTTTATAGTTAAATAAAGATGTTATAATTTTCATGAGGTATGACCATCACTAATGCAAAAAGGTGTTTTTATAAGTAGAGATGATACCTCCATAACTGTTTTTTTTTTTATATTCAAAGTGTGAAATAAAAAAATAAGACCCTAGATATTCTAAACGTCTAACGGAGAAGTTTACAACTGTAATAATTATGGCGGCATAAGCCAAAAAAGACAAAAATTTCCTTAGATATGTCGAGCACTGGTTGGCTTACCCTACTGTTTTTTCAGAATTCTAAATATTATTGACAATATAGTGGCTTTCTTCCAGCTTCTTTTTTTATAATATGAATGTTATAGATACCATATTATATTACATACCATTGCAATGATACATCAAGAGGCGGCAGGAACAATTCGGATGTTGGTCCAATCCCACTCCTTGCCACCTCTAGCACATTCACCTGACTGACACTCCACCAACATGTAACAGTCAGTGTCATGTTGTTTATGCAATAGTGCAATAACATTCCCTCTTGCATATTTTCGCTGTTTGCAGAATAGGAATACTTTCAATTTTTATGTAAGTGTTATTGCAACAATACATATATATAACATTTTCCTGTATTGGAATGGATTATTTCAAATGGTCACCTTCTGTGTTACATCTGAATTCACAAGCGGTGGGGGGGGGGGGGAGGGGTGAAGGGCTTGCGGGCTGAAGTTACCTCTCCCTCCCCTAAAAAAAAGTATACCACATTTATGGTAAAATCTTAACGTATTATTGTTCGTGTAATAGAATATTATAGAAACATTTAATAGGACTTCAAGAATCACTTAAACACCATTTCATATAGGTAATTAGTATCTTTCTTTTATTTATCGAGAGTAAAGGGGGAGGGTTGAAAAATTGTATGAGGTAGAATAGAACTTTAAAATTAAATAGAACATTTGTTTAATATAATATGCATAATATGGTATAAGTTGTTATTATACGATAGTATCGAGTTGTTTATTATCTTTTTTTTTTTTTTGGACAGAGCAGAGCAAAAAAATAACCTTTCATCCGTGGACAGTTTATTTATAATTAGTGGGTACCTAATTTCGCCACTGCACTAGGAATATTCTGAAATCAAAGTCATCTTCATTTGATAACCTTTTCATACTATGAATATTATTACCTGATTCGGATTAACAATATATAAATATTATTTAAATAATACTCTTATTGAGAAAACCAAGGTCAACTTGATCTTAGAAATCGGACGAGCTACCATAGAACACTTCCGCTTTCTCTCCTTAGCCAGGATCAGTAAGGATTTCCGTTCCAGAAATACCTTGGAAGGATACCCTGGCCTCCTGCCTTTGGAAGGACTGGATTCCTCAGCTAGGACGGTCGAAGGTGCCTTGGGTTTTATTGCTAATTAACACATGTTGATACCTGTTCGCTCCTGGTATACCTGCTTATAGCTGTCTACTCTACGCCGTATATGCCCGGTTATAAATTAGAAACGAATTATTAATACTAATAAGATTAGAAATCAGTTTATCATTTTCAATTATTTTTTTCGATTTCTACCTTCTTATTCTTCGTGGTTTGTAGTTTTGTAATTCGTGCATAGACAAATCAATGATTTACAAATATTAAGAATGCTAAATATATGGGAAAATGGAAATTTTTATAAATAATAAACATTATTAGACATTACGTAGATTTGTGATAATTAAAAAGGAACAATTTATTATTTTTGAATACTTTGTAAAGTATTTTTGAATATTTTGTAATTTGAAACTTTTGAAAGAATTTAATAATTAAATGAAGAAGAGAAAAAAAATGCTTATCCAGGTCGAAAATGATTCTCCGGAAATAATGGTCCGAAGGTATGCTTATAATATATCGTTGGAAAACGGTGAATTTTAGAAAAAACAATATCTAATACATAAAGTTGTAGAAGGTAATGGAGAGCGACTAAAAAATTATAAAAATAATTTTTGAAAACTAATATTATTTAACGTTAATCACATTTTTTCAAGGAAATTGAATGAAATTTACTTACTTAAATTTAACTTTTAAAAAATTTTTTAGTTTCAAAAAAGTATTTAAAATTCACCTCATCAAGGCAATGCCATTGTTTAAAAAAATATTTCATTGTATTTGTGTGAAATATCAGATCATTTTATGGATGTATAATAAATATGTTTATAACGGTAAATACATTTATTGTAGTTTAATAATTCTAGATGTCATATTATATTTAAATAATTAATTTTCAACGTCGGTTTATGGCGAAAAAATGTCATGTAACTATTTAGAAAATTAAATTAGTGAATAATTGTAAGAATTTTCCTTTTGTTAAATCTCAACATTATTATTTCTTCCTCTGAAGTACCTTTAATTTGGTTTATTATAAATAATAACTTTTCTCATTGTTAGGATTTATGAAAAATGCTAAATATAGTTTTTGAAATAATGTGATAGTTGAATATGGGAGAAAAAAAAAAATGAATATCCGGAAATAATAATAATGAGGTATAGGTATAATATATCGTTGGAAAGCGGAGAAAAAAAAAATTACCTAATATAGAAAATTGAAGAAGGTAACGGTGAGTGGCGAAAAAAATATAAATAATAATTACTAAAAACTAACATTATTTAATGTAAGTCACATGTTTTCAAGCAAGTTAAATGAAATTTTCTTTCTAAATGTTAAATTATAATATTTTTTTTTTAATTTGAAAAAGTATTTAAAACCCACGGATTCAAGGCAATGACACTGTTTATGATTCTATTTCATTGTACTTGTTGAAAGAAGAAGTGAAATATAAAAATATTTCATGGATATTTTTTTCACCTTAAATATATTTATTGTAGTTTATTAACTCTAGATCTGATATTATATTTAAATATTGGGTATCTATCGTCCGTTTTTTCCGAAAAATCATCATGTAACCTTTTAGAAAATTAAATTAGTGAATAATTTGATGAATTTTCTCTTTGTGATATTCCAACATTATCCACTTCCAATTAGTGTGACAACTTTTGAACTGTATATGACAGACAATCCATATCTCTCAATTCGATTTTAGTAAACTTTGCAATAGAAAATAACAGTTTAATAACTAATAGTCGTACAATCCATAATCAATGAATGGTATAATCAATAATCAACAGATCGTACAACGCATAATTAATCGGTGATATAATCAGACTTTCGTTATTTTAATGGTATTTATGATATGTAAGCTGTAAGCTTTTAGCAGTTCAATAATTTTATAATAGCCTAACATGGCCAGAAAATAATTTCTATTCAAAGCTCAGCGGTTGTTGAATGTTGTGTGTTGCGTGCACCAGTTTTATTTTGTATAAACCTCTAAAAGCATTTATAGGAAGACGTGTTACAGTAAACTCTTGTAGTTTTCCAGATTGATTTGTTTCGAAGCACCATATTTTACAGTTCCTGAACTGAAGTTCTATCTCAACAAATGGCTTATTTAACGAAAATTCAAATGACATGCTGTAAGATGTGGTGTCTTTGGGAGTGGGTGGTTAAGTTTGGGACAGCGGGTAAAGTGTAGTTCGTGGTGGATACGCTTCTTGTAGGCATGCGCTGCGCTGGTTCCCTGCGGCAGTGAGAGGGGTCTATCTAGTTCATTACGCTTAGAGTGCAGTTAGGGTTTAATTGTTATTAATTATCATTAGATTTAACTTAGGATAAACGATGATATGACCACCTAAAAAAAAAAAAAAAAACATGTTTGAGAAATATGAAACTAAAGCAGCATTTCCACCATATTTTTTTTTAATTTGCCTTTTTGTTAGTGTGATATTCACTTTTTTCCCCTCAGAACGAACTTGCAAATCTATTCCACCCTGATATATACAAAATAATACGTAATATTATATGATACTGCTCGATTTATGTCTGCTATATTATCAACAAATAAATTAAACTATGCTCAGATTAGGCATTGATTGATAAAAATTGTTTTTTAACTACAGGCAGCTAGATCTAGCCAGGATCACTCTTGACTTTTCTCGATTAAGGCTACCATCTTTACAGAGGCTGGTTGTGCCCAGGAGGCTTTTATCAGTCTAGTCAATCCTCGTCTGAGAATACAGATTTAATAATCATCCAATGGCTACAAGAAAATTATGGCCTATATTAAGAATCTATAGCTTTACTCAATTACATGAAGTATACTGAATTAATTCTTCAATTTTTAGGAATATATGTAAGATTTTGTGTATGAACGTGGATACACGTGTATGAACGTGGATATACATACACACACGAAATAATAGAAACACTTACACACTGATAGAGATCTGATACTGGCTGAAGGTTCGATATAGCCACTTATCATTGCCTCGGGCAGAGTAACTTACAGAGTACCTTAGTACAGATCCAGGGTGGGCCGAAGTGTGATTAACCAAAAACGTTATTATATCACTATAACTAAGCCATTTATGTGTACTGAACGGTGTGGTAGAGGCTTGTAGGCACCTACGCCGGTACCGCTTTTCTTTCGCATAAGTTTAATTTCTACGGAACTGCCTCAAATATTTTAAAAAGTAATCGGTGTTTTAGAAAGAAACATATATATTCTCCAGATGTTTTATTTCAGCACATTATGCGTTATTGTTGGCCGTTTAATTACAAACGACGCTATATTTTCAACTTGAAATTTTTTTTGTTAACAAAGTTGACTTTACTGGTGTTTTTTATTGCCTAAGCCAAATATTTTTTGATGTTTGTTCATGTCTTATAATTCTCTGACTATTCAGCTTTAATAAAAGACCAAGTATGAGGAAATTAAGCCAAGTTCTGATTCTCAGTGACCAAAAAACTAAATAAAGTCAAAGTCGTCAATCCGCCATCTTTGGACTCCATTTTGGGGCAGTGCGTTCACTTTTTTTGTGTGAACATTGGCTTTTTTTTAATAAATTGTTACAAGGAACACAACGATATGCAATTTATAAGGATGTGGGGGGAGGGAGAGGGAGGTGCACGATAGGGGGGTCTGGCCCACCGTGTATATATATATCTATCGGTTCGATAACATTGCGCACAAATACACTAATAATTAATAGTAGTGTCCGTCTAGAGGTCGACATTCTACCATATTCATTATTGAACGTTTGAGGGAAACATAAATGAACTTGCAAGTTTCCAACATTTTTGTTCTACTCCTATATGTATTCGCACATTCACTTCTATACGGAATTACAAAAGAAAACAGCTCAGGAACATTTATTTTGGTTGAGGGAGGGGGGGGGGGGTGGATCCACTTCCTCTCAAAAAACACTCGAAACTTTATGTTATTAGCATAATCACCATATTTATTCTAAAACCAAAAATATAATACTATATATATATAAAAAAAACTGTATATATATGTTCATATAAGGTATGACTTCTTTTTTTGTGTTATGGGTATATTTGAAAATATGTTAGCCAAGGAATTGAATATATTAAATGTTTTTACTTTTATCTAAAGGATTGAGAAAGTGAGATGAACTTGAAACCCTCAGATTCTTTAAATTTGGCACGAAAAATGTTATAAAATCTTCTCGTTAAAATGGAAGATTGCACATGAATGAATCATAAAATGGATGTGTGGGCATGAATGAATGATGAAATGATGAATGAATCATAAAACATGAATTAATCATAAAATGCTGGAATACGTTGTTGCTTGTAATTTATCTTTGGATATAAACTAAAATTTCATTAATATTAACTCTTTGCGTGAAAAAATATTTGCGTACCTACTTCAAGGGTTTAACTTAACCATCTAGTTGAATTTTCCAATTTCCTTAATTGATTTTAGTTTAAACATTTTATTCATTATTGAAGATTAATTGTTATACATTTTGATTTAATTTTCTTCTTCGAAATATTGGGGAGGAGACAGGGGATTGCGCCACGGCATTATCGCCCATTCCTTCCGAAGCCTGCACCGATGATTTGTGTACTTTGAGGTGAAGTATTGGTAAATAAAAATGTCCATCCATCGCTACGTTTTTCAGAAAAATATTTTAATTCTCTTTTTACATTCGTTGAAAATTTGAGGCATACAATTTTTATTTTTCGATTCCTTTGAATATTCGTATTTGAAAGATTTCCCAGATGCATGCACAAATATTTTAACACACTTTGCTTCTTCGGTCGGTACAAATTATTTCATTTCAATTTTGTACTTTTTTTTTCATTTGGGAACTGAGCAAGCTATCAAATAATGATAGGTCTAATGGACCAACAAGTGTCTACTTTTCAGTTAATTTAATTCATGAATAAAATTCTTAAAGTTACTTTTTTCTGCCGATTTTCGGAGAAGTATTTTGTATAAATAAATTGAAAGGGCTTCATGGAGAAGACTTTAGCCGATTTTCATTAAAATCGTTTCGGCAATTTTGCGCTTTAGTCTATAGCGTTTTTCGGTCATCATTTCGATACGAAACGTCTTATGCTAATGAAATGTATCCAAAAAATTTGCTGAATTTGATTGCAACATTGTATTCAAATTTCAAAGTAATCTATGAAGAGCTTTCTGAAATAAGCGGTTTTGAAAAACTAATGGTATGTTTTATATACTTACACTGTTTTTTTTTTCATTTATAAACCTAAAGCTCATAAACAGCTAATAAACAATAAAAGAAATCGCTTGAGAAAAAGAAGAGAAAAAAACCAAGTTTATTTGTGATTTTATGTGCTTAGCCTTCTTGTAAGATCTAGTGTTATTTAGTAACTTTTTGAAAGCCGCTTTCGAACCAGCATTGAGCATTTTATGATAATTTGCTACATTATACATACATAATTTGCTTAGAAATTATTTGTGTTTTCTTTTAGGTTTTCTCACGAATAACAGGCTTGGCAAGATATTTTCCTTTCTCTATTTCGAAATATTCTGTTGCGAAAAAAGAAATGACAAATCTTCCATGGAAATTATAACCTTTCACTTAGGCCTAACGTTGCACCGATCCAATCTTCCGAAACCATTTCGTAGATAGAATTTACATCATTTATAGAATTAGGCAAACACAATTGAAATTAACCTGTTTATATTAGTCATATTACTAATTCTAATACAAGAATTATGCAATTTAAATTATACAATTCTCAAGTTTTCCTTAATTGGTATTAGTGATTTTAATTCAGTAAATAAATTATTATTTCTTGTTTTATTTCATTTTTTATTTTAAAATATTTATGACGCCATAGCATTTGCATAAATTTAATTCAGGAATATCATTTTATTTATTTTATTTTTGTCCTACGATTGAAGTAAAATTAAATGAAATAAAAATGTTTTTATTCTGAGACTAATGTCCCCTTAAAACAATATAATAGTTCCAAAAATATATATACATCAGTCTGGCATGTAGATATAATAGAAATATATACAAAAATACTAAGAATAATAAATATATAAGCCAAATAAATGAATAAAAATAAAATGGCCATTATCAATTAATTAACTGTTGTTGAGTAATTGTAATTACATAACCTTAAAATTCTTACAAGTTTGAGGGATTTTATTTAATGTGTAGTATTGGTGGAACAGGAGTTGTTAAAACGAATTTGTGGGCGTGGTTTGACGTCTGGAGATAGGTAAGGTAGATTTCCATAAGTTTGAAAACAAATTTTAGCCATCGGTCTCTCTGTCAGTGACAAGATTTTCACGGGAACTAGTGGAACGATTTTTTTGCTGCTCATTTTATTTTATAGGAGTTTGAATAATGATGCCTGTGACACAAAGCGGATGCTCCATGTACAATAAATAAAAAACATGTTGTTCTATAGACTGTAGCGCGAAAACGACTCTTGATTTTGATGAAACTTTTCTATAATGTTCTAATAATTATCCTTTTAATTTTCCTACATTGATTAAATTCCCGAAAAAGTTCAGGCAAAAAGTTATAAAGAAAAGAAAAATGTTATGGGGCCTAACTCGCTTAGTATATATTATTATCATGGTAAAATTTATAATAAAACTTTTGAAAGGTAATTAAACTACCAACAAAAGAAAAAATAATCTTTCATTTTGGACAACTATTAACGAAGTTACAGCATTCAATTTCCAATGTAAGATTACGGGTCCATATCCTGGTATCAGAAAGGGATGAATGAGATGAAAAAGATAACTAAGTGAAAGTAAGAATATCTGTTGCCCGCATCACACAAGCTTCACTATTTCCTCTACTTTGAACAGAAATTATTGTTTTTGACAAAATTAGGCTATGGCAAAAAGTATTTGATCAGCAATATTAGAGGATATTGATATGTTTTACTGATCTACCTTAAGCCGGTTTAAGTAGCTTTAGTTTATCAAATAAATTGTACTCAAATCTTTTCTTTGAACAATTTTCAGAAAAATAAATCTAATTTATTTTTTTTTGTTTATTTATGGACATATGTAAAGATATAAAAACTTTTCTGAAATATATAGGAAAGCAGTGTGAGTGGACACACCAGATTTTTAAGTTTTTAATTTACTTATCTATAGGTCATTTTATTTTTTATTGTACATAGTTTTTGATTATTATTTAGTTAATATTTGACGTTTATTTAGTTAATTTTATGTTCTCTGTATATATGTTGCGAATGTGTTCGTATCTGACTATAATGTTTGTCCACGTGGCCTATTATTATAGTTCTAAATAAAAAACCGAAAAACTGTATCGAGGCCTGGGCGCCGCCTCCTCAGTGCAATAACCGAAGGCAGAGTGCGCTAGGCGCGGCCCTCCCACGGGGTGAGCCCACCTCCCACCTTCCACCTACTGCTCTCCTCGGCAACAATCGCTCCTCTCTTTATCTCAATGACATTAATCATCATCATTTGTTTCAATTCATTTTTTCAAGTTTTAATTTATATTTAAATTTATCAGCCCGGCATCTGCACGTGGAGGAACTGCGGTCACTGGTTCTGGTATAGCAACAAGACTGATTCTCAATCTTACGGTGTTTTTGGAAAAGTGTGATTGGCAATTTGCTCCAACACAGTGTATTCTCAGGCCAATTTTGGAGACTCATTTTTGACTGTTTTAAATGGACCCATCAAATTTATAAAATACTTTGCTCCTTCAAAATATGAATAAATCACAAGTGTTTCCAGATGATTACAGCTTAAATATATATATATATATATATGTCCATGTTGGTACTGTGGTCAAATGAAAGGATAATAATTGACCTCTATAGGACAATAATTGAATAAAGCATGAGCCATCAAATTAGTAGTTATTTAGAGGATTGCATTTATCGTTTTAAACAGCTAAAATCAAAACAACTCATGATTATCTTCTAATTAAACACCCCTCTTTTATCTCCTTACGTCGGATTTAAAAAATTTCACCATTAATTTTTTCCCCCTAGATTGGACATTCGTGTCACTGTGCGATGGCAGATATATTTATATATATATATATATATATATATATATATATATATATATAGAGATATATATATATATATATATCTATATATATATATATATATATATATATATATATATATATATATTATATATATATATATATATATATATATATATATATATATATATATAAAAAAACTTTGACTGCGTCCTGAATATTTATCGCCCATGATATATGTAATGTTCCTTACATAAAAAAATTATTAATGTCAAACAATTCTGAATCTGATACATCTCTTAAAATATTATTTCTTAGCACATGCATCATTTTATCAAATTATTAACATCCGTCTTAAACTTGGTCTATGACTTAATATCTTATCGTAAACTTTAACGTTTTTATTTGCGAATATTCTCGGAGAGATGGAGTATTTTCAATAATGAGATTGGTAAATTTAGTCTACATAATTACTAATATACTAAAATCTTATGAATATTCACTTGTTTTCCCATTGAATCGTAAAATAACTTGATCACGAAATCGTGAAACAAGGTGGCCTACAAAAGTATTGGGGCCTTTGGCGTCAGGCCTTTTTTTTTTAGATAACCTCTATCCCAACATGTCAAAATAGCTAGGTTATATTATAAGCTAACTGCCCAATATGCCTGCAAGCCAATTTTTTTTTTTTTTTTTGTGTGATAAAATGATGCGATTCAAGTGGAAGTGGGTACTGATGAGTTATTAGAATCAAATTAAACGAATTATTTTAATGAGAAAATACACTATTTCTGAGAATTTTTGTTTTAATAAAAAAGTTTACTAATAACCAAGTTTTAGACGGGTGGTAAAAATTTGATAAAAAGGGGTGTGTACCTTGGACTGCATCTAATAGTGTATAACTGTTTGCTTCCAATATGTAACGAGATTTCGACTAGGTTCTTGTAGTACCTATTTTTGTTTTATTTTTTAATTATTATTTAAAAAATATTTTTTGTTTTATTTTTGTTTTAATTAAACTGAACTAGAGATCATGCAATTACAGTCTGATGAAGACTAAAATTCTAATACATTCGTGAGACAATAATGAAAATTTATTATGCAACAGATAAGGTAAGAATTAGTCATGTCAAAAATATTTTTAATATCAATTACATCATTCTAAAATAGTTATTTATACAGAACCTACTGCGTCTCGTTTCAATTTTCACATTATGGCTTTCTATAAATTAGGTTTCTTCAAATAATAATGTAACGTATAATACTTTTATAGGATGGAGAGAATTTTTAGAAGTTAGGATTTTAGCTTGAATGTATTTATAATATACACTTTTAACCTTGCCGATCATATTTTAAAAGAGAGATTTCTTTCTTTGAACCTAATGACATTTCATGATCCATTTTAAATTCTATGGTCGAATAGTTTTTAATGATTTTTACCGTTTTTGTTGCAGGTACGTCAGTGAGTGTTTACTTTGGTTCTTGCTCAGGTCACCGTGAGTCAATTTTTAACTATGATTTTTGATAATATGATATCTGCTCTACGTAATGATGAAATTATGAAACCTTATAATAATTTATTTTTATATTTTTTTAAAATTCATGTTTACTAAACTAGAAATGGGTATATTTAAGTATAATGAAATAGTAATATGTTAATATAGTTTGTTCTAAATTTTAATAATTCAATTAGTTACCCAGTTTATTGTTCTGTCTCAGACTGCCATCGCACAGCAATACGAATGTCCAATCTAGGTGGAAAAAATTAATAGTGAAATTTTTTAAGTCTGACATAAGGAGATAAAATAGGGGTGTTTAATTAGAAGATAATCATGAGTTGTTTTGATTTTAGCTGTTTAAAACGATAAATGCAATCCTCTAAATAACTACTAATTTGATGGCTCATGCTTTATTCAATTATTGTCCTATAGAGGTCAATTATTATTTTTTCATTTGACCACAGTACCAACATGGACAGAGGCAATATCGTAACCAATCGAAGTCCACTCAGGCGCCATTGTTATTATTGCTAGTTGAGAACCTTTACCAACGATCTAGCCGTCATTTTGAAGATCCGCTGAGGAAAATGAACACATTCCCAAATCGGAAAAAAGTTTCAATGAAAAGGAAAATTTATTTGTGTGTGTAATATATGGTTGATTGGAAAAGTTTCCGAATTCCCTTTAAGAACCATTTCTAAAAAGTTGGTTTAGGGAATATTGTGACTTTTGAACTACCTTTGTGACGATTGAAACATTAATGGCATTAGATCACTTATCTTAAAACTATTCATTGTTGGTCTATTTAATTTAACACTCAGCTCTGTTTATTGAAAGGGTCTATGAATGAGAATTAATCAAAATAATCGATTAATGTATCGATAACTTTCATAGCATTAGTGGATACATTCTTCTACCTATCCTTACCAAAAAAAAAATCGAAATCGAACTATTTTTGACAAAAATACTGGCATTCGTAATTTTTAAACACGTTTTAATCAATTATTTGTTTGAAAATTAATTCCATTATTTCATTGCACTTATTTATTATATTGTTGTTAGCGGCTAATTATTTAACATAAAAAATGATTAAAATTCATCAATTAATGAAGATACCGCTTGGCCTTAACTAAACTTGCCTATCGCTCTTACCCTCTCCCTCAAGATCTCAGGGTATCTTCCGAATCCAGATCCTGGAAGTGGAGAGGATTCTGCCTGGAGAGCGGGGCGGTGGACAACAAGTAGTCCTGCAATCCATTGTGTTCTATTCAAAGCGACCGCTTCTCCTCTCGGGGTTCAATAGCCAGTTTACGTGTCTGTCTGTCTGTCCGAACTGCTCGCCAGTGTCTTAGGCTGCTTTAATCTCCTCTCCAATCTGGCGAATCTAATGAAGGAATTGATTACAGTTTATTTCATATTTAGGTGCTAATAGTTTGATTATGGGAGCATTGATGTGGATAATTCGAAAGGGGATCCTGTCAATATCGTTCAAATAAGTCCCTATGTTACACATTGTTTATTTTATCCAGGCTTAATCGGATTAAGCTCCACGATCTTAGACTAATTTAATCTGAAGATTTTTGAAATATCTGGGAAAGGTAAAACATATTAAGGTGTATGCTTTATACCACACCATATAAATGAAAACATCAACAATGTGAGATAATAATAATAATTATATGGAATGTAAATTATAAATAATAGCTCATTATAAACAAGATGGAATGCTGAGCGTTTCCTTTGCTTACAATATGCAGGTCCGATTTTCAATTTCTGAAATATTTTAATCCATATGCGAAAACATTTCGATAAGTCGACTCCAGCCGACTACGCCCGAGGTTTGCACATCGGAGATCTGACGGCTCAATCTAATTCACTCTCAACAAAAAAAAGCAAAACGCGCCAAAAGAAGTTTTCACTTAAAAAAAAGGTCTATAAACTACATATTAAATTTATAGCCTCTTGATTGGGGGAGCTCTGAAATTAAAAGGCTCGTTCGCCCTGATATGCAATTATTTTGTCTTCATTTTAATAATAATTAAAGCAACAAGGGCAAAAATAACATAAAGGCGACCTCTGCATAAGCATGTCAAACTAAAAGTATTGAATTGAACCTTGATTGAACATGTCTAAAAGACTCCGAAAAAAGGAATAATTTCCGATTCCGATCAAATCGGAGACGAAATAATTAGTACATTCCTTCATGAAAACGTTTCCAAGAGCAGCTATAAAAGCTAATAAAAGAACAAAAGTTTCTAATGAGAAATATACAAATTATTATCGTGACCTGTTTTATGAATCGCATGAATTCTTCAAGGAGGTTGCTGAAGGTTGCAATGCGTCCAGATATATTGAAACTGAGTCCGGAAGAAAACCCGTATTTTCTTGTGGTCGAATAAAATGTTCTTTGAAATAATAACTGAAGTTGTTGTTTTTTTAAATAAATTTTGCTCCACCATGTATATCACCTGCGAGACTCAGCTGGGAGGCAATAGGAACAGACTGCGACAGTAGCAAAAGCCTTCGCATCTCACGGCGGCCCAAAAACTACATCACTCTTTTCTTTAAATAGATATCTTTTTGGATCTTTTTTTCGGAATTATTTTTCTAGCATCCAGAGGGGAACGCTCCTTCTTGCAGAAACCACTATTGCTGGTGACGATAATAACTTATTTTTATATTACAGAAAAAAAATCCTCTATGAGGATGGATTTTCTCCATATTTCTCTTTTCTTTAAGTGGGCCTTTTTGTCACTTTTTCGGAATTTTTTTCCACCTTCTAAGGGAGAGAGCGCCTGCTGGCAGAATTCGCTAGTGCTAGTCACGATAGTAATTTTTTAAAAATATTTATTAAAAGTAGGAAATTCATAGTCTAAGGAGATGAATTTTCCCTATATTTCACTTTTTTTTAAATAGCTGCTTTTTGGATCTTTTTTGGAATTTTTTTCCAGCCTCCGGAGGGGGGGAGGCGCTCTCCGCCTGGTTCCACTCGTGGATTGTATTCATCTATGTACGGGGGGACTATCGGGGGGGTATGGTTCATCTCAGTACAAACATTTTTCGATATAAAGGATTTATATATATATATATATATATATATATATATATACATATATATATATATATATATATATATATATATATATATATATATATATATATATAAAATCAATAAAATAAAACAACAGTATTATTTGAAATAATCATTTTTTTAAGTCACATTATTTTTTATTGGTTAGAATCTAGTTTTAGTTTTAATTTTGACTTTATATAAACTTTCTGAAATAAAAAATGTTATATGTGTTACAAACTAAATACAAAATTTCTTAGCTAACTACTTTTTATCGGCAATCGATCCTTTACAACCTTGAGGCCAGTAATCTGCATACATTATCGATTATACCCTATATTAGTAGATTATTTTCGTTGATCGGTTTTGGTCGGTTATTTCGAATGAGGACCTTGGCACAGCTCTCTTGTCGGATTAGCGGACTGATCTCGAAACTGTAGCGGCATTAATTATATTCCAAGAATAATATTCGCGCAATCATAATAACACTAAATCTTCTTCAAACCTTGGCTTATTTTTCTTTCGATAGAAAATTTTAGGAATTTGTTCCCATGAGCCATCTCGGTTTGATAGGCTTTTCTTGGATTTAGCTGGTCGTAGCACAACATTCACTCCATTTCTTCCCATCAAGTTTATTATAAATCAACTTCTCATTCAAACTTCTCGGATTCACGAATTATTTATTACGCATTCTAGATTATTGTGTGTGGTTTGGTTTTAATGATACTTTAAGGTTGATAAGACGTTTATCAGTAAAATAAAAACTTCCTTTATGTCTTCCGGACATTACTAAAACAGAACTTTAGGTTAAATCAGTAGCTGTCGAACTGTCGTACTGACGGTTTGTACAGAACTGTCGTACTGACGGTTTGTACAGAACTGTCGTACTGACGGTTTGTACAGAACTGTCGTACTGACGGTTTGTACAGAACTGTCGTACTGACGGTTTGTACAGAACTGTAGTAGCTGACAGTGTACTTACGACAAAACTTGAGATACTCCTCCAAAAATTAAAATAATCACATTTCTGGACCACGTAGACTCCTCTTTCATAACTTTTTTGTTTCTATATTTTCTGCTTGTATGTTTGTCTGCTCTGCTTTAGCCTTGCCGAAAACCGTAACCGAAATAAAGAGTGGCAATTCAGGAAGAGCCCCCTCCCCCCCATGGTCCACTTAGTGTCCCAGGAACAACCATCCATCAGTAAGGGCGCCTTGGTTTAGGTTTGCCTTATCTTGATGAAGGAATTGGGAAATTAATGAGTGCCGGTTACTGGAGCCTTAGAATGAGGCCTTTTGCCAACATCTGACAGGCCTGTACTCTTATAAATTCAATGAGATATACTTGGTACAAAGGGTCTTAAAAATAGGAATAATCACTATACTCTCATTAAAAAAAAATACTTCTTAATGTGGATTAAATGCAAAGCAAAAATAGGTTTTCCTATTCCCAAAAACTGGACCTTCACAGTGAACAGCATTTATTGATAAATATAAATTAAGAAACGAAATGGAGAATTTTATAATTTATTTAAAATTTTATAAGAATTTAATATTAATATATGTTTTAAAATTTAGAATATAAAATTTGAACAGTTTATTTCGCATAATTACATCCTTGTTCTTATCCCCGCCAGCTATAAGAATATTCCTAGTCAAACAGTGTCAGCTATAGGCGCAACAAAATTGTTTTCTAAATTTCCAATATTATAAAATTTAGATGGAGGTTTTATTTATTTTAAATGTTTCTTAGAAAGGTGAGAAGTAGTTTTATAAGATGAACCAAGAAAAATGCAATAACATCAATATTCATGTAATTGCATGTAAAAGTTGAAATACATTTCCTTAAGCATGATGAATTTACCCTACACCTCTCAAATATAACCTTAAATAAATGCCGAGTTAAGGTTTATCCAAGTAGCACCATTGGGACTGGAAAGGATGACATGTCTCACACCCAAAGATGCCTATCTCATTGCTCCAAGGCAAATAATTTGTTTCGGTTAATTAAGACACCAAGGATCGAATTTGGTTCGGTGTCTGTCTGTCTGTAGTCAAATCGATGTAACGGGCATATCAACTACTACCGTTTATCCGATTTTCGTGAAATTTTTAGAGATTATGCGGATTGGTGCCTAGATAGTCCCACATCAATTTTATCAAATTCCATCCAGCATTCCGCTTACGCACGCGCAAACGTATTTATTTAGATATGCCAATATTTCGATTTGGCTCAAAGTTAGGTAAAAAGTAGATATTGGTGAAAAAATAATGTAGTGTCAATTTTATACTGTACTACTAAACTACGCGCGTTGCTATAGACTGTAGCGCCTAAATTTCAATGAAATTTAAAAACGGATTTCAATGAAACTTCGCTAAAGTCATTTTCTCGACTCTCTTTAAATTTATCTATATAACAAACTTCAACGAAAAGAAGCTGTAAACAAAGTTACGAGGGATGGTACAATTAAATTCCGAATAACTCAAAAAGTATATACTTTTTTTGTGGATATTGTGATGGTTTTTTAACAGTTTACGGAATTTCCTAAAAAAAAAAAAAAGAAATCGTTAAAATTGGACAATCAGGAGCAAAGATATGGTCTATAGTTTTTTTGTAGATGTTCTGCTGCAAAGGTTATATATATATATCTTTTTTTTTGGTTTTTAAATTTTGAATGCGTTACTGAAGTAATGCTATTTTTTTAGCATATTACTAATGATTAAAAAAAAGTAAAAAGTGTAGTCCAATAATTGGAATCCCCTTTTATTTATGTCACTATGAAGGTAATGTTACTTTAGATGTATAATTGTTTGGAAATAATAAACCATTGTGAAATGATTTGCAGTTTTTTTTCAAATTAATTATCGTTACATGTGTATGAAAATTTTTTTTTTCGGGCTAAAGCCTCTCCCCCCCAAAATTAAATCTGGATCCGCTAGTGTATATCACTATAATTAGTGCAAACGGTCGTATGTAAAAATTTTAAACTTTTATTCTATTTGTATTAAAGGTGACATTTTGTAGTCTGCTACTATGGAAAATAGCAGATGACAATAAAATATGAAATTACACTAATGAAGCATAAAGAAATAATGAGTTTTTATGCATTCTTGTAAAACAATAAATTTTTACATAAGACCTTTTGCACTAACAGTATTGAAATTCATGTTCAGTTTGCAATTTTTTTTTTTTTATTTTTTATTATTTTTTTAAATAAAGATAATCAAATATGGAATCTTCCTCTTTTGTTGAATGTCGAATGGTAACTGTATTTCCGAATAGTCTTCTCCCAGAGATTTTATTCTCATTCGAAAAATTGTATACCTTGTAATCTACAATGAAAACTGTGAGGAAGCTATACTGACCTTACTTGGCAGACGTTTTAACGTGGGTGTCGATATTTTATATAGCTATATTACATTATATTATAGCCATACATTCATTTATTCGCGATGAAATTGTTTTATTTTCATGTACACCTTTTATTTTATCTTAGGACTCCGCCTGGCTGTGAAAGTTCCACCATTGTACTTCGTCCTCTGAATAACCCTAGCTCCATATCGATGCACTTCGTAACAATTATTTGAGTTAACTTTTAAAACAAGTTTTTTACATCTCCTAATGAATAGTAATTTGAAACTATCTGCAAAAAGGAGCGAAAAAAATTTCTTTTCATTTACCATAAAGCACTGATATAATTTTTAAATAAATAAGCTTTGCCAGTTAAATTAATTAATTCTTAATAAATGCTATAATTATATTATTATAAATTACTGCGTACAGTATGAATTATTTTATTTTATATGAACTAATTCGATTTATCTATGCATATTTGTATTTCGTCCTCAGTGTAATCATAGCTAATGAAGCCAATAAATAAAGTTTTAACTAACGCTGAAGCTTCTATGCCATTTACAAGATACCTATTTATATGATTTCAAAATAAATAATACTGCTTTCTTTATGTTTTGAATAATTTGCATAACTTAGAATGCACATGGTCCCCTAGCGATCCAACGCCGCAAGCTGCCATTCCTAAATCATTTCATTAATTTATTTCATTAAATTACGCGAATCAAATTGTTTTTTTACCAACGGAAATACTAAAAACAAAATTATATATGATTTTTGATTTGAGACAGTTTGAGGAGAACTGATACAACCGCTCCTACTGCCACTAAGCAGCACAGCGGCCATATTGGACCTCCTCAGGGCCCCTTTCATCGTCCACCTTAGTAAGTTCAATCACAGTCTTCTTTCTGATGTTGTACTACTATAATTGTCTTCGACAGTTTTTGAGCAATTCCTTTTTATTCAATAAAAAACACGACCACGCAATATTGGCCCTAACTTCTTTTCCGTTCGGAATCGACCCATGCATGAAACTAACTTTTGTTGGAAATCTTGTCCAAATCACCCCTCCTCCCGCCCCCCTCACAAGAATTGACAACTTAGACACCCTTTATACGCTGAGCTAAAAGCCCTCCTGTGCTTAGATTAGAACTCGTTATCATTGGTTTATCAGTTTGCCGAAAAAGTTTCTTGAATAAAATGGCAACTGTATAAAAATGTATCAATCTAATCTACATTAAAATGAGTGAAAAAAACAAACAATAGTAATTAAATACAAGTTAATTAGTACTAACAAAAGACTTAATACACATAACTAGCGCAAACAGAGCTTTCTTCTCCCTCATATTACCCATATATTAGTGAAAGGTATTGAAGACCCGAAAAATCTCAAGAAATCTCAAACTAGGGGTTTACAATGGAGAAACAAGTTCTCATATATGGCTGTGAGATCTGGACACTAACCAGCACCCTTGAAACAAATATTGAGAGATTTGAGAGAAAAATCCTCTGCACGATAGCCGGTACGATATTGGATCATAGTACTAACACATGGAGAAGAAAGACTAATAAAGGGCTGCTTATAGAAACTGGTCAATCAGTATAACATGATATGAAGGCACGGAGGTTAAGATGGGTGGAGCATGTAGCTCATAGCAATCCATCTGGAAGTCTCTACGCAACAATTAATGCTTTTATAGAAGTAAAGGACGACGTGGAAGACCAACAAGCAGATGGATAGGCAGAATCTAATAGAGCTACGCAGATAACTGCAAAGGCGGCAAAAGATGTACATGGTCTGTAATGCTAACAGATAAAAAATCTCAAATTAAGGATGTGTAATGATAAAGCCAGTTCTGAAACCCACCTACGAGATTCGAGTGCTAACAGCCATTCTAGAAACAAGGATTGAAAGGAATATTCTGCGTACGGTACCCTAGCTATTCGGGATGAACTCCAAATATAAACGCTTGGAGGAGAATGACCAGTAAAGAACTTTAAAGGCAGAGATGTTAAGGTAGTGAAGAAAATTGTTCACATATATAAATGCCTCATTAGTAATCATGAAATCACATGGAATGTTGTAAACCAGACGGGTAGATCGAAACAATAAAGATAAAGGCATGCAGAGAACTGGAGAGTAATAATTCAAGATTGGCAAGGATAAATAAAGCTTATTATGGTCGAAATAGATCTTTAAAACCAATAGAAAAAAGATTATTTTCGCCTTTATTATATGTTGTTCTTTTGCAGCACAGATGAAGGCTTCCAATGTTGACCAAAACGTGGGCATTCAATGAGTAGCTTCTAATATTTTTTGTATTCTAATAACTCTTGACCGCAAGCTTGGAATGAATACTTTTTTTTTTTAAATTTATGTTAGATCTTCAAAAACAAAACAACATTATTTTGAAGGAAGGAGATGGTCCGGGGTTGCGGTCATAAAAAGCCTAAATAGTGGTAAAACTATTTTATTGAAAGCCAACGTTTAAATATTTAATATAACATTATTATATTAATAAAATATTCAAAATAGATTTAGGATTAAAAAATGTCGACCTAGATAGCTGATTGAGCTTAATTAAACAGTTGACAAAATGTCTAACTCCAATTACGACATATTTGAGTAGTCATTTTAGTGATATTCCTGGTTGGAATATTTATGATATTTGTACAGACAGTAAGTAAGTTGATTCGAGATGAGGTGATTGCAGTGTTCAAATACAGAACTGTGTATATTGCAGAATATAGGTATATATTTTCCCACTAGAAATATCACTAAATTTAATCATTAAAATGTTATTGGAATAACAATAATAATATATGTGATTGGAATAAGTCATTCTGCCAACAGAAAGGCTCAATTATTAATTTATGTTAGTAGCTATCTATGAAGCAGTAATGTTGCCTGATCAAGGAGGCTGTTGGCGAACCTACCTCGAGTTATTGTCTTCTTTTATCTATCGACCGATATGCACGTTCGATCTATAATCGATAATGCTCTTGCTTTTTTTTTTATTGCCAAATAAGTCTTTTCTTGCTCAATTCTGTTTCGTTCTTAAAATTTTAATGGTATTCCTGTCTAGTTCTGACATCTCGACACGATGAAATCGATTCTATTGCCAATGAAAGCATATTGCTAATTGTTCAAAAAATGTTTGCCTAGTTTTCTTTAAATTATTGTTTATTCAATAACCTAGTTTCCGATTATAGTCGTATTATCTAGTTGTGTTGACATCGACGAGGTATCGAAAATAAAACCTTCATGTACCAAAACATCGGGTCAGGTCCAAGGTTCAATACTGTCTCCGCTACCTGTTTTGGAATTCCATCTGTCGTGTGTTCGAAGTGATCTTAACACCAGCTGCCATCTTGAACTAGTGATGCTGATTTAGTTGCAATTTACAAAAGTGACATTTATATTCTATTCTATAAGTGAAAATTCAATATTGTGTTTGTAGCTTTAAATATGTATATTCTTAATATTATTTAATTTATATTAAATACTTTGTTAGTTTTATAAAGAAGTTCTAATGCATCTCTTATGTTATCTCCTAGGATACCTGTGGTATACAGTATTACGATATATACAATATATTATATAATTACGATATACCTCCCACTTAACCTACTTGATGTTTGACATTATTATACAAATTATTTTATAAAAAATAAAGATCCTACGATAAAAAATAAAGATAAGGTCTCATCGCTTACATAAATCATATGTCTGATTTAAATCATGAACTATATGACTAAATCATAATAAATCCCGATAGTTCATGTTGCAGACCCC
This sequence comes from Nezara viridula, assembly GCA_928085145.1. NCBI lineage: Eukaryota > Metazoa > Arthropoda > Insecta > Hemiptera > Pentatomidae > Nezara > Nezara viridula. Next base: position 141,130,231 of record OV725082.1, read on the forward strand.
TATTTATTAAATTATTAAAATCCGCCTGAAAATCCGTGAATATCTTCATTTCATCGTAACCTACAACTACTTAGTTTATGAAAATTTTTAGAATAGTGACATTTCCATTTTGGAGATCGGCAAACTTTATCTATTAAATTAGGTACTAAAAACTCGTAAATACTCATATTCTTTCCACTTGAATCGTAAGATAAAGTGATAAAAAAATGGAGAAAGTGGCAATATTGGAAGCTCCACGCCATATTTTAGTCGAAGGTAAGTCAAAGAAAGATTACTGTTTCCGTCTGATGAATTTGGTAGTTGTCAATAAAAACTGGAAAAGTGGAGGGCGGGTGTTTCCTCTAATAATAAATATTGTAGCCCGTGGTACGGATCGATTTTAATATAATGATTGACTGAAACTTCTTAAATAGCTTCATTTACCCCTAACCTACTACTATTTTATTTACGAAAATTCTCGGAATTTGGACGTTTTCAATTTAGAAATCGGCAAACATTGTCTATTTAATTGGATATTACAAACTCGTAAATACCCATTTGTTTTCTAATTGAAACGTAAGATAATTTGATAATTAAATCGAGAAAAAAGTGGCCTACAAAAATATTGGGCCATTTGGTGTAACTTTCACTATCCACCTGTCAAAATAACGAGGTCATAGTGGTCAAACCGGCCAATATTTTGTACACCACCTTTCTTCTCGATTTCGTTATCAAATTATCTTACGATTCAATTAGAAAGCAAATGGGTATTTACGAGTTTGTAATATCCAATTAAATAGACAATGTTTGCCGATTTCTAAATTGAAAACGTCCAAATTCCGAGAATTTTCGTAAATAAAATAGTAGTAGGTTAGGTTATTATAAAGACTTCAACAGGCATAACTACCCTTCACTGACGATATTATAAAGACTTCAACAGGCATACCTGCAGTTCCATAAGAGACATGGCTACATAAGACATATGAGGAGTAGAATAAAAAAGTGCTGTTTGAAATATATGACACATTTATCATCATATCACACATAAATCGGTTCACCTTGGGATCATATATAAAAAGTATACATGATGATGACATAAACTAACTTAACCTAACCAAACATAAATATTCTGTTACGAGGTATAGGTGTTCGGTCGTCAATGTCTACTTAAGATACACAGATATACTACACTGATTTTTTCCGGTGTTCCTTCTGCATCGCGCTCAATGTTATCTTGACTCCAGCGGCCATTGTGGAGATGCAATTCGAAACTAATACCCATTTCTTTCTAATTTTTTTTACAATATAACCATTTATATTTCATCGTTAATGTGGTAACTTTTATACTAAGTCATTCAACTTAAAATATTAGAACCCTTAACGTATGCACGTTGTCTCCTTGGCAACCCGGTTTATTTATTTTTGTTATAGTATTCCATGATTTAATCGATTGCCCCTGATATCTGTATAAGTAGTTTTTATGGATTATTTTACTTTACATATTTCTTGTTGTTAATGGTTTTTAAAAGTTACTATTGTTTTTTCGAAAGAATATTTTTATGAAAATATACTCAAGTCTGTTATTAAGAAAAGGTGAGTACTTATTATGTTCTATCGGAGTAAGTGAAGTTTCTAGGTTATTGGTGATGCTTCGGAAGAGATCATTTAACGGGTCCGGTGTTAAACAAGGTTTCAAATTCGTTTTCAGGCCATGAGAAAATTGAAATCGATCAGTTCGTACAGGTAATTTGTTCGGTTGACTAAATTTGTTTCGCACCAAATATTTTTCACAAAATCCTAATTTTTCTTAATTATCCTGTTAAATTTTGTAAATTGTGAATTTCTCTCTCAACTCAAATTTGGGAATTTCATCGTAGATTCCGGAAATAGGGATGGGATTTATTAAATTTCGAGTTAATTTTTTCTTCCTGTTGTCGTAACATAACTTCCACCTCTGGCCAGCTCCACCCCTGCCTGTCTTGACATTCCTTTCCAGTTTCCTGCACTCAGCTGTGTTGCCTCTTTGTTCATTCGATCTGCAGATTTCTGCAGCTCTGTTTCCTCTTTGTTGATTCAATCCGCCTGCCTGCTTCCCGGCCTTCCATGCGGTCTCCTGCCAACTATATTCATTGTTGTGTAGAGGATTCCCTAATAGATCGCTCCGTGCAACATGCAATAATACTTTCTCTCTATCCGTTTATGTTCTGATCCCAGATTACAACGTGCAATGATCCTTCCTCTCTGTCCGTTTATGTTCTGATCCCAGATTACAACGTGCAATGATCCTTCCTCTCTGTCCGTTTATGTTCTGATCCCAGATTACAACGTGCAATGATCCTTCCTTTCTGTCCGTTTATGTTCTGATCCCAGGTTTTATTAGGAAACATTGCGAATCCCATCTACAGTGTGATCATGTGAAGTTGTGCGCTGCACCCATCTTGCCATATAATTTAACAGTAATACAGTACAGACGGTGGCTCACAGTCAAAACTGTACACCTGAATATTTGTAGAAATTATTGAATAAATGAATTTAGGCGCATTAAAAATAATAATTTAATGTCACCAATAAACATCCTAGTTCTTATGTTATGTTACTTTTGTCTTCTTTTCTTATGTAATGTTTTTTAGTGTATGGCGACTTCTGTTGTAGGAAATCTTCACTTTAGTGTGAAATTTTTCACATAGTGTACTGAATAAACATGTTTTGATAGACATTTCGAGAAGAAGCCTGAATGAAATCGTGGAAAATTAGGGATAAAAAAATAAATGTTATTTTTATCAGACTAATGACCCAAACATTCCGCCATGTTAGTTAAGTAATGCCTTCCTTTATAACTGCCCCAAGTTATAAAAACTCTACCATAACCATCAGATCATAATGTGATAGAACACCTGTGGGCAAAATTGGAGGTTGAATTTATTAAACACAAAATTTTTATCAAGAAGAAAATATCTCCCCGAAGAATCGGTCGACTCTATTGCAAACAGACTGAAAGCAGTGTCAGAAAATAATTGCTTGCCTGGAAGGTGTTGAACTAAATTAATAGTGTTTAAAAATTAATGAGGAGTGAGATGTATCATTTTGACTGGAAGGTAAAAATATCCAATTTTTTAAAATTAATTTTGATTAAATTATTACAGTTGAATATTTTAATTTTATTGAGTTTGTACAGATTTAAAATGAGATTATAAATAAATATGTTGAAGAGTTTCTGGTTTTATTTATCAATGATACGATTGAAGTATTTTTTCTACGGAGTGTATGAAATTTATTGTTGGTAATGAGCTACTATAGATGCCATTACCGCCTGTCCTAATATTTTTTGAATGAACGCCAACCACTGTAATATTTCGCAATCACTTATTTAAATTAACTGAAATAAGTTGGATATACCGTATATGTAATAATTATATAACATTAAATACTGTTATTAAACTACTCCTATATGTAAAAGTTTCTATATCCCCTTCCTCCGAAGCTTTGGCACTGTAATCCATATGACCACACTGAACTCGCCCATCCCCTGATATCTCTGAAGTGCCGAGAGCTATGGTACGGTAGTTGTACATAGCTTGTTAGATATCTCTGAAGTGCCGAGAGCTATGGTTTGGTAGTTGTACATAGCTTGTTAGATATCTCTGAAGCGCCGAGAGCTATGGTACGGTAGTTGTACATAGCTTGTTAGATATCTCTGAAGTGCCGAGAGCTATTGTACGGTAGTTGTACATAGCTTGTTAGATATCTCTGAAGTGCCGAGAGCTATGGTACGGTAGTTGTACATAGCTTATTAGATATCTCTAAAGTGCCGAGAGCTATGGTTCGGTAGTTGTACATAGCTTGTTAGATATCTCTAAAGTGCCGAGAGGTATGGCACGGTAGTTACACATAGCTTGTTAGATTTGCTCCTCCTGCTGTTAGGATATCCTTCCGGAGGCCGCTATATCCGAGCCCATCTACGCCCGGGCTAACCGGAGCCATGTTGCAGGTGCCGCAGAATGGCGATCAAGTTGCTGCCGAAAGTGTCCAAGTGCTTCTGCCTGGTGCCGCTGCCGATGGCCGCCCTGCTGATCGCCTTCGCGGACGTCCTCTTCACGGCCGCCAACTTCTACATGTTCTTCAGCGGCATGATCTGCGTCGAAGGCTTCTGCGAGGCGATCTGGCTGCGGTCCCTCTTCCTGGCCCCGTACGCCTGGCTCTTCCTGGCCGCCGCCATTCTCGTCATCACCTACTTCGACAACAAAAACACGGACCTCCTCTTCTTCGCCATCTTGATCAAGTTGATCCTGGTGGTCGTCTTTATCGCCGTATATATCATCATCTTCATGAATAATAAACTCCATCACCATCTTGAAAACGGAGTGGTATTTTTAACGGTGGGCACCGCATTCTTGTTCTTCCTCGTATATTTCGCTATCGTCATGAATAGCTGGCATGCTACTTTACGAATAGCTTAATATGGACAATGGCTATGCATTAAATTAAACTTTTTTCAATAATATGTATTTATCTTGTAATTAAATATGATTTTATTGAATTTATTATTTATTCATAGAATTAACGTTCTTTTTAAATTAAACTAATCCACGGCTTCTTGCACCACAAGTGAGGATAGTTCGTTTTCATCTTATTTTGGTCAGATCATAAAAATATTTTGGTGCTGAGGAGAGTGAAGTCTTACGAGCAATAATAAATCGTAATAGACTGTATTAATAGGTAATACGTAATCCATTTTAAATATCGCATTGAGGAGATTTATACATGAGTTTTATGTATCAAATTTTCAACAACCTTGTTTTCGAGTTACAGAAATAAAATTTAAATAATTGTAAGTAATAAAATTGGTAGATCGTCGATTTGTTTGCTTTTATGACGAAACTTAAATGAGAGGAATGTGGTTCCCCGTTTGTAGATAAGTAACGATTTCTTGAGCGAACTGTTCATGTGATTTTCAAGGTTTATGGCTGGAATGATTCGTGAGATCACGTAAGCTTTTTTAATGAATATCAACATAAATAAAAATAGCTTATAGAAGCAAATGGGAAAAGTGTTATTAAATGATCTGTCCGTTTGAAAGTATCTGTCGAATGTCTTAGAGAACAGCTCGAACGTTTATTAAGTTAAATGATTCACTTTTCCCAACGAGACCCGAAAGCGTTTTGAAAAATAATTTGCTCTCAAAAACATATCCTATTGCATTATAAGTATTCTTGATTGTTTATTAGTGTCATGTCATTTCAAGAGGAAAAATTAATCTAAGTATAATTTTTGTTTCTTAAAATGAATATTAATCCTCTAACACGCCACACAGACTTTAAGCCTTCAGCCATTGTGGTGATGTGAGGTGTGCCACTAGGGAGCCTGAGCTACCCCTGACGAGGAACCTCGCTCGAGAAGAAGGTCGTTGGAACTGGCACCTTTCCCTTTCGCGGCGGACCTTGAGGGAGGTCTTCCTAGCTCACGATCTGGAAGGATACCGCAACCTCACTTGTGTTGGCTTGTCTGGGTATCAGTGTGGATTATCCAGAGCCCAGGCGTATCATACCTGAGTTGTATAGGTAATGGTACAGGTGTTAATGTTATATATGAATATGTTGAGGCAGCCTCTCTCTTTGTATAGCGCAGTTGTAACAGTTGTGGGTTCGACCTAAGAGAACTGAACAGATCGACTCAATTATTGCAGTAACGGAAGCGGTGAGTCGGCCAATGAGCAAGCGTTCCTCTCCGTAGGGTGGAAAATAGGCAAGGAGGGGGAGGTTGAGTTCCTTCGACCAATCTGTTATCTCCGTCCATCTTCTTGATTAGTTATTGTAGAGCTGGTCGATATACTGGGACGATAGTACGCTGTGAATTAATTACATTTAGCCCATTTGTTGGAATAAGAGACCAAAAATCTTTACTGTAAATACAAGGACGGACTGGAAAAAATCTGTAGAAATTAGAGATGCTTTAGTTAACAGCGTGGAAAATAAATTCTCCAAGAAAAGAACTATAATTTACAAGTTTTGATTGATATAAAAAAACATATTCAAGACATTTAAAGGAGACTAAAAACGAATGTAAGAATTCATGAAATGTTCATTCATCTTCTACCTCATTCATCAGAATCCATCCCTCTCGAGAGCATATAATTAATTATATAATAATCTTGCTTTCAAATTGATAATATTTTTTTTTCACAAAATCACGTAGGGTCAACGCACCAGTTATAGACAGAGACTCAATGATGGGCAGGTTGGACTTTAAATTTTCCAGTTTTTTCTAGATTGAAGAACAATGCCTTCTTTTGACTACTGAGTGAACTAATAAAATTCTAAAATGTCTATCATTGAGCATATCTGTAGCGCTCTTGAGATCAATGTGTTTTATATCGTCTTACCAACAATTTTGCTAAGAGTAAGTTGAACATTTATCTTATCTTATCTTTATAGTTAAACAAAGATTTTAGGATTTTTCTGAGGGATGTCCATTACTGGTACCGAACCCTTGTCCATTATTAGAATTTCGAGGTGACCATCACTAGTACAAAAATGTGTTTTTTTAAATGGAGATGATAGCTGCACAACTGAATACGTTTTCAATTTTAAAGTGTCGAATAGAAAAAGGTGACCCTAGAGATTCTAAACGTCGAATGGAGAAACTCATAACTATAATAATCACTGCGGCATAGCATATGCCGAAAAATACAAAATTTCCTTAGCTATCTATGTCCATCACTGATACGCTTAACTTACGCTTAGTAATTTTTATATTTGATTTTTAACTTAAAAATCATGCCTGATTCATAAATGAAAATTTAAATTTATCTTTGATATTTATTTATTTGCTTAAAAAATATGATCACTCACTGAGTGAGAAGGTTCTTTCTAAATAATAATGATCAAATTCTGATCAGAAAATAAAAATAACCTTTTGCACAAAAATTAAATTAAATATTAATATTAATATTAATATTCACCTACACAGTTTTTGTTATTATATTTCTGAAAACATTTTCCACCCGGTACCTGCAATATAAATATATCTTTTGTTTGTAAGGCAAAATTTCTAAGAAATTTCGGAAATAAACATGTTCTGTTGCTAATAGTTGACAATATTCTCCACCTACTTACTACTCCAGACTCAAAATATATCATAGAAAAATTATGTTTATGATTTTAAAAAGTATTAATCAAGAATTATTATTATTATTATTAATATTAAAAATGTTGTTAAAAAATAATGATCATGATATGATTTTTATCAGTTAAGATTTAAAAAAATTACGGATAAAAATTTTGATGAGATTTGATTTTGATTTTTTTTTTCGATTCCTAAGCCCCATTGGAACGAACCGGGACGTGGCTGTAGATTATTTTACGTAATGTCATCAAAAAAAGTTTGCTTGAAATCGTTGACCCTTTAATGTGACCTCCTCTTGTTAGTGACGTTTTGCAATAAGGAATGACATTTTATTAGATTTGGTAATTGCATAATCTAAAAATATAAAAAATTGTAAACAAAAATGGTAATTATAAAATCTTTGTTTGAACATACAGTCCGTGGTACGGAGCCCTTTTTATAAAATTATTAACATCGTAACCTACAAATATTTTATTTACGAAACTTCTTGTCTTGGGGCGTTTTCAATCTGGAGGTCGGCAAACTTTGACTATTTAATTAGGTTCTAAAAACTCGTAAATATCCATTTGTTTTTTACTTTAGTCATAAGATAACTTGACCACAAAATGTGGCCTTCAAATATATTGAACCGTTTGGCCTTATTGACAACCTCGTTATTTTGACAATTTGGAGGTGTAGGTCACGCCAAACGGCTCGCATTTTTTCTCTACTTTGTGCTCAAATTATCTTACGATTAAATTGGAAAGCAAATGTTAATTTACGAGTTTTTAGTACCTATTAAATAGACCACCTCCAGATTGAAAACACCCCAATTCCGAGAATTTTCGTAAATAAAATATTTGTAGATTACGATGAGATGAAGCTATTTACGAAGTTTCAGCCGGATGTTGATAATTTGCTAAAGAGGGGCTGTACCGCGGACCGGACTAATAGAATAGGAACTGATGTCGAACCTGTGAACTCCACGGTCAGCCTTTTCGCTCTGATTAAGACTTTCACTCTTACTGTATTTTGGGATTAATGAGTACGCTCTTTCGACATAGATATGTTTATGTATATATATATATATATATATATATATATATATATATATATATATATATATATATATATATATATATATATATATATGTATATTTATAAGTTAACTGTATATAGGATGTATATAATATTATTCTTAAGATAAGCTAAATAATTGTTTAAAAACACATGTTAATATAGAGAATTGATAGATAACAAAAAGGTGAGGTTATAAAAGTGTTGTATTAATACAGTGTAGAAATCATATATAAGAGTTTAAAATAAAGCAACTTCATTCCCATAAGCTGTGTTGTTATTTCTTCAGTCGAATCATAACTTATATATATATATATTTATATATATATATATATATATATATATATATATATATATATATATATATATATATATATATATATATATATATATAAGTTAACTGTATATAGGATGTATATAATATTATTCTTAAGATAAGCTAAATAATTGTTTTAAAACACATGTTAATATAGAGAATTGATAGATAACAAAAAGGTGAGGTTATAAAAGTGTTGTATTAATACAGTGTTGAAATCATATATAAGAGTTTAAAATAAAGCAACTTCATTCCCATAAGCTGTGTTGTTATTTCTTCAGTCGAATCATAACTTATATATATATATATTTATATATATATATATATATATATATATATATATATATATATATATATATATATATATATATATATATAAGTTAACTGTATATAGGATGTATATAATATTATTCTTAAGATAAGCTAAATAATTGTTTTAAAACACATGTTAATATAGAGAATTGATAGATAACAAAAAGGTGAGGTTATAAAAGTGTTGTATTAATACAGTGTTGAAATCATATATAAGAGTTTAAAATAAAGCAACTTCATTCCCATAAGCTGTGTTGTTATTTCTTCAGTCGAATCATAACTTATATATATATATTTATATATATATATATATATATATATATATATATATATATATATATATATATATATATATATATATATAGGGGACGAGAATATCGTTCTCCCTCATTAATTTGATGAAAATAAATTAAAATTTATAACAAATCATGTACAATGCATAAATGAATTAAATATGTAAACTAAAATCAATTAAGAAAATTGGATTAGTTGACTAGGCTAAGAACTATAAGTAGGTACGTGACTATTTTATTAACACCTAAATATTTTTATTATTTAAATTATCATCTATATTCAGGGATTATAATTCACCTGTCAAGTGATTTTCGTATAAATTTTCTTCGATTCACACAATTCACACACACACAAAAAAAGTCTGCCAATCATGGTCAGTATAGCTTCCTCACCATTTGCGTTGGCTAAAGAATATCTATTTTACAGGGTCTAAATTTTTTTGTATGAGAATAAAATCTCTGGGAGAATTCGTTTCTGAAAATTCACAAGTTATCCACGAGTTTTGTTCATCAGCGTTTACTAAAATGCGAAAGAATTCCGCATTTGCAGATTGCATATTTGATGATTCGCGATTAAAAGAAAATTCAAGTGCATAATGAACATGCATATCACTACTGTTAGGGTCTTATTTAAAACTGAGTGTTTTAGAGGAGAGCATAACGACTAATTGTTTCCTTTTTGATGACTATACAGGACTTAAATGTCCAATGCTCAACACTTCTTCCTCTAAAGCAGCTTTAATTTGGTCTGTTTTATATAATTAACTATTTCTCGTTAAGAAAAAATGCTAAATATAACTTATCAAAGAATCTGGTAGTTGAATAAAGTAGAAAAAAAGAAAAATGCTTATCCACGTCGAAAATGAATCTCCGAAAATACTAAAAAGTATACGTATAATAATATATCGTTGGAAAGTTGAGAATTTTAGAAAAAAAATAAAATCTAATAATTAGGTTGTAGAAGATTACGGAGAGTGACGAAAACAATATAAATAACAATTTCAGAAAACTAACATTATTTAACATGCATCAATCCACCGAATCATGCCAATGACATTGTTTAAAATACTATTTCATTGAATTTGTGTGGAAGAAGAAGTGAAATATAATAATTGTTTAAAATAGTATTTCATTGTACTTGTGTGAAAGAAGAAGTGAAAAATAAAAATTATATAAAATACTATTTCATTGTACTTTTGTGAACGAAGAAGTGAAATATAAAAATATTACATAGATATGTTTATAACCTTAAATACATTTATATACATGTAGTTTGACAACTCTAGATCTGATATTATATTTAAATAAATAGGTAACTATCGTCCGTAATTGTATGAACTTTCCCTTTGTGATAACCCAACAGTATCCTCTTACAATCAGTGGGACAACTTTTGACCTGTCCATGACAAGTATTGTAAATCTCGTAATTCCATTTTAGTAAACTTTGCAATCGAAACTGTTTATAACTAATAGTCGTACATTCCTCAATCAAAGGATCGTACAATCCATAACCAACTATTGATATAATGAATGAGATTTTTGTTATTTTAATGGTCCTAATGATTTATTAACTGCTGTAAGCTTTAAGCTTTAGCTCGGTTAAAAATGCACTTCGAAAAATGTATAATATTCTAACATTGCCAGAAAATAATTTCTATTAAAAGTAGAGCGGTTAGTGAATGTTTTGTGTTAGGCACACCAGATTTTTAATTTTTTTTTTTTTTTTGGTCCATCTCCTCCTCCCTCCAATCAAAATGGTAAGGCTCTGGTTATGGTACATACATAAGGCTATACATCTAGTGTTTAGCCTTTTCAGCCACGCGATGTTTGCCTGCTATCGACCGCGTTCTTTGTTGATTAGAGGGTCTCCGTTGCATTGCTTCGAGACGTACGTGCCGGCCACCTTATCCCTTTGGCTTTGAATTATATTGGAAATCATGCAGTTTCTGTAAAGAATTCTCTATTGCTCCTCTCGGTGCGTTGTTACTTTGATCTTCCTCAGAACTCTTTCAGAAGTATCTTTGAGCGAGCCGTGGACGCCGAAGAAGGGGATATCGTTGCCTAAAGAGATTGCACACCGCCCTGAGCTGGGACCAACCTCACAATGGAGGGCTTTGCTTCTAATCGCCCTCTGTGCCTCTTACTCAACAACTAAAACACGCACTCTATAGCCTCTATAATATAATAATATAGCATTATCAAAATGGTATGTTGTGTTTCATAAATGTTTTTGTAATAACGCGGTTTCTGATTCCATACATTTTAAGGCATCTTCATATATTATTTCTAAAAGTATTTTTTTTTATCGGAACGCCATAACATCGTCAATTTTTCATCAAATCCACCGATTGAGCCCTCATTTTAAAAATCTTCTTCTTCAGGTTGGAAAAATAGTCACATCTCCACGAAATCTAAGGTAAAAACTTATCAAGACAAATAAACTTTATTTGAAAAAACTCAAAGGTATTCATTTTTTTCTCAATTGTATCCATAATTATTATTAGAAGGAATGCTTAATTACCTACAAAGCAAAAAAAAAAAATCATGGAAATCGATAAGAAATTTGTATATTTTAAACAAGATATTTCGCAGCTCGAAAGACCCTCAAATACGAACTTATGCATTGAATCGGAGCCAAGGTTTCCTCCACCCTTCTGTTTTCTTCATGATTGTACCGATGATTATTAGAAGAACTACTAAATTACATACATAATTATTGTGTAAAAAATAAAAAAAAGTAATAGACGAATAGTAAAAAAGATACAATCGATTATATGTTAGAGTTCGTATAATATTATATTCGTATAATAACTTCTTACTCTTAAACGATTCTGCATTTCCTATTTTGCTACTATTTTTTTCTTACTAATACATACTTAATAGTTTTCTGTAAGACATATACCTATTTGTACAAATATTTTGGTCAATTATGTTAAATGAAATACTGTAATCAACAAAGGAAGTCACAATTAATTCCTCCTCAGATAATTCATAGGGTCTGCTTATTTCCAGGTTATTTTGCCATCACTTTGCTAAGGATTATGCTCTGCGAATTATTAGCACGGGCCAACCAGTCTATTTATAAATAGAATTTTAAAAATCTGACGCGGGACGTTTATAACACAAGATTCACATGCCATATTTCTATATAGTTGTATTTCTAGATAAATATCATTTCTGTTGCCTATGAATATTTAATTATTAAAATATATTTTTGGACCTGAAGCTACTAAAAATTGAAATGTTAAAGTCTTCTTTTCATAAGTTACGATGTTTTCTAATAATTCTAATTCTTTGATTTAAAGTGTGCTTCTTTCCAAACATCTAAATATAACTTCAACCATTTTGAAATACATTAGGTTTGTTCTAATACGTGTATTTCCAAAAGTAAACTTATGGGCACATGTGGGTTATCAGTTTTTGAATTGAAAAACCGTACCATGCTCTTTCCACTTCTTCGATTTCGATGATTTTTTTTTGTTTTGTAGGAAATTTAGTAATCTTTCAAATAATCATAGGTACTTTGTTTATTCATGAACTGTGTTTTCCATTAAAATAAAATATTTAAATTCGCTTTGTCTCTTTGGTCGGTAGAAATTATTTGAAATTCACAAATTTCTTCTAATCGTTTTCGATTGTGTGTTTTTGTTTTATATAAAATTTAGTAATCTTTCAAATAAAGTCTCTTTAGCTTCATTACTAAGTTTCCTAAAATTTTGGTGGGATGTAACCACGTTTTTCATCTGAGGGAGAAGATTTCAAAATGAGGATTTAATCATTGGGTTTGATAAAAAATTGAAGAATATACAGCGTAGCTTCAAATATCACCTCGCAGAAATAATATATGAAGATTTTATTTCCACAGTTGCCTGAAAGGTTGCTGTTTATTATGAATGTGACAATAAAGGGGCTGTTGTTGCTATAAATGAACTATTATCGAGATGGCCGTAGTATCGATTTATTGCCGCGCTAATTTTACTACTGGCCGTTTGGAAAGAAGATATTGACCAACAGTTTGGCCAGCTCGGTGCAAGGTTTCGCTAGAGGGTTTGATCCCCGCTCTCTCAACTGGAAGAGATATCTTCTTTAGCCATTACTAATATCGGTGATTGGTGGCATAGCTACAGGAAGGGGGGGGCCACTTGATATTATGCAATTCCTATTATCCGTTATTATCCTGCTAAGGTTGCCTCCACAATGTCACTTCCTTTTCCGCTCCACGGCTGCGTTGTTTTTCTATTTCCTAAAATATTAGTACATTTTTGTTCATTTAATAATTTAATATGTACTTATAAAGTTTTTTAAATCGAATTTTATGCTTTTGAGGATTAGCATAGGCGTTCACTTGGCAGGAAGGCGAGGGGGCAATCGTCCCTCCCTCTCAATATAAATACAGAGAGGAGGAGAATATCGTTTCGCCTCCCCAATACTTGGATGAACAAAAAATATCCATATTATTGAAATTTTAGTTTATATTGAAAAATAATTATATCTAGCAACGTTTCCTCAGGTTTTATGATTCATTCATCCGCACCTATCCAATTTTACGTGAATCCTTCATTTGAAGCATCCGAGAATTTTGAGTTCATCTCACTGCCTCAATGCTTTAAACGATAATAAAATATGTCATATATTTAATTGCTTTGTCGCCATATTTTTAAATATAACCATAATCCATACGAATACCTATATTCGATAATCATATATGTACATTGTTTTTCTTATATAACATTATATCGTTCGTTTTACAATAATTATGTTGATTATGTAATTGTCACTCATAATTTGTTTACGTAAAATAAAATACTAGTATTTTTTTAGGTGGGAGGTTCATCACCCGTTCTCCAATCAGAATGAAAAGTTTGTGTGTATGTCTTTTACTATTATATCGATTTCTTATTAGTTATGATATAGATTAGGTATTATCTATTTTATCATATTAATCGTTACTAGTTTCCGACAGCGGTAACTCTCATATTAGCTAGCTATCTTTCTTTCTCATACTAGGTAATTTCATATGAAATGTCCATTTTTATTATTTCAGAAATCAGAGTGAGATCAGTCTAATTTTGTTGCTGACTAGGTTTATCATCTTATCATCAATGATTTTATTGAGCCGTTATTGGTCCTTTCTTTTTTGATAACATTTACTATAATTTCAATTGATTGCACGTTGTTCAATATCACATCAAATATGAAACAAGAAAAGACGCAATAATGGAGTAATTTTTTTTTTCAGTTTAAACCTAGACACTCGGTAGCCCATGCTGCTATACTGTCATGTCATGCTGCCATGCTGTCATGCTGCCCATGATGTAAGAAATGGCAGGATTTATTTTTAGTTAATCGAAGATTTCATGAATAACAAAATTTTGATTTTTAAAACCTAAAAAGTATCCCAAGCCTAAGAGCCTTCCTGCAAGGATTTCAGTTTAACCAGAGAACAGTATATTTTAGGGATTTCATATCAAGTTCTCGTTCAGGACTATACCACGTTTTTATATCCACTTTATCTTTAAATCTTTGAAACAGAATTTATGCTGTGTCGATCTGTTCGCTGTTAAAATATCTCAGGTTTGAAGATTCTTAATTTTTTCTGACTTCGGCCTGATTTCGGCCTTCCACCTGGTCTTTAGTCTTCTATTGAGACATTTCTTTTTGATTTGAGACTTCCAGATGGATTGGTTCGAGCTACATGCACTGCCCATCTTAACTTCCTTACCTTCCTATCATGTGATATTGATATTGATCATTTTCTGTTAGCAGCTTTGGTGTTTTTTCTTCATTTGTTAGTACTCTGATTCCAGATAGCTCCGGTTATCGTTCGGAGTATTTTGCTCTCAATGCTTCATCCAAGGATGCTGGTAGGGTTCAGCTCTCCCACCCGTATATGAGTACTAGCCTTATCACAGTATTGTACTCTCGGATTTGAGATTTTTCGGGATTTGATAACTTTGAAAGGGAGAAGAAAGCTCCTTAAAGCGCTTGTTATCAGCTGTTCTGTTTCCGATCGTCGCTCATTCATTGAGGTTATTGTGGACCGAGATATTTCAATTGTTATATATATATTATATGGTATATTGTGTTCTATCTTCATTCATTTTCTCAACGTCCTCTTCATTGCTTGCGATGATTGATGCAATGATAAAAAGTTATATTGAAAGTTATGTTAGAAGTTATATCAGATGTTCACATCATCATTGGCAGTAGAAGGGTCTGTCTAATAAAGTCGGATCGGATGCTAAGGGTCAGTAGTTAGCTGGTACGATCATAGTGACTGAGCGGAAATGTGACGAGACCTTCTCGACTTTAATTATAGTGCGGTGTGAGGGGATCTTTTTGCTATCGTTAGTGACTTCTTCACGTCCTGTCTTGTAACTTGTAACTTTTGACTTCCATTCTCTTCTTATTTTATTTTTGTCTGAATTAACTTTTGATTAAAGCCGGGAGATACCGCTCTGATATAAGATTCTTCTTCCACTGGTTGTGGTTCGATAAAACTTATTTTTGCGAAGGTACGGAGCCTTTATATTCGTGTGCGAGGTTGAAACATTTTCCCTTTGCATTTTAAGTTTTATTTATGAAGAAACAACTGTCAGTCTGCCTAACTCAAGTGCGAAGTGTTCGTCATCTACCACCGTTGATTTTTAAAATAATATTTTCAGAGATTATGCAGGCTGGTGTTCATGTAGTAACTTTTATTTATTTAAAATGCCATAATAATTACATATTTTAAACTAGTTTAATTTCTAGAGGTTCGACCAACTAATCTTATCAGAAAGGGAAGTTCAAAATACAGTCAGTGGTTCTGCCAGTTGAATTAAAT